>VHKM01000581.1:600000-1024447 GCA_007210695.1 Neogobius melanostomus | reverse complement strand
TGCAGCAGGTCTGAACTGTTGTTTATCCTCTGCTATTGCAAAACAGCATTAGCCTGTGCAAACTGGAAATTGCTCATTTCTATGCTGCAGAACAAGAGACATGGTTTATTTTTGTGTTAATGTACATGTAATTCATTATGCATCAAAAAACACTACATTTGTTGAAACATGATGAGAAGTGTATTTTGTTCGAGGGATATAATGATGAAAGTGTAACTGTACCTGGTGCACTTGCGTGGCAGTGGTTTTTTGAGTATAATTATGCTGCCTGATATCCAGGCTGCTGTGAAAAGAAATCCCCCCCAGCAAAAGTTCCACCATCCCGAAAAAACTGAGCTTCTTTGATCCCCTCTCCTAAAACAAAAATTTGTCTTTACATATAGACAAAGAAGCCTTCATGAGCAGTAAAGTAAGCAAACCTTACAGTGCTGAGTGTCTGGACATCATTGGTGTGGGTCTGTGAGTGGCAAATCACTGGGAGCAGCACACTCATTGTGTTTCTATATACATAACATCACATGGATTCTCATGTGGGAGTTTTGAAGGTTATTATCTCAATGTTATAAATGTTTAAGCATTGTAGTTTAAATTTTCACTAAGTACCTCACTTGTCTTTGATTTACCTATGAATAACACAATGCAACAACGAATGATAATTACATTTATTTAAAAGCTGTTAAAATCCCATGGTTTTACTTTTCATTTTAAAACATTTACGCATCACCAGGTTTATCCCTTTGTTTTTGTATTTTATTCACTGCCCTCAACAGATCAGTTTGTGGATGCAAAACAACTTTCTCCACTTAAACTCAACTCAAAACTGAGTCATTGGTTTTTGGCCACAGAACAAGACAACTATATAAGTCTCTCCTCTCTCAAACCAAAAAATAGGTTCGATTAGGAGTAATCATGACTCAGACCTGATCTTTAAACAGCCATCGAACCAATAACATCATCAGCTTTTTACCATCTAAAAAAACATGGCTAAGATCAGAGCAAATAGTGTCAAAAACCAGACTTAGAGGACTATCCATGCATTTGTCTCAGCAGGTTAGATTACTGTAACAGCCTGGCTCACTGTTAGAGCTGCAGTACATCCGAAACGCTTGTGCTCGAGTCCTGAAAGAACCAGGAAATCGACCACATTAGTCCCAGTGCTCCGGTCTTGCACTGTTCCGTCACTCAGAGAATAGGAAATTTAAAAGCTCTGTTTGCTACAAGTCTTTCATGGTTTAGCACCAAGTACATCTCTGACATGTTAGAGCGTCTATGAACCATCTCGGGCCCTGAGAACTTCAGGGGGGTTTCTCCTGGTGGTTCCAGAGTCATAATAACACGGTGAGGCTGCGTTTTCTGTTTCATGCAGCCTAATTCTGGACAGTCTTCATGAGGATGTGAGACAGGCTCAGACTCTGACATGTTCAATCCAGGCTGAAAACAGCTCTTTTTACCCGTTGCATATGAAAATTGAAGTATTTATACTGCACTCTTGCTTTACTGTCAATTTGATTAACTTTCATTGTTCGATGTTTATTGATTGATTGATCTGTTTTCTTGCAAATTGTATGCAAACTGTAAGGCACTTTTGAATTGCCTTGACAACAAATGTCCAAATAAGCGTCAGCGTGGGTGCGACGAGCGGGCGGGGTGTCCATGTTCTTTAGACTCTTCCAGCACGGCAAGAAAACTCAAAAACCCGGTGTGTAGTATACAATGTTATACATTTTGTAATCATTGTTTACACAAATTGATATTACATCATCATTTTAGCAATTAATATATTTACTGACTAACTCAGACTAAAACTAAATTAAAAATTATGTATAGACTAAAACTGACTAAAATTTGAAGAATTATGTGACTAAATTTGACTAAATAAAACAACATATTTCTTTCAAAATTGCTAAGACTAAACATGAATTAAATAAGTTGTCCAGTGAACAGGGTTCATACAACCTACACAACAGCTAAATATGAGTCAAACACATACTTTGGGTTCAGCGTAAATATTCTACCATTAAAAATATGACTTAAAATGGCAATGGTTAATTTCCAAAAACATCAGGACAACACAGCTCCACTTACTTGGTTACGAGTAAATATTACCATTTAGACCATTTAGATTCTCAGTCATCCAGCGTGGTCAGTTCAAATTGTCTATCCACATCACAAACATCACGGTGACCAGAATAGTATTCTTCATCCTGTTATTGTGAAAATGAACCTGTATATCTATTAATATTTGGGAATCTAATATAAGCTTTAAAATAAGGACTTAAGAAACAAACATTTATTTTAATGATTTTCTCTTGCTCATAAATATTTCTTTGAATTCTTTTCAGGTTTTGAGTAAAATAAATATAACACTTTGGGATGAAAGGCAAAAAAGAAGTCCATAACTCGAAAGCTAGAATGGCAAAATTTCCACAGCGACACTGAATTTCCTGGAGAGCTGACATAACTGCGGATACAAAGTGACCCAGACTGGCACGAAGATCAACATGCTGAAAGTGATGAAACATTGGCCTCAATTAAAGTATCGCAGTTTTACGGCCAAGAAAGCCAACAACAAACATAAAACAGCCAACAGGCCAATGTATCCGAGTACAGCCCAGAAGCCAATGGCTGAACCCATGGCCACTCCTTAATGATTTTGTAAGTGAACTGTTCATGTTTGAAAGGAATGGAGGTGATTATTGTTAAAGAGACACATAATCAGCACCTGTACAGAGTAAAGACTACGACACTGGCCTTGCTGAAGAGGCCCAAACCATTTCATTGAATTACTGCTGGAAGTGTGGCTCTGAGGCCATCAGCACCACTATAGTCTTCCCAGGGACACAGGAGATACAGGGACAAGGGTGATGCCGAACGCTGGTGTGGCGCAGCATACAGGACCCCACTCAGTGGCGGCCGAATGAGGTGAGAGAGCACAGGAACACAGCTAGGGGGGAGAGAGCAGCAGAAGCTCAGCTCAGAGTTATTAGCCTCTCACTATTGGAGTTTTTCTGTATTGAGGAAAATCCGGCCACAACACAATTCATGCATGTCCCAATTAAGAGGCCGCGGAGTAGAGCCCCCTTAATTTCATTCATAGGAACAAAAACTCTGTTCCTTCTTCACACAAGCGACTCTTGGGAATTGGACCAAAAATCCAAGGGCATTGGACAAGTGATGGGTCTGTAAATATTCAGAGTAAAAAACAGTCAAGTCTGTGACATGTTTAAAAAAATCTGTTTCAATAAGATACATCATTTTGGCAAATGTGAACATTTTAATCTTTGAAACTGTAGTGTTCTGATTTCTCCCCTCTGCACATGGTGTTACAGTCATAACAGCAACGGCTTTCCTTTCTGGAGGGACTTTACGTGTTCCTGTTAAAACATGTTTGCTGCAAATGGAGGCTGGCACCTACTAGAAAAACATGACAGCATTTTTGATTAAAGCTACTACTGCTTCATATGGACCCTGTAAATTACTCCCCGCTTTGATTCTGTGCCCAAATGAGATGTATTATGTAGTGTTCAGCTGTCTGATCCACACGGTAAGAAGCAATCATATAAACCAACTGTGACCAAACTCCACCTTTTTTGTTGGGCCACCTGTGCCGTTAGGCTGCAGTTTTAATAATTTCATATTTAGCAGCCAGGGGGTCACCATTTCATTGGAAATAACCTCTTCTCCTTCTTTGGTTGAATTCGAATGTTCTTAGATGCATGCAGTGTCTAATAAAAACATATAATCATTTTAATACTGAATGAGCAGGCAATAACACTTGTCACCATACGCACCATGGATGGATCCAGAGTCACGTTTATGTGTCACAGGTTTTGTTACATTTGAGGTTTTGTGCAGGCATGGGCCATGCATACACTCCCTTATAGACCATTGTTAAAGAATTGGCATCAGTGATGTCCGGTGAAGCTGTTTATTCACATCACTCAGGTCTTTCAGTTCCTGTTACATCGTTTTTGGTTGTTCTTTGAATAAATTTCACAGCTGGACAGTGCTTCCCAAAACTTCTGTGAATAACTGATTACCAGATGAGTTTAAAGGCTTCACATCCATATTAAACTCTTCAATGCGCAGGGACATGAGGCCTCTGGGATGGACAACCCTATAGCCCCGTTCCCAAAAGGAAAAAAATTTGTGGTGCTTATTCTAGCCACTGTTTTAGAATCAAAGATCCAGGCCTCTGTGCACCCACTGATAACCCGTCACATTGTTCAAGATAAGGCTGTGATCATATATAATGTCCTAGGTTTGAACAAAAGTAACAAATAACTTTGGAAGTCTGATTGGTTTGATTATTATTGGACTATACTGAGTATTTTTCGGGAGGGTCAGTACGTGATGAAGGGCACAAGAATCTCCCAAAGATGCCCAGCTGATGGCTGTCAGTAAAAGTGGCCATGCAATTGTGCATAATATCATTTGTTCTGAGTGGCTCCCACCATGTCCACCAAAGTGTACTGACCAGCTGGGCCAGGGCTCCTGCGTGCTGGTACAGCACTGGGTATAGTTCCTGAAGAAAGAGGGTATTTGGCTTTGTCACTCAGACATTGCACAAGTGGCAAAGTGGCTGATCTGAGGGAGGGGAACAATCATGAACATAGTTTGGGAATCAAACCGTTACATTTCAGTAACAATTCCACACACCAGTGGTAAATTAAATGGTCCAATGACGGTAGCTATGCCATGCCAAACTGAGGATCCACTCACTCCCAGAAAGGCCTGAACTTGTGCTGATCTGGTGGCAATGGTGTTTCAGAGGAAACCAATGTTGTTCATTGCCATGTTAGCGAGGGTAGTGCTCCTGCTACTCCATGAGGAGGGGCATCCACAAAATCATACATCATAGCCCAATGAGACACCTTGGCTAGCAGTGTCGTGAACTGTTGGTTTTATCTCTGCTATTGCAAACAGCATAGCTGTGCAACTGGAAATTTCTAATATTTATGCTGGAACAGAGACATTGTTTGTTGAAACTATTTTTGTGTAATGTTATTAATTCATTATGATACAAAACATACATTGTGAAACATGATGGTAAGTGTATTTTGTTGAGGTTATAATGATTGAAATGTGCAACTTACCTGGTGGGCAATGCAGTGCAGTGGTTTTTGAGTATAATTTTGCGGCCTGATTATTCCAGCTGTTGTGAAAAGAAAAAAAAGTCCCCAGCAAAGTTCACCCATCCCGAAAAAAACTGAAGCTTCTTTGATCCCTCATCCTAAAACAAAATGTTGTCTTTACTACTGTAACAAAGAGCTCATGAGCAGATAAGATAAAGCCAAACCTCTACCAGTCTGAGTGTCTGACATCATTGGTGTGGGTCTGCGAGTGGCAAATCCACTGGGAGCAGCACACTCATTGTGTTTTTATATCACAGTAACATCCATGATCTCATGTGGAGTTTGGAAGGTCTCTATCTCATGATATTAAATGGTTTATGCACTTGTAGTTAATTTTCACTTAAAAGATAACCTCACTTGTCTTTGGATTTACCTCATGAATAACCATGCAACCAACGATGCATAATTCATTTATTTAAAACTGTTAAAATCCAGGGTTTACTTTCATAAAAAACATTTTACAGCATCACGTTTATCTTTGTTGTATTGTATATTCCTGCATTCAAAACAGATCGTTTTGGATGCAAAACAACTTTCTCCCACTAAACTCAGACAAAACTGAGATCATTGTTTTTGGCCCACAGACCACAAAGACAACGTTATAAGTCTCTCTCTCTAAACCAAGAAAATCAGGTAGAAATTAGGAGGTAATCATTGGACCTCAGACCTGATCTTAAAACAGCACATCAAAGCAATAACGATCATTTCAGCTTTTTACCATCTGAAAACATGCTAAGATCAGAGGATAGTGTCAAAACCAACTTAGAGGACTCATCCATGCATTTGTCTCAAGCAGGTTAGATTACTGTACAGGCCTGCTCACTGTTAGAGCTTGCAGTTACAATCCGAACACTGCTGCTCGAGTCCTGACAGAACCCAGAAATACGACACATAGTCCAGTGCTCTGGTCTCTGCACTGGCTTCCTGTCACTCAGAGAATAGAATTTAAACAGCTCTGCTTGTGTACAGTACAAGTCTTTTCATGGTTTAGCACCAAAGTACATCTCTGACATGTTAGAGCCGTATGAACCATCTCGGGCCTGAGAACTTCAGGAGGGGTCCTCCTGGTGGTTTCCAGAGTCAATAATAAACACGGTGAGGCTGCGTTTCAGTTTCATGAAGCTAAAATCTGGAACAGTCTTCATGAGGATGTGAGACAGGTCTCAACTCTGACAATGTTCAAATCCAGGCTGAAAACAGCTCTTTTACCCGTGCATATGAAAACTGAAAGTATTTATCTGCACTCTTGCCTTTTACTGTCATTGATTAACTTCATGTTGATGTTTTATTGATTGATTTTATCTGTTTTCTTGAAATTTATGCAACTGTGAAGCACTTTGAATTGCCTTGACAAACATAATGTCCAAATAAGCGTCAGCAGTGGGTGGCGACGAGCGCGCGGGTGTCTCCTGTCTTTAGACTCTCCAGCACGGCAAGGAAAAACTCAAAAACCCGGTGTAATGTATACAATGTATACATTTGTGTAATCATTGTTTACACAAATTGTATACCAATCATCATTTTAGTCAAATTAATATATTTACTGACTAAAACTAGACTAAAACTAAATTAAAAGATATTTATAAGACTCAAACTAGACTAAAATTGAAAAGAATTATGTGACTAAATTTGGACTAAAACTATAAACAACATTTTCTTCAAAGGCTAAGACTAAAACATGAATTAAATAAGTTGTCCAAATGAACAGTGGTTCATACAACACTAACACAACAGTTAGAATATGAGTTCAAACACCAACCTTTGGGTTCAGGTAAAATATTCTACCATTAAAATATGACTTAAAATGGCAATGGTTAATTTCCAAAAACATCCAGTTACCAACACAGCTCCACTTACTTGGTTACGATAAAATATACAATTTAGAGCCATTTAGATTCTCAGTCATCCAGGTGGTCAGTTCAAATTGTCTATCCACAACACAACATCCACGATGACCTAGAAATAGTATTATCAACCTGTTATTGTGAAAATGAACCTGTATATCTATTAATATTGGAATTAACATATAAGCTTAAAATAAGTGACTTAGAAACATAACATTATATTTTATGATTTCCCTTGCTCATTAAATATTTCTTTGAATTCTTTTCAGTTTGAGTAAATAATATAACACTTTGGATGAAAAGGCAAAAAGAAGTCCATAACTCGAAGCTAGAATGGCAAATATCTCCACAGCGACACTGAACTTTCCTGGAGAGCTGACATAAGCTGGGATAAAAGTGATCCAGACTGCACAGAAGATCAACATGCTGAAAGTGATGAACTTGGCCTCATTAAAGTTATCAGGCAGTTTACGAGCCAAGAAAGCCAACACAAACATAAAACAGCCAACAGGCCAATGTATCCGAGTACAGCCAGAAGCCAATGGCTGAACCCATGGCACACTCCATAATGATTTGTAAGTGAACTGTTTCATGTTTTTGAAAGGAAATGGAGGTGATATTGTTAACCAGAGGACACATATCAGCACCTGTATCAGAGTAAAGGCTACGACACTGAGTCTCTGCTGAAGAGGCCAAACCATTTCATGACATTACTGCCTGGAAGTGTGGCTCTGAAGGCCATCAGCACCACTATAGTCTTCCCAGGACACAGGAGATACAGAGGACAAAGGTGATGCCGAACGCTGTGTGGCGCAGCATACAGGACCACTCAGAGGGACGGCCGATGAAGGTCAGAGAGCACAGGAAACACAGGCTCAGGGAGAAGAGCAGCAGGAAGCTCAGCTCAGAGTTATTAGCTCTCACTATTGGAGTTTTTCTGTATTTGAGGAAAATCCAGGCCACAACACAAGTCATGCATGTCCCAAATAAAGAGGCCGCTGTGAGTAGAGCCCCCATTATTTCTTCATAGGACAAAAACTCTGTTTCCTTCTTCACACAAGCGACTCTTTGAGCATTGGACCAAAATCTGGAGGGCACTGGATACAAGTGATGGAGTCTGTAAATATTCAGAGTAAAAAATCAGTCAATGTTTGTGACAAAGTTGAAATAAAATCTGTTTCCATAAGATACATCATTTTGGCAAATGTGTAACATTTAAATCTTTGAAACCTGTAGTGTTACTGATTTCTCCCTCTGCACATGGTGTACAGTCATAACAGCAAACAGGCTTTCCTTTCTGGAGGACTTTACGTGTTCCTGGTAAACATGGTTTGCTGCAAATGGAGGCTGGCACCTATAGAAAAACATGAACAGCATTTTTATAAAGCTACTATACTGCTTCATATTGTAGCCTCTGTAAATTACTCCCCTGCTTTGAATTCTGTGCCCAAAATAGAGATGTATTTTGTAGTGTCAGCTGTCTGTCCACAGGTAAAGAAGCATCATATAACCAACTGTGACAAACTCCACTGTGCCCTGTGCCGTAGGCTGCCAGTTTATAATTTCATATTTAGCAGCAGGGTCACCATTTTCATTGAAATAAACCTCTTCTCCTTCTTTGGTTTGGAATCGAATGTTTCTTAGATGCTGCAGTGTCTAATAAAAACATATAATCATTTAAGTACTTGAATGAGCAGGCAATAACACTTGTCACCATACGCACCATGGATGGATCCAGAGTCACGTTAGTGTCACAGGTTTTGTTACATTTGAGGATTTTGTGCAGGGCATGGGCCACTGCATACACTCCTTATAGACATTGTTAAAGATTGGCATCAGTGACATGTCGGTGAAGCTGTTTTTCACATCACTCAGGTCTTCAGTTCCTGTACATCGTTTCTGGTTGTTCTTTGAATTAAATTCACAGCTGAACAGTGCTTCCCAAAACTCTGTGAATAACTGATTACCAGATGAGTTTAAAGGCTTCACATCCATCATAAACTCTTCAATGCCGCGGACATGAGCCTCTGGGATGGACAACCCTATAGCCCCGTCCAGAATGTGGTGCTTATTCATAGCCACTGTTTTAGAATCAAAGATCCAGGCCTCTGTGCCAACCCACTGATAACCCGTCACATTGTGCTCAGATAAGGCTGTGATCAGAGTTATAATGTCCCTAGTATGAACAAAAGTAACAATAACTTTGGAAGTCGATTGTTTGATTATATTGACTATACTGAGTAATTTTCGGGAGAGTCATTACTGATGAAGGGCACAGAATACTCCAAACAGATGCCCAGCTGATTGGCTGTTTCAGTAAAAGTGGCCATGCCATTGTTGCCATAATCATCATTTGTTCTGATGGCTCCCACCCATGTCCAGCCAAAGTGTCTGACCAGCTGGGCCAGGGCTCTGCTCTGGTACAGGTCACTGGGTATAGTCCTGAAGAAAGAGGGGTATTTGGCTTTGTCACTCAGACATGCACAAGTAGCAAAGTGGCTGATCTGAGGGAGGGGAACAATCATGAACATATTTGAAATCAACCGTTACATTTCAGTAACAAATCCACACACCAGTGGTAAATTAAATGGTCCAATGACGGTAGCTATGGCCATGCAAACTGAGGATCCACTCACTCCCAGAAAGGCCTGAACTTGTGCTGATCTGGTGCATGGTGTTTCAGAGGAAACAAATGTTGCTTCATTGCCGTTAGCGAGGGCTAGTGCTCCTGCTACTCCATGAGGAGGGGATCCACAAAAATCATACATCTTATAGCCCAATGAGACACCTGGCAGCAGGTCTGAACTGTTGTTTATCTCTGCTATTGCAAACAGCATAGCCTGTGCAAACTGGAAATTCCTAATATTTATGCTGAGAACAGAGACATTGTTTGTTTGACAACTTTATTTTTGTGTAATGTATATTAATTCATTATGATACAAAAACATACATTGTTGAAACATGATGAGAAGTGTATTTTGTTGAGGGTATAATGATGAAATGTGCAACTTACCTGGTGCACTGCAGTGGCAGTGGTTTTTGAGTATAATTATGCTGCCTGATTATCCAGCTGTTGTGAAAGAAAAAATCCCCCCCAGCAAAAGTTCACCATCCCCGAAAAAACTGAAGCTTCTTTGATCCCCTCTCCTAAAACAAATGTTGTCTTTACTATGTAACAAAGAAGCCTTCATGAGCAGATAAAGTAAAGCCAAACCTCTACAGTCTGAGTGTCTGACCATCATTGGTGTGGGTCTGCGAGTGGCAAATCACTGGGAGCAGCACACTCATTGTGTTTTTATATCACAGTAACATCACATGATCTCATGTGGAGTTTGAAGGTTATTATCTCAATGTATAAATGTTTAATGCACTTGTAGTTAAATTTTCACTTAAAAGTACCTCACTTGTCTTTGGATTTACTCATGAATAACACAATGCAACCAACGATGATAATTACATTTATTTAAAAGCTGTTAAAATCCAGGGTTTACTTTTCATAAAAACATTTTACAGCATCACAGTTTATCCTTTGTTTTGTATTGTATTCACTGCATCAAACAGATCAGTTTGTGGATGCAAAACAACTTTCTCCCACTAAACTCAGACAAAACTGAGATCATTGTTTTGGCCCACAGACACAAAGACAACGTTATAAGTCTCTCTCTCTCAAACCAAAAAATCAGGTTAGAATCTAGGAGTAATCATGGACTCAGACCTGATCTTAAACAGCCACATCAAAGCAATAACATCATCAGCTTTTTTACCATCTGAAAAACATTGCTAAGATCAGAGGAATAGTGTCAAAACCAGACTTAGAGAGACTCATCCATGCATTTGTCTCCAGCAGGTTAGATTACTGTAACAGCCTGCTCACTGTTAGAGCTGCAGTACATCCAGAACGCTGCTGCTCGAGTCCTGACAAGAACCAGGAAATACGACCACATTAGTCCAGTGCTCTGGTCTCTGCACTGGCTTCCTGTCACTCAGAGAATAGAATTTAAAACAGCTCTGCTTGTGTACAGTACAAGTCTTTTCATGGTTTAGCACCAAAGTACATCTCTGACATGTTAGAGCCGTATGAACCATCTCGGGCCCTGAGAACTTCAGGGAGGGGTCTCCTGGTGGTTTCCAGAGTCAATAATAAACACGGTGAGGCTGCGTTTCAGTTTCATGAAGCTAAAATCTGGAACAGTCTTCATGAGGATGTGAGACAGGTCTCAACTCTGACAATGTTCAAATCCAGGCTGAAAACAGCTCTTTTTACCCGTGCATATGAAAACTGAAAGTATTTATCTGCACTCTTGCCTTTTACTGTCATTGATTAACTTCATGTTGATGTTTTATTGATTGATTTTATCTGTTTTCTTGAAATTTTATGCAACTGTGAAGCACTTTGAATTGCCTTGACAAACATAATGTCCAAATAAGCGTCAGCAGTGGGTGGCGACGAGCGGCGCGGGTGTCTCCTGTCTTTAGACTCTCCAGCACGGCAAGGAAAAACTCAAAACCCGGTGTAATGTATACAATGTATACATTTGTGTAATCATTGTTTACACAAATTGTATACCAATCATCATTTTAGTCAAATTAATATATTTACTGACTAAAACTAGACTAAAACTAAATTAAAAGATATTTATAAGACTCAAACTAGACTAAAATTGAAAAGAATTATGTGACTAAATTTGGACTAAAACTATAAACAACATTTTCTTCAAAAGGCTAAGACTAAAACATGAATTAAATAAGTTGTCCAAATGAACAGTGGTTCATACAACACTAACACAACAGTTAGAATATGAGTTCAAACACCAACCTTTGGGTTCAGGTAAAAATATTCTACCATTAAAATATGACTTAAAATGGCAATGGTTAATTTCCAAAAACATCCAGTACCAACACAGCTCCACTTACTTGGTTACGAGTAAAATATACAATTTAGAGCCATTTAGATTCTCAGTCATCCAGGTGGTCAGTTCAAATTGTCTATCCACAACACAACATCCACGATGACCTAGAAATAGTATTATCAACCTGTTATTGTGAAAATGAACCTGTATATCTATTAATATTGGGAATTAACATATAAGCTTAAAATAAGTGACTTAAGAAACATAACATTATATTTTATGATTTCCCTTGCTCATTAAATATTTCTTTGAATTCTTTTCAGGTTTGAGTAAAATAATATAACACTTTGGGATGAAAAGGCAAAAAGAAGTCCATAACTCGAAGCTAGAATGGCAAATATCTCCACAGCGACACTGAACTTTCCTGGAGAGCTGACATAAGCTGGGATAAAAGTGACCCAGACTGCACAGAAGATCAACATGCTGAAAGTGATGAACTTGGCCTCATTAAAGTTATCAGGCAGTTTACGAGCCAAGAAAGCCAACACAAAACATAAAACAGCCAACAGGCCAATGTATCCGAGTACAGCCCAGAAGCCAATGGCTGAACCCATGGCACACTCCATAATGATTTTGTAAGTGAACTGTTTCATGTTTTTGAAAGGAAATGGAGGTGATATTGTTAACCAGAGGACACATATCAGCACCTGTATCAGAGTAAAGGCTACGACACTGAGTCTCTGCTGAAGAGGCCCAAACCATTTCATGACATTACTGCCTGGAAGTGTGGCTCTGAAGGCCATCAGCACCACTATAGTCTTCCCCAGGACACAGGAGATACAGAGGACAAAGGTGATGCCGAACGCTGTGTGGCGCAGCATACAGGACCACTCAGAGGGACGGCCGATGAAGGTGAGAGAGCACAGGAAACACAGGCTCAGGGAGAAGAGCAGCAGGAAGCTCAGCTCAGAGTTATTAGCTCTCACTATTGGAGTTTTTCTGTATTTGAGGAAAATCCAGGCCACAACACAAGTCATGCATGTCCCAAATAAAGAGGCCGCTGTGAGTAGAGCCCCCATTATTTCTTCATAGGACAAAAACTCTGTTTCCTTCTGCACACAAGCGACTCTTTGGGCATTGGACCAAAAATCTGGAGGGCACTGGATACAAGTGATGGAGTCTGTAAATATTCAGAGTAAAAGATCAGTCATTGTCTGTGATAATGTTTAAACAAAATCTGTTTCAATAAGATACATCATTTTGGCAAATGTGTAACATTTAACTCTTTGAAACCTGTAGTGTTACTGATTTCTCCCTCTGCACATGGTGTACAGTCATAACAGCAAACGGGCTTTCCTTTCTGGAGGACTTTACGTGTTCCTGGTAAACATGGTTTGCTGCAAATGGAGGCTGGCACCTATAGAAAACATGAACAGCATTTTTATAAAGCTACTATACTGCTTCATATTGTAGCCTCTGTGAATTACTCCCCTGATTTGAATTCTGTGCCCAAAATAGAGATGCATTTTGTAGTGTCAGCTGTTTGTCCACAGGTAAAGAAGCATCATATAAACCAACTGTGACAAACTCCACTGTGCCCTGTGCCGTAGGCTGCCAGTTTATAATTTCATATTTAGCAACAGGGTCACCATTTTCATTGAAATAAACCTCTTCTCCTTCTTTGGTTTGGAATCGAATGTTTCTTAGATGCTGCAGTGTCTAATAAAAACATATAATCATTTAAGTACTTGAATGAGCAGGCAATAACACTTGTCACCATACGCACCATGGATGGATCCAGAGTCACATTAGTGTCACAGGTTTTGTTACATTTGAGGATTTTGTGCAGGGCATGGGCCACTGCATACACTCCCTTATAGACATTGTTTAAGATTGGCATCAGTGACATGTCGGTGAAGCTGTTTTTCACATCACTCAGGTCTTCAGTTCCTGTACATCGTTTCTGGTTGTTCTTTGAATTAAATTCACAGCTGAACAGTGCTTCCCAAAACTCTGTGAATAACTGATTACCAGATGAGTTTAAAGGCTTCACATCCATCATAAACTCTTCAATGCCGCGGACATGAGCCTCTGGGATGGACACCCCTATAGCCCCATCCAGAATGTGGTGCTTATTCATAGCCACTATTTCAGAATCAACGATCCAGGCCTCTGTGCCAACCCACTGATAACCCGTCACATTGTGCTCAGATAAGGCTGTGATCAGAGTTATAAAGTCCCTAGGTTGAACAAAAGTAACAATAACTTTGGAAGTTGATTGTTTGATTATATTGACTATACTGAGTAATTTTTCGGGAGAGTCAGTACTAATGAAGGGCACAGAATACTCCAAACAGATGCCCAGCTGATTGGCTGTTTCAGTAAAAGTGGCCATGCCATTGTTGCCATAATCATCATTTGTTCTGATGGCTCCCACCCATGTCCAGCCAAAGTGTCTGACCAGCTGGGCCACGGCTCTGCTCTGGTACAGGTCACTGGGTATAGTCCTGAAGAAAGAGGGGTATTTGGCTTTGTCACTCAGACATGCACATGTGGCCCAGTGGCTGATCTGAGGGAGGGGAACAATCATGAACATATTTGAAATCAATCGTTACATTTCAGTAACAAATCCACACACCAGTGGTAAATTAAATGGTCCAATGACGGTAGCTATGGCCATGCAAGGGGAAGATGCAGTCGCTCCCAGAATGGCCTGAACTTGTGCTGATCTGGTGCATGGCGTTTCAGAGGAAACAAATGTTGCTTCATTGCCGTTAGCGAGGGCTAGTGCTCCTGCTACTCCATGAGGAGGGAATCCACAAGAATCATACATCCTATAGCCCAATGAGACACCTGGCAGCAGATCTGAACTGTTGTTTATCTCTGCTATTGCAAAGAGCATAGCCTGTGCAAACTGGAAATTGCTCATTTCTATGCTGAGAACAGAGAAATGGTTTATTTTTGTGTAATGTATATTAATTCATTATGATACAAAAACATACATTGTTGAAACATGATGAGAAGTGTATTTTGTTGAGGGTATAATGATGGAATGTGTAACTTACCTGGTGCACTGCAGTGGCAGTGGTTTTTGAGTATAATTATGCTGCCTGATTATCCAGCTGTTGTGAAAAGTAAAATCCCCCCCAGCAAAAGTTCACCATCCCCGAAAAAACTGAAGCTTCTTTGATCCCCTCTCCTAAAACAAATGTTGTCTTTACTATGTAACAAAGAAGCCTTCATGAGCAGATAAAGTAAAGCCAAACCTCTACAGTCTGAGTGTCTGACCATCATTGGTGTGGGTCTGCGAGTGGCAAATCACTGGGAGCAGCACACTCATTGTGTTTTTATATCACAGTAACATCACATGATCTCATGTGGAGTTTGAAGGTTATTATCTCAATGTATAAATGTTTAATGCACTTGTAGTTAAATTTTCACTTAAAAGTACCTCACTTGTCTTTGGATTTACTCATGAATAACACAATGCAACCAACGATGATAATTACATTTATTTAAAAGCTGTTAAAATCCAGGGTTTTACTTTTCATAAAAACATTTTACAGCATCACAGTTTATCCTTTGTTTTGTATTGTATTCACTGCATCAAACAGATCAGTTTGTGGATGCAAAACAACTTTCTCCCACTAAACTCAGACAAAACTGAGATCATTGTTTTTGGCCCACAGACACAAAGACAACGTTATAAGTCTCTCTCTCTCAAACCAAAAAATCAGGTTCGAAATCTAGGAGTAATCATGGACTCAGACCTGAACTTAAACAGCCACATCAAAGCAATAACATCATCAGCTTTTTACCATCTGAAAAACATTGCTAAGATCAGAGGAATAGTGTCAAAACCAGACTTAGAGAGACTCATCCATGCATTTGTCTCCAGCAGGTTAGATTACTGTAACAGCCTGCTCACTGTTAGAGCTGCAGTACATCCAGAACGCTGCTGCTCGAGTCCTGACAAGAACCAGGAAATACGACCACATTAGTCCAGTGCTCCGGTCTCTGCACTGGCTTCCTGTCACTCAGAGAATAGAATTTAAAACAGCTCTGCTTGTGTACAAGTCTTTTCATGGTTTAGCACCAAAGTACATCTCTGACATGTTAGAGCCGTATGAACCATCTCGGGCCCTGAGAACTTCAGGGAGGGGTCTCCTGGTGGTTCCCAGAGTCAATAATAAACACGGTGAGGCTGCGTTTCAGTTTCATGCAGCTAAAATCTGGAACAGTCTTCATGAGGATGTGAGACAGGCCTCAACTCTGACAATGTTCAAATCCAGGCTGAAAACAGCTCTTTTTACCCGTGCATATGAAAACTGAAAGTATTTATCTGCACTCTTGCCTTTTACTGTCATTGATTAACTTCATGTTGATGTTTTATTGATTGATTTGATCTGTTTTCTTGAAATTTTATGTAACTGTGAAGCACTTTGAATTGCCTTGACAAACATAATGTCCAAATAAGCGTCAGCAGTGGGTGGCGACGAGCGGCGCGGGTGTCCCCTGTCTTTAGACTCTCCAGCACGGCAAGGAAAAACTCAAAAACCCGGTGTAATGTATACAATGTATACATTTGTGTAATCATTGTTTACACAAATTGTATACCAATCATCATTTTAGTCAAATTAATATATTTACTGACTAAAACTAGACTAAAACTAAATTAAAATATATTTATAAGACTAAAACTAGACTAAAATTGAAAAGAATTATGTGACTAAATTTGGACTAAAACTATAAACAACATTTTCTTCAAAAGGCTAAGACTAAAACATGAATTAAATAAGTTGTCCAAATGAACAGTGGTTCATACAACACTAACACAACAGTTAGAATATGAGTTCAAACACCAACCTTTGGGTTCAGGTAAAAATATTCTACCATTAAAATATGACTTAAAATGGCAATGGTTAATTTCCAAAAACATCCAGTACCAACACAGCTCCACTTACTTGGTTATGAGTAAAATATACAATTTAGAGCCATTTAGATTCTCAGTCATCCAGGTGGTCAGTTCAAATTGTCTATCCACAACACAACATCCACGATGACCTAGAAATAGTATTCTCATCCTGTTATTGTGAAAATGAACCTGTATATCTATTAATATTGGGAATTAACATATAAGCTTAAAATAAGTGACTTAAGAAACAACATTATATTTTATGATTTCTCTTGCTCATTAAATATTTCTTTGAATTCTTTTCAGGTTTGAGTAAAATAATATAACACTTTGGGATGAAAAGGCAAAAAAGAAGTCCATAACTCGAAGCTAGAATGGCAAATATCTCCACAGTGACACTGAACTTTCCTGGAGAGCTGATATAAGCTGGGATAAAAGTGACCCAGACTGCACAGAAGATCAACATGCTGAAAGTGATGAACTTGGCCTCATTAAAGTTATCAGGCAGTTTACGAGCCAAGAAAGCCAACACAAAACATAAAACAGCCAACAGGCCAATGTATCCGAGTACAGCCCAGAAGCCAATGGCTGAACCCATGGCACACTCCATAATGATTTTGTAAGTGAACTGTTTCATGTTTTTGAAAGGAAATGGAGGTGATATTGTTAACCAGAGGACACATATCAGCACCTGTATCAGAGTAAAGGCTACGACACTGAGTCTCTGCTGAAGAGGCCCAAACCATTTCATGACATTACTGCCTGGAAGTGTGGCTCTGAAGGCCATCAGCACCACTATAGTCTTCCCCAGGACACAGGAGATACAGAGGACAAAGGTGATGCCGAACGCTATGTGGCGCAGCATACAGGACCACTCAGAGGGACGGCCGATGAAGGTGAGAGAGCACAGGAAACACAGGCTCAGGGAGAAGAGCAGCAGGAAGCTCAGCTCAGAGTTATTAGCTCTCACTATTGGAGTTTTTCTGTATTTGAGGAAAATCCAGGCCACAACACAAGTCATGCATGTCCCAAATAAAGAGGCCGCTGTGAGTAGAGCCCCCATTATTTCTTCATAGGACAAAAACTCTGTTTCCTTCTTCACACAAGCGACTCTTTGGGCATTGGACCAAAAATCCAAAGGGCATTGGATACAAGTGATGGAGTCTGTAAATATTCAGAGTAAAAAAAAAACTCAGTCAATGGCTGTGACAATGTTTAAACAAAATCTGTTTCAATAAGATACATCATTTTGGCAAATGTGTAACATTTAAATCTTTGAAACCTGTAGTGTTACTGATTTCTCCCTCTGCACATGGTGTACAGTCATAACAGCAAACAGGCTTTCCTTTCTGGAGGACTTTACGTGTTCCTGGTAAACATGGTTTGCTGCAAATGGAGGCTGGCACCTATAGAAAAACATGAACAGCATATTTATAAAGCTACTATACTGCTTCATATTGTAGCCTCTGTAAATTACTCCCCTGCTTTGAATTCTGTGCCCAAAATAGAGATGCATTTTGTAGTGTCAGCTGTTTGTCCACAGGTAAAGAAGCATCATATAAACCAACTGTGACAAACTCCACTGTGCCCTGTGCCGTAGGTTGCCAGTTTATAATTTCATATTTAGCAGCAGGGTCACCATTTTCATTGAAATAAACCTCTTCTCCTTCTTTGGTTTGGAATCGAATGTTTCTTAGATGCTGCAGTGTCTAATAAAAACATATAATCATTTAAGTACTTGAATGAGCAGGCAATAACACTTGTCACCATACGCACCATGGATGGATCCAGAGTCACATTAGTGTCACAGGTTTTGTTACATTTGAGGATTTTGTGCAGGGCATGGGCCACTGCATACACTCCCTTATAGACATTGTTTAAGATTGGCATCAGTGACATGTCGGTGAAGCTGTTTTTCACATCACTCAGGTCTTCAGTTCCTGTACATCGTTTCTGGTTGTTCTTTGAATTAAATTCACAGCTGAACAGTGCTTCCCAAAACTCTGTGAATAACTGATTACCAGATGAGTTTAAAGGCTTCACATCCATCATAAACTCTTCAATGCCGCGGACATGAGCCTCTGGGATGGACACCCCTATAGCCCCGTCCAGAATATGGTGCTTATTCATAGCCACTGTTTCAGAATCAACGATCCAGGCCTCTGTGCCAACCCACTGATAACCCGTCACATTGTGCTCAGATAAGGCTGTGATCAGAGTTATAATGTCATTTTGTTGAATAAAAGTAACAATAACTTTGGAAGTCGATTGTTTGATTATATTGACTATACTGAGTAATTTTTCGGGAGGGTCAGTACTGATGAAGGACACAGAATACTCCAAACAGATGCCCAGCTGATTGGCTGTTTCAGTAAAAGTGGCCATGCCATTGTTGCCATAATCATCATTTGTTCTGATGGCTCCCACCCATGTCCAGCCAAAGTGTCTGACCAGCTGGGCCAGGGCTCTGCTCTGGTACAGGTCACTGGGTATAGTCCTGAAGAAAGAGGGGTATTTGGCTTTGTCACTCAGACATGCACAAGTAGCAAAGTGGCTGATCTGAGGGAGGGGAACAATCATGAACATATTTGAAATCAACCGTTACATTTCAGTAACAAATCCACACACCAGTGGTAAATTAAATGGTCCAATGACGGTAGCTATGGCCATGCAAACTGAAGACTCACTCACTCCCAGAAAGGCCTGAACTTGTGCTGATCTGGTGCATGGTGTTTCAGAGGAAACAAATGTTGCTTCATTGCCGTTAGCGAGGGCTAGTGCTCCTGCTACTCCATGAGGAGGGGATCCACAAGAATCATACATCCTATAGCCCAATGAGACACCTGGCAGCAGGTCTGAACTGTTGTTTATCTCTGCTATTGCAAAGAGCATAGCCTGTGCAAACTGGAAATTGCTTATTTCTATGCTGAGAACAGAGACATGGTTTATTTTTGTGTAATGTATATTAATTCATTATGATACAAAAACATACATTGTTGAAACATGATGAGAAGTGTATTTTGTTGAGGGTATAATGATGAAATGTGTAACTTACCTGGTGCACTGCAGTGGCAGTGGTTTTTGAGTATAATTATGCTGCCTGATTATCCAGCTGTTGTGAAAAGTAAAAATCCCCCCCAGCAAAAGTTCACCATCCCCGAAAAAACTGAAGCTTCTTTGATCCCCTCTCCTAAAACAAATGTTGTCTTTACTATATAACAAAGAAGCCTTCATGAGCAGATAAAGTAAAGCCAAACCTCTACAGTCTGAGTGTCTGACCATCATTGGTGTGGGTCTGCGAGTGGCAAATCACTGGGAGCAGCACACTCATTGTGTTTTTATATCACAGTAACATCACATGATCTCATGTGGAGTTTGAAGGTTATTATCTCAATGTATAAATGTTTAATGCACTTGTAGTTAAATTTTCACTTAAAAGTACCTCATTTGTCTTTGGATTTACTCATGAATAACACAATGCAACCAACGATGATAATTACATTTATTTAAAAGCTGTTAAAATCCAGGGTTTTACTTTTCATAAAAACATTTTACAGCATCACAGTTTATCCTTTGTTTTGTATTGTAGCTTTACAG
The DNA here is from genome assembly GCA_007210695.1 of Neogobius melanostomus. Classification (NCBI taxonomy): domain Eukaryota; kingdom Metazoa; phylum Chordata; class Actinopteri; order Gobiiformes; family Gobiidae; genus Neogobius; species Neogobius melanostomus. The sequence continues at coordinate 1,004,106 of VHKM01000581.1, read as the reverse complement.
TCCTCTGTGAGAGACTTTGCCCATCAGATGTTTCTTTGTATTGTGCTCAGGCTTTAATAAAAGGATGTAGCATTTAGGCAAAAATATGCAAAACAATAGTCCATAACTTGAAGCCAGAATAGCAAATATCTCCACGGCGACAGTGAACTTTCCTGGAGAGCTGACATAAGCTGGGATAAAAGTGATCCAGACTGCACAGAAGATCAACATGCTGAAAGTGATAAACTTGGCTTCATTAAAGTTATCAGGCAGTTTACGAGCCAAGAAAGCCAACACAAAACATAACACAGCCAACAGGCCAATGTATCCGAGTACAGCCCAGAAGCCAATGGCTGAACCTAAAGCACACTCAAGTATAATTTTCTCTTTATAGTGATTCATATTTTTTAAAGGGAACGGAGGGTTGATTGTTAACCATAAGATGCATATTACAACTTGTACTAGTGTCAAAGCCAGAACACTGAGCCTCTGCTGACGAGGCCCAAACCATTTCATGACATTACTGCCTGGAAGTGTGGCTCTGAAGGCCATCAGCACCACTAAAGTCTTCCCCAGGACGCAGGAGATACAGAGGACAAAGGTGATGCCGAACGCTGTGTGGCGCAGCATACAGGACCACTCAGAGGGACGACCGATGAAGGTCAGAGAGCACAGGAAACACAGGCTCAGGGAGAAGAGCAGCAGGAAGCTCATTTCTGAATTATTTGCTCTCACTAATGGTGTTTGTCTATAGTGAAAAAATATCAGTGCAATTGTCATAGCCAAGCAAGCACCAAAGACTGAAAAAGAGACAAGGAGTACGCCCATAAGTTCCCTGTAGGTGAGGTACTCGATTGCTTTCAGATCACACTTAGTCCTCTTGGCATTAGACTTGTATTCTGGAGGACATTTGTGGCATTTCACAGCATCTGAAAGGATAAATATTTTTAGGCTGTACCACATCCACGTCTTGAGAAAGTGTATAAAAGTAGCAGCGGTTATTTTGCCCACGAATAGCGTAAGGAAGGCAAGAGTAAAGGCCAAGAGTCCTGGGTTCTCACTGGTGCTATTGCTGTACTCTCCGTCAGCACAAGTGATGCAGTCAAAACAACACACTGGTTTCCCTTTGACAATGGCCCGACGTGTCCCGGGGCGACAGCTCTCACTGCACACAGACCTGGGCACCTGCGGGTCACAATGATCAGTGTGAATCATGCCCTTTGTCCAACAAAATAAAACATACAACCAAAGGAAATGTTGGATAAGTTTTAAATTCTTCCTTAGATTTGCTGATACAGGACAAGTGTGTAGCTTATATCAAAATATATGTGACCCGCCATGGATTCCAAAGACACAAGTCGGCAGCCCGTGTCTCGAGAAAAACGCAAACAAAGTTTTTTGGGGGGAAATTGGTGATTTTCACTTTTGTGCAGAATCATTCAGTTGAAGTCATGAAGTAGCCTCTCCATGTTTAAGCTAGCAGTATTAGTATATTTAAAAGCGTAAACTTTTAGGTTCAAACTGACTAGTTTGAGGTGGGTTTCGGAGCTTGCAGTAGGGGCGTGACTTTGTCTGTGTGTATTTACATACTGAGTAAGCAGCACGGAGGAGGAGAGGCAGAGCTGCTTTCAGTTGTGTTGTTGACACATGCTTTAGCAAACAAATACCACGCAAAAAAGGCTGTTTTATACATAAGCCTATTTTCGATCAGTTTACAGGTTGAAAAAGTCTTGTTTTGTCAGAGAAATAGCGCACGCCGTGGGGGCGTGTCATTGTGCGTGTGGCTTCAGGACTCTAAAGGCTCTTTTCCACATGCAGGCGCGTGTCAGCCGAATGGCTCTTTCACCCGCGCTGTCGAGCTTTTCCATAACAAAGGCCAGTGCCAAACCGGTCTGACCAGGGATAGGTTTTGGGCCCGACCTCTGGCTGTGGCCAAAGCGGGCTACCCGCGTCTAATGTGACGTGAACAGACTGCTGGCCTCTGATTGGCAACAAGAGAGTGGACAGCCCTCACTATTGACACGCATTTCGTACAGATTTAATATTTCACAACATCCTACCGCTGTGTTAAAAGGGGATTTTGCCGATAATTGCATTTAGTCGCTGTTAGCGCAGCTTTAGCTGGTGTTAGTATAACATTTGCATGTAGCTTACCTTCATAGTTCGTAGTTAGCAGTTTATTTTCTGTTTTAATACAGCTTGGCTCCACTGCATGATTCCATAACTCCCACCAGATGACAGCATTTGCCCACATTTGTTCTCATCGCGGTTTACAAAACTTTTAACGACGATCTGTACAGCGTGCGGCTCCGCCCACAACAAATGTTTGTGTGTGTGTGGTGGAAACAGAAAGGTCTGCGGGCTAGTGTCGATACGTGCACGTAGATCGTGGCGTGCGCGGTCGGTGCGCGCTATGTGGAACAATGCCTCAAGTTTCCCTTGTGTGGCTCTCAGAAATGGATCTACTATAATATCAGAGGCTGGCGCTACTTGCGCTTTAATATGGATTTAAGACGCGTTTTTCTGAGCAAAAGGCAAAGGTTACTTCAGACGGGTGAGTGAAAGATTGTTTTTTTATCGCTGGCGGCCACCGTGCCAATGTGTGCTGTGCTGCTGTTAGCTAACATGCCGGTGTTAGCATGGAGACAGTCATCTAGTCACGAGGAATTAACCTGCTATTTACACAAAATCAAGATCTCTACAAACTTAAACTACTCCATAAATGTAGTCAGCACATCCCTAGCTTTCAGCCACTTCTTATTTGAGAGAGATCCGCTTCATATTTTCGGTTTTATGGCCAGATAAATTTACAATGTTTTTTTGCAGTGAAATGTAAACAATCTGGAACTGCGCGCGGCGATACGTCGCGATGTCGGCCTTTTCTCTCCTGTATGTGCATTACTAAAGTAGTACAAGAGTCTTTTCTAAAGTTATAACTTCAGTTATGTCCGGAGTCTGTAACTCTCTCAGCCTGAGGCTGGAGCTGACACAGGGAGGGACTGGGGGAAGCTGAGCAGCATTTTCACTGTACATTGTCATGTTTACAACCATAAACATAAAGATTTTATTTTGAATGTTTTACTGAAAGTTCACACACAAGTAACAGACAACTGTGAAGTGAAAGCAAAATGATACATGCTTCTGTTATTTGTGAAAAGTGGGGAGTGCACAAGTATTCATACAGCATGACTTAATACTTTGTGGAACCCCCTTTTGCTGCAATCCCAATGAGATGTAAATGAGCCCTATTGTCACTCCCAACAGCAGAGAGGTGAGAATGGCCCAAAACTTTGGAGAGGTTTTTCAGCCCTTTGGCCTTTTTGGTGATGTTAACTTCAAATCACCGCTACGCCTCCAAATATGATCAGATTTCCATGTGTTACACATCGTTGGAAAGCTTGGAGACTACACTTTAAGAATCTGTGAAAATCTCAAAATCCCCAAAATCGACTTGTGTCTTTCATTCCTGTGACTGGTCACATATGTGGAATGATGTGGTCATATATTTGGTGCAAATGAACCCGAAAAAGGAAGTAAAGACGTTAAGTAAGACAACAGAACAATAATATAAAGAGTAGATATTTGTGTACCTCTGAACTGCGGCCTGCCCATACTGCTTTTTCACCCGTCTTCATGTCAAACTGTTGACCTTCTGGTTGAGAGGCATCATAGTATCCAATAGTATTGAAAAGTATATAACTTTTATTATCCATTTGCCAGTTCACCAGAGCGTATCGGGCCACAGGGTCACCCACCTCATCAAAAAACACATGCTCACCAATCTTTGTGGTAAAATTGACTTGCGTTAGGTAATGCAAAACCTGTAAGGACAAAACATCAAGTGCAATTTTGAAGGATTAAATATTGTGGAAAAATGTAAACAATTGCTTTAAAAACAATACACCTTTTCGACATACAAGTTTTCTTTTTTTTTTAAATATTTTTTATAGTTATAACATGAACCTAAATGTTCCTGAAATAGTTTATTTTCTATTACCTGCCATGGTTTAACATTGCCTTTTTCAGCACAGGAGTTGTTCTCAAACGGCCCCAGTCCTTCTTGACATGTAAAAAGCTTATGCACTGCATGGGCTATAGCATATGTGGCCTTGTACACATTATTCAACAGACTGGCATCTGACACATCTGTGAAGCGCGAGTGTGTATCCCATAAAGATTCACTCCCGCTACACACAGACAATAAAGATGTAGTTTCGGGTCTGGCATGTGGAGTACATTTGAATACTGATTCCCATAATTCCACCAGTCCCTGATCTCCAGACTGAGTGGAGGGCCTGCTGTGGGCCAGAAACTCCTGCAGCCCAGGAATATGTGCATTGAGGGCAGCAAACCCCACCGCTCCCTGTACAACAGCGTAATTGTATGCAGAGGCAATGTAGCGATACGTGATCCAGCCCTCACTGCCCACCCACTGAAGTCCTGTCACATGTTGAGCATGGAGTTCCTTTATGAGAATGTCTAAGTCCGTGCCATCTGCAAATGCCACTATGACTTTAGAAGTAGATTTTTTGATGATTTCCACAACTTCCAAGAACCATTTTTTAGGGTCCGTTCTGTAAATAGCCACAGAATACTCCACACAAACTCCTTCCTTTGCAGCGGCTTGCATAAAAGTAGCCATGCCCCCATTTCCATAATCACTTCTGGTTCGGATAGCGCCGACCCATGTCCAGCCCAGATGTTTGACAAGTTTAGCCAGTGCTTTGCTTTGGTATATGTCACTGGGTATTGTTCTGAAGAAAGAAGGGTAGTCTCTCCTGTTACTAAGACAGGCACAAGTGGCAGAATGGCTGATCTGGAAGAGAGGAGAAAAGGCAGTTATGCTGCGGGCATAGAGTAAGAACTGACAGGGCTGACAGGCATAACCTTTTGTCAGCCGCTGACGGGTTGATTTTCATATGTTTTGGCATGGTTTAGGGCTAATCTTTCAACATTTTTTGGCTTAAACACAAGATAGAACAGTTTTGTGTTTGTGGACAAATCCCTGTCATAAATGTTTGTTTAACATTTGAGACAGCGACTGCTCCACTCAACAGGACCTCTTGACATCAACAGATGTTATATAAAACAACCTATTCCTGTGTGGCATATACTCACTACAGGTATATGGAAGGGTCCCATGGTGCGTGCGATGCCAATGGTAGAGGTAGAGGTGGTTTCCCCTATGACTGCATGCACAGTGGACAGCCTCTCACAACTCTGATCCCCCGCACTCTCAAAACGGTTCATGAGATTTAGCGAAGCACGAACAGACAAGGGGATACTTGGGCAGGAGTCAAAGATCCTATAGCCCAGTGTCACATCAGGCAGAAGCTCTGTGCTATTGTTAATCTCCTCTATGGCAAACATCATAGTGTATGCATACTGAAGCTCACCGGGATCAAGCCTGAAAAAATACAGACAAATTCCACTGTAAGTTACGAAATAACAATCATCCTATTACAAAGCGCTTACCCATTGCACTGTATAATTCCAGGGTTGACTTGCAAAGTCTGATGTACACTGAGAGGGTTCTGGTGGAAGGAGAATATGCCTCCAATGTTGATATCCCCCTCCTTGGTAAACTGGGACATCTCTTTGATCGCATACGTTTTACAGAGGGGATGACTTCCTCTGACAGACATACAAGTCAGAAGGAGCATAGCTGCGAGCAGTAACATGGCTGTTCACACTAACCCTATGGGGGATGGCAAAGAAGACAACCTCCACTCTTGGTATTTTATAGCATTTTTCCTTTGGGCACTGGCACAATTGCAATGGGGCTCAGGTGCACTGTTAGCGGAGGATGAGTTTCTCTCAACCAATCACAGTTTATCAGGCGTAAATACGTAATTATGTCTCAATGTCTTGGCTAATTACTTGTCATGTTTATATAACTTGTAAAAAAAAAAAATGCTCTACACAAATGAGTGAGTATGATTAGTTATTGGAGCAACAAAATACATAACAAATTTAGTACATTTATTTTTCAAAATTAATTAAACAAAATCCCAGTGATGCGTGGTCTAAACAGTTTAGAGCCTTTATTTGTTGGTGGTTTTACATACTTTCTAATTTGTCAATCTGGTTGTGTCAATGCATGATGCTGAACATGACTCATGCATGTAAGCATGCCACACCAGATTGCAGCCATGCGTGCTATCTTCCATCCAAGTCCTATTCGTTCTAGTTCACACAAACACACTCATTCATCGTGGCCCCAGAGGGGATCCCAGTGTACATGCTTTTAGTGGTGGGAGACCCCAGAGCACCCGGTGGAAACCTACGCAGGAACAGGGAGAACATGCAATTCCCAGAAAGAAAGGCCCTATAACTGCCACAGGGATCAAACCCTGGGATTTCATGCTGTGAGACACGAACACTAAATGCAACAGCACCCAACCATTCCCCCCCCCCCCCCCCCCCAGAAAAAGTACTACTTTAAGTAATGTTCCCACATTTCGCTTTGAAAACACATCAATATTTTTTCTACAATAGTATTTTTTTATGTGTCATCACAGGATAAACATCGCAGCTCATCATATTAATTGATTCTTCCCATCATGTTTTTTTGTGTGTTTTTCTCCGGTCTCAATAATAAAATGTAACATTTCGGCATAAATATGCAGAAAAGTAAACCAAAACTAGAAGCCAGAATAGCAAATATCTCCACAGCGACAGTGAACTTTCCTGGAGAGCTGACATAAGCTGGGATGAAAGTGATCCAGACAGCACAAAAGATCAACATGCTGAAGGTGATGAACTTGGCCTCGTTAAAGTTATCAGGCAGTTTACGAGCCAGAAACGCCAATATAAAGCACAGAATCGCAAGTAAGCCAATGTAGCTCAACACTGCCCAGAATCCAAAATCAGATCCCAAATGGCACTCAAGAATGATTCTATCTTTTGCATAAGCTGTATTTTTGTGTGGAATGGGTGGAGCTAGAGCTAGCCACAAGACGCACACTAACACTTGTAATGATGTAAAGACAAAAACGCTTGTTCTCTGAATGGGAACAGAGCACTGAGGCACAGTGTTTCCAGGCCTTCTCAATTTAAATGCCATGACAACAGCTATGGTCTTAGCTAGGAGACAAGACATGCACAAAGCAAAGGTGATGCCAAACGCAGTGTGGCGCAGCATGCATGACCACTTAGAGGGACGGCCGATGAAGGTGAGAGAGCACAGGAAACAGAGCGTTAGGGAGATCAACAAGAGGAAGCTCAGAAAAGAATTACTAGCTTTTACAAGAGGGGTGTGACGAAACCAGAAAAACACACACATCACCATCATGGTTAGGGATCCTCCGAACAAGGACAAAGCAGCGAGCAGGGCGCCCATGGTCTCTCCGTAAGACAGAAACTCAATCACCTTCAGCACGCACTGGCTGTTGTTCTTGTTGGACCAGTAGTCCAATGGGCACTGTGTGCACTTGGCTGAATCTAAATTGACAGCAAATGTGTTGCTTAAAATAGCCTTTTCTTTATCCATTTATGCATAATGTGTCTTGTGTTAATTTGAAAGTGACTTACTGTTTTGGTGACTGATCTCTCCAACTGCACAGCGAACACAGGAGAAACAGCAAAGAGGTTTACCTTTGATCTGAGCTTGACGGTAACCTGGGGCGCAGGTTAGACTGCAGACTGACATGGGCCTCTGCATAAAAAAGGCACATTATTATTACATTACAGTCAGCAACACATTGACATTCATACATTATGCCTTTGTAGGCACTGTATAGTGCTAGCAGTATTTGTATTGCGTTACCCTTTTTGAATGATCAGCCCACGTTATATTTTTGCCATTCATTGTAAATTGCTTCCCCTCAGGAAGTAAAGCATCATAGTGTCCAACAGTCACAAAGGAAATGCTCCCATTTTCATTTTGTTGCCAGTTCACAAGCTCATATGAGGCACTAGGATCACCATTTTCATCAAAATTTACTATATCACCAGATTTAAGGGTAAAATGTACATGCTGAAGTTGTTCCACAACCTTCAAGATAATGTAAGATACATTAAACACAGAGAATGAAGGGACATTAGGTTACATTGTCTAATCTTACTTGGAATGGCTTGATTGTAGTCTGTGAAATGCAGCCCTGGTCCACCATGTTGGAACATTTGATTATATTGTGAAGAGCGTGGGCCACTGCATACACTGCCTTATACACGTTGTGTGATATTCGTAGCTCTGATACATCAGTGAAAGAGGTGTCAGTATCACGGAGTTTCTCTGATCCAGTGCACTTGACCTGATTTTGCACACCGGCCTGGAAACTACAGCCAAATGTTTCTTCCCAGAATTCTTTAAGCAAGCTGTTTTGAGGGTCTTTAATTGGATTAATCTGTAAGAGGAATTCTTTCAAGCCCGGGATGTCTGCTCTTTGGAGAGTAAAGCCGAGTGAACCCGTTAAGACTCCTGAGTATCTTTGAGTTGCCAGATAACCAGCTGTTATCCAGGACTCACTGCCGACCCACTGCACTCCTGTCATGTTCTGCTTCACAGCCTCCTCTAACAGAATATCAATCTCACCCTGAGCAAGAAAGGCAACCAAAACCTTTGCAGTTCCGTGTCGGATAGTTTTGACGACACTAGCGACTTTATCCTGGGAGTCCGTCCTGGAAATGGCTTCTGAATACTCTACACAGACACCTTCTTGGGCGGCTGCAGCGACAAATGTAGCCATGCCATTGTTGCCGTAGTCATTGTCACTTCTCACTGCACCGACCCACGTCCAGCCAAAGTGCTTGACTAATTTGGCTAGAGCCCGACTCTGGTAATAATCACTAGGTATTGTCCTGAAGAAGGTGGGGTAGTCTTTTCTGTTACTCAGACAAGCACATGTGGCAAAGTGGCTGATCTAAACAAACAAGCACAGAGACGATTATTTACATTTACACCTTTTTACACCTTTATTTCAGCACATTAGGCTGGAAGCCTGATGTGCCATGCATCACTCAAGTCTTTGAACATGTGCTCAAGAGGGCAAATAAATGGACATCCAAGAATATAAAGATTGTTGTGTTGTTTTCTTTTAATCAAGGTTCAATCAACGTTTCAGTCGGTCAAATGTAGTCTACTAAATCAACAATCAATCCAGAATGGTTTGAAATGGTATTGACCAAATTACAGTTTATGGTAAGCAAATATACAGTCGAACACACTAGTCCTGGGTTGCTGAGTTGAGAATTCAATTCAAGTTATAATCCGGTTCCTTTTTGTTTATTTTTATTTCATTTTCATTTCTGAAACAATAATACAGTATCTGGTTAAGGTTAAGTTATAGTTTTAGTCCTTGTTTATTATACACTTTTTTTTCTTTTTTTTTTAGTTTTAGTGAGCAAAATTTGTGCACAGGGGAATCTTATGTGTTTAGTGGTTTTCACATGACACAAGTCCCCCAAAGTGCTGCCGTACCGTACATCACCCCATAACTTGCATGTGTAAAAAACAATCCATTTACCACTGGTATATTGAATACCCCCGCCATCTGCAGCACCTCAATAGTGGATGACGACTCAGAGGCTCCAATGATTGCGTGAACGGGAGACTGCCCTGAGCAGGTTTCTCCCACCTGACCATTCATAAGAACCATAACTGCCTGCTGGGCTGCACCGCAACTGTCAAGCACCTTGTAGCCAATGGAGATGTTGGGCAGAAGATCATTATTGTTGTTAATCTCCTCAATTGCAAATATCATAGTGTGGGCAAATCGTAACTCCCTTGAATTTATCCTGGAAAAAACAAACGAAAAGACATCATCAGATATTTTTCAATTAACTTCTACTGATTTATGTTTATTTACCTGGTGCATCTCAAAGCATCCGGAGCATTTGTAAAAGTTGTTGGCGTACGTGAGATTTGGCTGTGTAGGGAGAAGGCACCTCCAACCAGGACATCACCGGCTTTGTAGAGAAGAGGCCGTTCCAGTGGCCCGATCATCTTGCAGTCACTTTGCTCTTCGGCGGCCCCAAGAACGCGAATCGCAATCAAAACCAGTAACATTGTGTATTCCGTGCTTAGTGGCATGTTAAAACTGGAAGGATGGAAAAAAATGAAACCTGTGCGTGCGATGTTGACTGAGTTATATACTAGCTGATGATGATGATGGTCATGGGTACAGACAAATCATGTGGATGCATACATTTCCCTTAAGGTTACAGCTGAGCAAGAGCTGAGCAAGGTGACAGATTCATTCTTTATTCACTATTGTACAGAATGAAGTTGTAGTTCAAACATTTCCTTTGATTTGTCATTATGATGCTCCTTTTTATTTATTTTTTATGTATTGTATCTTTTTAAAACATCATCACATTATCTTTTCTCCATCAGAAACTTCTTTGTGTTCCGTTCAGGTTTAAAAACAATAATGTAGCATTTTGGAGCGAATATGCAAAACAGTAGTCCATAACTTGAAGCCAGAATAGCAAATATCTCCACGGCGACAGTGAACTTTCCTGGAGAGCTGACATAAGCTGGGATAAACGTGATCCAGACTGCACAGAAGATCAACATGCTGAAGGTGATGAACTTGGCCTCATTAAAGCTATCAGGTAGTTTACGAGCCAAGAAAGCCAATACAAAACAGAGAAGCGCTAACAGGCCAATGTATCCGAGTACAGCCCAGAAGCCAATAGGTGACCCCAAAGCACACTCGAGTAAAACCTTCTCTTTATAGACCATCACATTTTTAAAAGGGAATGGAGGGTTAATTGTTAACCATAAGATGCATATTATAACTTGTACTAGTGTGAAAGCTAGAACACTGAGTCTCTGCTGAAGAGGCCCGAACCATTTCATGACATTACTGCCTGGAAGTGTGGCTCTGAAAGCCATCAGCACCACTATAGTCTTCCCCAGGACACAGGAGATACAGAGGACAAAGGTGATTCCGAACGCTGTGTGGCGCAACATACAGGACCACTCAGAGGGACGGCCGATGAAGGTCAGAGAGCACAGGAAACACAGGCTCAGGGAGAAGAGCAACAAGAAGCTCAGCTCAGAGTTATTGGCCTTAACTAAGGGAGAGTCTTTATGATAGAAAAACAAAATGGCTGTCGATATTGTTAGCAAAGCACCCAATGCCGAGAAAAAAACAATTACTTTGCACATTACATCGCTGAAGGAGAGGAATTCAGTGCTTTTAATGACACACTTATCCCTACTTTCATTGGACCAATATTGTTCCGGACACATTATACACCCATTAGAATCTGTAAAGAAAAGCAAGTTACTATATACAATGATAGCATTTTACAAACATTAAGATCAGGCACAAAGATTGGAAAACATATCCAGTGATGCTGTCATATTCCAGGTCATTTGCTGTTATTGTTGTACCTGTGGTGTTGCTGATCTCTCCTTCTGGACATGGGTTGCAGTCATAGCAACAAACAGGCCTTCCTTTCTGCAAAACTTTGTAACTTCCTGGATGGCAACGCTCACTACACTGGGAAACCGGGACCTGCAGAACAGAGCAATTCTGAAATGTTTTTTAAATGCAGACGTGCACAAGATTTTATTCATTCATTTAGGAATTGACTGAGCTAATGACGGCTAAGGATACATTTTTACATGTGGGAACGCGAGGTATTGTTTTTTCTGTCAAAATCAGAGTGTTCCTACATATTATAATGTACTTCTTTAAGGTCCTCTAAGTCAGTGGTTCCCAACCTTTTTTTCCTTGAAGCCCCCCTTGCGTGTGCTGTAGTCAGGCCGTGCCCCCGTAGTCCAAAACCATGGCCCCTTCAAATATATCAATTAGCATTTATTTCAAACAAATACACTGAAATTGGGGTGTTTAAGCACATGCAGTCTTTTCTTTTAACCTCTTAACCCCTGCCTTTACCAAGTGCATTTTCTCCACTTCAGCTTTATCCAAATCTAAAAGCTTCTCGACTGGAGTTTACAGCCTATAGGTCAGTCTAACGCCTCATTTGAAAGCTAAGACCTACATAACTCATCTAAGCCACATTTACGTCATGCCGTATTTATGTCATGTTTTTCGTGACTTTTTTGTTTCGCTTTTATGTCGTGTGTTGTTATTTTTTCTCGCTTTTTTGTCATAGTTTCATTGCATGCATAATTCCATAATGTTCCTACTTTCATTGGACCAATATTGTTCCAGACCCATTATGCACTAATCTGTAAAGAAAGCTTTAACTGCTTTTTTTCCCTCTCTTTTTTGTCACATTTTTGTTTACAGGCTATACATTATTTACTGACTTACGTCCATACAGTACTTTAAAAAAAAAAAGCTATTTTTACTCCTGCTGTTTTGTGTGTGTGTGTGTGTGTGTGTGTGTGTGTGTGTGTGTTTTTTTTTAAATCAAATTCCCACCATTAAACTAATGCGCTTAATGTGTCCGTAACTATGGACACATCAGGCAAGGCAAGGCAACTTTATGTATACCGCACGTTTCACACACAGGGCAACTCAATGCGCCTTACCCTGGGAACATTCATTGGTCTTGTCACACTTACCTGTTGCAGGCCTCCCGGCCATGTAATTTGCTGTGTTTGCAGGACAAATCTCTGTCCTAGAGGCAGTGAGGCATCATAGTATCCCACAGGTTTGAACTCAATAGATCCATTAGGGCCACGCTGCCAGTTTATGACCTCATACCGAGCCACAGTTGCCCCAGTGCTGTCAAACCAAACTCGGTCTCCGGTTTTGATGGTGAAATTAACTTTCTTCAGTGACTCTATCATCTACAAACATGGGGACAAAAAGTCTAGGCTTAATCAAAGACATATGTTGACCTAATGGAATATTTTGGCGCCTAAGTTTTTCAAGTTGTTTTCTTGAATGATTTTATGAGTTTTAGAATTTTGGATGAAGTTCTAATTTAGTTTTATCCTCAAATCTCCCATGATTATCTTTAATATTCATACCTCCCTTGGAGTGATGGTCACGGTGCTATCACAGCCCTTTTGGTCGGAACACTTGAGTAAGCCATGCAGAGAGTGTGCCACTGCGTAAATAGCCTTGTAGATGTTGGTGGAATACCTCAATTCTACCACGTCATCGGCATAGTCTTTTAGACTGTACAGGTAATGATCGTCTTTACATTTCGCAATGTCAGTGCCATTTTCCTTTGCATATCTGCACATGATGTCTGTCTCCCAGTATTCTCTGAGTAAAAAGCTATCATGACCCGTGATATTTGCTTTTGGTACAGCAAAGCCCAGCGCGCCCCCCAGCACGCTGAAGCTGGTGGGTGTGATCAAGCTATCTGCGGTCATCCAGCTCTCTACACCAATGAACTGCCGACCCGTGACATCCTGCAAACTCATCTGTTTTAAGAATTGATTCATTTCGACATGAGAGAGGAACCCGACGATGACTTTGGCTGTGCCTTTCCGGACAACTTCGACCACATTTTTCAACTTATCCAGTTGAGTTCTGTGGAATTTTTCAGAGTATTCTACGCAGATTCCTTCGTCTTTGGCAGCATCGAGAAAAATGGCCATGCCGTTGTTGCCGTACTCGCTGTCACTGTTCACCGTACCAACCCACGTCCAACCAAAATGTTTGACCAGGTAGGCCAGAGCGCGGCTTTGGTGAAGGTCACTGGCAATGGTCCTGAAGAAAGATGGATACTCCTTCCTGTTGCTAAGGCACTCACATGTAGCTGAATGACTGATCTGAAAGTACAGGACATACAATCTAAAAATAAAGTGAGGACCATACAGGTATAGCAGGCTTTAACATAGACTTTAAAAGTTAGATATGTTGATTTAATAGTTTCATTTTAAAAAAACATGCTTGAAAAACAATATTGTGAAATGCAAAATGCCTCTCTTACCACTGGAAGCTGAAAGGGGCCTGTAGTGTGGGACAGAATGACTGTAGAGGACGACTCTGACTCCCCTATAATGGCCTGGACGGAGGACTGACCGGAGCAGCTCTCAGTGGTCTCCGCTTCTTCCCCGTTCATCAGTCCCATCACCGTTCGCATTGAGGTCAGAGTGGAGCCACAGTTGTCGTAAATCCGATATCCAATGGTAACATTTGGGAGAAGGCCACTTTTGTTGATTTCCTCGATCGCAAATATCATGGTCTGAGCGAACCGAAACTCCCTAAGGTTAATACTGAAATACACAAACAGCATAAACAACATACACTCAAGCTTGGAGCAGAATAGGAGTAGAAAAAACTGAAATGTAAAAGTATTTCTGAAATCTGAAACTCAAATCAAATGTGCATATTACATTGACTCTCTGAATTGATTTGACGAGTCATCATGTCTAAAGCCTAAAATAATAATAAATGTTGTTCTTTTAACTAAATTAAACATTTTACCCACAAGATAAGACTACACAGTTTATACTCAGTGTTTTAAAAGTACCTAGAGCATGAGAGGTCTGAAGGTTTCTCTGTAAACACTAGTGGAAGTTGAGACATTTGGCTGTGTATAGAAAAAGCTCCTCCAAAATGACATCTCCTGGTTTGGACAGCAGGGGTAACTCTGGACGCCCCATGATCTTACAGAGAGGCACTTGTCCCAGCAGTCTCCCTAATGCCAAAATAAGTATTACTGTTGCCAGTGTAAGTGACATGGTTGCTTATGGTCAAAGAAATGCTAGTCACAACTTTTTATAATGTGTGAAGTGTGATGTTGTTTGCAGCTGGCCAATCCTGTCATGGCTATTCCCTGTTCATTACAGAAGCAGAAATGTCTATATTATATGCTCGTTTTATGGCATACATTTTACTCTGGATGCACTTCCTGACAACCAGTCCCATTCAGCCATGATTGTATGAAATGTTATCCAATCCAAAGCACAAAGGAACCCAGAATTAAAAACAAAGCACTAAGTGAGAATAAAAAGGAAATTTTAGAAAAATCTCACCTAATTGTCCCACATGTGGATCTGTGGATTTGGAGAAGGCATTGCCACACAACTGTGACAACCTCTGCGGGTACTCTGCAGTTAGATTGCCTTTGGGACTGGTCCTGTTTATTATCTTTATGGACTGCAGTAGTTGTTAAATATGTATGGAACCTCGGAGGCACATCTTTATTTATTTTATTTTATTTTATTTTTATATAGCGCCTTTCACAGACATGGTCACAAAGCGCTTTTACATGAGAGTATTTTAGATTCATTCCATACTCGGTGGTGGTAAACTACGTTAGTAGCTTCAGTTTCCCCTGGGAGACTGACAGAAGCGCTGTCGCGACTGCACACGTCTGCGCCAACGGTCCCTCTGACCACCATCATACATCATTCATCCTGGCCTATTGTACATGTTTTTGTGGTAGGGGAAACCGGAGTACCCGGAGGAAACCTACGCAGATCCTACTACCTACTACATCTAGTGGAATCAGCTTTGGGAATCAGCTTTGCACCTACAACTGGGTGCGTCTTTTGGGACACTCAGTCCTGCCACCAGGATAAATATGGATTATTTTTAATATTTAAATATTATTATTTGTATGCATAAACAAAAAACAAAAGCTGCATAATTTATGTTATACAAGACAAGCCTATACTTCCAATTCAAACCAATCTATCTATCTGAATCACATGTGTCAAACACAAGGCCCGCAGGCCAGATCTGGCCGATGAGATGATTTAATCTGGCCCGTCACTTGTAGAACACAAATTCCTGAGCATGTCAAGCCCATTCCTGTGCGGAGTTTTATATATATATATATATATATATATATATATATATATATATATATATATATATATATATATATATATATATTAGGGGTGGCACGAGATCTCGTGAGATTAAATTGCCACGAGATTTCTCGTCACAATGTAAATTATCTCGTAATATTTTTTTCTTCTTTTATTTTTTTTTAAAGGCTGAAATGTAGATATAGACCTTCTTCCTGTAGACTGCTTATAGGACTCATGGGATTATTTAGGCAATAGCTCTCTAATAATGTGTACTATATATTGATTGGAACTTAAAAAAGAAAGAAAACTTTAACGTTTATAAGGTCAGTCGCTTGGAACCACTGCCTCGGTGTTCAAACCTGCAGACTGGAGCCGCTGCAGATTCACGCCTGCAGATCCACACTCGCACCTCGTTACTTTCTCTTTCATTTACAAACTAAAGGCTCTGCGGTTGGAAGCTACGTTTTACCGCTGCACGCCGTGGCGAGTCCGGGTGGATCCTTCGTCTATTTTGTGATTGTACACGTGCATCTACCGCGCACGGAAAAGCAAAACAACGCGGATGTGACAGCGCGCGCGGACAACGAGGGAGAGGGCAGGCCAGCACGCAGAATATGAAGGGATTATTACAGCGGCACTCTCTGTTTAATCTTTAAAGCCTCCGGTGCGTCAGTGTCTCGCACAGACTGTTTAGATACTAAATCTAAAACCTGTCTCCTCCTCCACCTGAAATCAACTTTTAAGCTTCAAATTATATCTAATTATTATTTATAATTTGGAAATGTAATCAGAATACACCTGTCAAAAGAGCCACATGTATTAGCCTGGTTCAAAAATTAAACTGTATGCACACAAATAGACCCTGATGATATTGGTCAAATCTTGTCAATTTCCATCCTTATTAGTTTGTTCATTTTGTTACAAACAATACAATACAATGGCTCCATACAAAGGAAACATAATTGCAAAATCA
Source organism: Neogobius melanostomus (assembly GCA_007210695.1). Lineage (NCBI taxonomy): Eukaryota > Metazoa > Chordata > Actinopteri > Gobiiformes > Gobiidae > Neogobius > Neogobius melanostomus. The sequence continues at coordinate 987,511 of VHKM01000581.1, read as the reverse complement.
TTCATTCATTCATCATCTTCCACTTGTCCGTTGCCGGGTCATGGGGGCAGCCGTTGGAGCTGCCCAGGTCACATAGCACCGGCCCCCATGGCTCCTTCTGCAGGTGGTGGGTCCACGGAAGGACGGCCTCACGGTGCAAACCGGGCCTGTTGGTCTCTCCTAGGGGGCTACCAGTGTATGCAGACACTGGAGGCAATGTGGGTGAAGTGTCTTGCCCAAGGACACAACGACAATGTGCACCTTCAGGAGGCGGGATTCGAACCCCCGACCTTCCGATCATGAGACAACCCGCTCTACCATCTGCGCCACTGTCGCCCCTAATTGCAAAATATTATTTATTATTGAAAATTATGTCAAAATCTCGTCTCGTCTCGTTCTTGTGGACTAAATCTCGTGTCTCGTCTCGTCTCGTGGGATTTGTATTTTTTTTTTTAAGAAGTAACCGGAGTGCTCCAGCCACTAGGGGGCAGCCAAAATAAAATAAAAGGAAACGTCCAGCAGAAGGCACTGATACATTATGAGATCAGTATATAATCCACTCATCATAGCCACGTGGTAAATGGTCAGTCTGCCCCAGGGCGGCTGTGGCTACAATAGCAGCTTACCGCCACATAGTGTGGAGTGAATGAATAATGACTATAATGTAGCACTTTTACAATCTTGTGACAGAGGCTTTTAAAGCGCAATACAAGTGTAAGCCGTCATTATTATTTAAGAGGCTACAGTCCTGTTGGGCTTTTATTTTAAAGTCACAGCTCATTATTATTATTAATTTATTGAAAATGTTTTAGTTGTATTTAGTATAGTAAGAGCATTTTCCTGTTCACGTTATGTGACCTGTGACCCGCCGTGGGAGCTGATTTTTGGCCCACAACCCAAGATGAGTATGGCACCCCTACATCTATACATTTTTTCATGCAGGCAAATTATTTAGCGAAACACCATACACCACATGTGTCACACAAGGCCCATGGGCCAGATACGGGCCACGAGATTATTTAATCCGGCGACGGTGGTGCAGAGAGTAGAGCGGGTCGTCTTGTGACCAAAGGGTCGGCGTTTCGAATCCCGCAGGTGCCCACTGTCGTTGTGTCCTTGGGCAAGACACTTCACCCACCTTGCCTCCAGTGTCTGCGTACACTGGTGTATGAATGAGAGTGTGAATGGGTGACTGGTTCCTTGATGTAAAGCGCTTTGAGTGCCTAAAGCAGGTAGAAAGGCGCTATATAAAATGTGACCATTTAATCCATGAAATTCTGATTACGTAAACAAATAATAATAATAAAGTAAGTACTCCAGCCACTAGGGGCAGATTAATGGCAGGTAAATGGCCAGTCTGCCAGGACGGCTGTGGCTATAGTAATTTACCGCCATCGAGTGTGGAGTGAATGAATAATGACTTAATGTAGCACTTCGAGAAACGTGTGACACAGGCAGATAAAGCACAGTACGTGTAAACGGTTGTTATTTATTAGGCCACAGTCCTTTACAATATGCGGCCCCCGACCTGAAATGGGGGCGGAATTTCGGCCCATGACATCAACGGGTTCGACACCACTGCCATACACCATAAACAAAATGGGATTAAACAAGATTTTGAGTTTAGGGTAAATAAGGGAGGTCACATTATACGACATCAATGATAGGCTGTGTTTAATACAGCAATCATTTAACCTGACTCTCACAATCACATTAAATATTGCTTGTCTCACTTAATAAACATATTTTTCAACTTTATATCTTTCATTTTAATGTCAGACAGATAGAAAGTTTCTCCTTGAAAGTAGTCAGTAACTTGTGCCACATCAGAAAAACAAATTGATGCAATAGCACAGCAGCTGATTAGACGGAGCAGTGAAGTGTGAGACATTTAATTTGATGTTATTGTTATTTGGAGCTAAAAGGGCTGTGTATGAGCTACTGAAACCTCTCAGAAGGCCTATTTTAATTATGAAGAATGATTGTTTGTGTATCCATGACGTTGTTTGCAGTTTGTGAAGTAGCTGCCGTCCTCGTGGGAGCGGCGGATTTAGCAGGAACATGTTTGCAGTGCCCCAGGAAACACCTCCGGGCACTTTCCCCTCAGTCTCTAACAAACTCACAATAACTCCCCCTAGTGTAGAGACCTCATGCATACACACAGCGCTCTTGTATCACTTTTGACAGCAACAGTAGAAACTTTTGATGTATGTTAGGCCTATGATTATTTCATCTGGTAAAGAACATTACAGAGAAAAAAAAAGTACAAATGTATCTGCACAAAAGGAGATTGTATTGGTTTAGAACTGTTACACAGCCATGTATTGAGTATATCACCAAACTGATATTGAGTGAACAAAGGGATGCCATAATTTCCGGCAAACTAATAGAGATTAATTAGGTTGTAATATTTTTTACGTTGCAGTTTAAGGATTTAAGTTCCATTTATTGTCAGTTCAACCACATGAATACCTACAGAGAACTACAGTTATGTTACTCTCTCCCTTAGGGCTGACAATATATTGAACAAAATGTCACTATATAAAACTATGTAACTATTGCTTTACTACTAACACATATAACATGCATACAGTGTATGTGTTTAATATGATGGCACAGTATTATAGTAAAGTCATGATTTTAGAGCTGTGTATGGGCCTTTGACTGCATTATAAAAACAGTAGAATTGGCCTTCATGTGGCAATGTCTCCATCTTCAGGAACACAATATAACTTCAGGAGATTTGTGTACATTGTGAGGCGCTGTGTCCTGCAGTTCATGCATTTACACAGATGATGGCAGCACAAGTACAAACACTGTTGTTCTGCACAGTGGTTCTTTCATCACACATATTCTATATTATATAATGATCATGAAACCCATTTAAATACTAATGATGAGCTAAGGACAAAAGATATAAAACACATATTATTCATATTGCTGTAATTACTTCACAATGATATATTTATCATTTTATTTATGATTTGACCTTTCATGCATTTGCCTATTTCACTTGAAGTTTGTTCTTTTCTTAAAACTAAAGTTTTTGTTTTGAGTTCAGTCACTGTTAACTGCTGTTAGCTCTAGTTTGATCAAAGAGGAGACAAAGTAACTTTGATCAGGGTATAGAACAACTTTGGAAAGGACAAAGTTGTTGGTGAAGTTTGTGTTTTCGATTACAAAAGTCCACAGGTCATTAAATTAATTATGCCACAGAGAGGCCCCGGTCGCACCTGGTGCAGTGTTTTGTCAGGTGCCTTGTTGGAAACACTTGCTTGTCATTGCTTGCCCGCTCAGCGATCTGCTTCTCTCTCCAGGGAAATCTGCGTCAACAAGTTTAGAGAAACACAATGTTGACACTTTTCCTTTGGGACCAAAAAAACCTATTCTCCTATGCGAGCAGAAAACAACTGTTTCTACAAGTTTTACCATGAAGTACTAATAAATATACACATTGTGTTAGAAAAATGTTAGCTGTGACTTTTATTTTAGGGTTGGACTTTATAAAAATGCTATAAAATTGGATTAATTTCCAGTTAACAGTTAGAATACCACTGTGATCATGATAAAGTAACACATTGCAAAAATACATGCATGTTTTTGGTTGTCAAACTATCTATTACTTTATTTATTTATTTATTTCAAAACTCACATGCATGATAGAGCATCATGTTGAGCAGCTTTTCTGCAACATGAATTGAACCACTTTGAGGAAATATTTCAAGATTCATTGCATTTAAATATGTTTACTCCCTGTACATAGACCCATGTGAATAGCTACTAATTGTTTATTGATTTTACTTCATCGGCCCAGAAGTCATGAAATTAGTTTTTAGTTTCATTGAGAAAGTAAGTCAAAACCTCACATCGATATAGTTCAGTAGAGACTAACTTTCCTTAAAGGCCCCATTTTTATATATATATATTTTTTTATAACAATCAATGAAAGAGGAAGCCACAAAATTACAATCTTAGTTGTGGTCCAAACTCATTCCTAACTTTCCTAACATATTTCCAGCGTCCCAATTCATCACAGGGACGATTTTATTATCACTTTTCCCAACTTGCAGGGTCATTCTTCAGGGTCACTTTCACAGAAATGCGAGAAAACTAGCCTGCAAGTTCATAAAATTGTTCCAAATGCTTTATAATTAGATATAATTAGGAGGACAACGGCATTATTATTATTATTATTATTTTTAATCAGCTACAACAACAACAACTGCAGAATAATTCTAGTAGGATGTTTTAGAAAACCTAAGCCTTGGCGCGGCCTGATTTCTGTAATACAGTTATTTTTAGTAAACCAGGTTTTATCACATGTATTTTGTAAGCCATCGTCAGACTTTAAAATGCCACTACAAAAGTTGAGTGTATATGAGTTAAGTTTTTCTTGCAAACGTAAGGTGTTAGGACTTACAAAATATGGTCCTCCTTGCAAACGAGATGTTGCCTTTCAAGAGGTTTTCCATGAATAAAAATGGAAATGGAAATAAATCCACTCCAACCCCAACAATACAAAGCTCCCTTTCAATTCAGAGTTTTGAATTCAGAATGATGATTCAAATCATCAGAATGTGTCATTTGGCTTTGTTGGCTGCCTTTCTTACAGATTAGGCCTTGCCCAGTTTTACACAGATTGTTTTTAGAGAGTGTTTAATAGCCTAAAAAAAAAAGTAAATCCCATGCATGTGCAGAGAACCATATTGTAGTATACTGTATATACTGCACAAGTGAGTGTTCACCTAGTGGAGTCTCTTGTCTCCTCACATGACTAAATCATCCATCAGGCTAAGTCATGCATGCTGCAGAGAAACAACCTTGCCTTATTTTTTCCTATTTTGATCAAGAGTCCACTCACTCATCCATGTTGTTGTTGTCACAAGTGTGAAGCAGGGAGGCCATTTTCCATTGATCAAGTGAAGGGGAACAAGTTCAGAATGACAGCTTCAACAGGAACAAGACTTTATATACAAGACCCACCACACCATTTATTGTACTGCACACAATGCAGTACGGGCATGTGATATTTGTTGCATATGATTCTGTTATTTCAAGTATATCAATGAGTATAATGGCCAACAAAAACAAATTTACATCAAGAACTGCAAAAATTGTGCTTCATATTGTGAGCTTTCTCATTCGCAGTTCCATCCAGCGAGAATCTGAGGATGTTTGTGAAGTTATCCCGGGTTCAATGTCACTGCCAGTGTTGCAAAAAGAAGGGGACATTGTCTTGGGAGGTCTGTTCTCCTTGCATGACATGGTACTTGAACCAAGCGCTTTGTTTCAGTCTGTACCAATGCCAACACAGTGCACAAGGTAAAGTATGTTACTTCTCATGTGTTTTCTGGACTAAGGATTGTTTTATGTGTATGTTTTATTTCAGGTTTAACTTCCGAACATTCAGATGGATGCAAACAATGATTTTTGCCGTTGAGGAAATTAACAGACATGGAACCCTCCTCCCAAACATCACACTGGGATACAAGATCTATGATTCATGCAGCACCCCGCACCAGGCGCTGAAGGCCGCCATGGAGTTAATGGGCAGCACAGAGGAGGCTGGAGGTCAGGCAGAGGCCCCACGTCGCTGCCTGGGGACTGTGCCTGTGGTGATCGGAGATGGAGGATCTACCCAGTCTCTAGTCGTCGCTCACTTCCTGGGGGTTTTCTATGTGCCTCAGGTAGGCGTGGGCAATCAGGGTTTCAGTCCTTATGAACCCAGTCCAGTTGACAAATGACAAAGCCTACATTCTAATTGCAATTTGTACCTTTTGTCTGAGAGTTTATCCGGAGTGGATATTGGACAATATAGCTCAGCCCTAGCCACTAAAATATTTGGCACTTTATACAGTATTTCAGATGTTACAATGAATGAAAGTATATAAATCCAAAGTCAGCTGTAGTGTTCGCAGCCGCAGCAGAGGTACAAGTAGCACTAATAGTAGTAGTACAAATTGTACTTTTGGCTGCACAATTTAGTTACACCTTTTAACGAACTGTGCGTTGTTTAATTTATTAGTTTGAATAAATGTGTCTTTCTATTTCAGGTGAGTTATTTTTCAAGTTGCGCTTGTCTTAGTGACAAAAAGGAATTTCCAGCTTTTTTAAGAACAATGCCCAGTGACTTTTTTCAGGTGGGTGGGCCAAACATTGTACAAGTAAACACGAGCTTGGTAGTTCAATTCCATCTGTGTTCATGTTGTTCTTTTGAGCTGGTCACTTTAATCGTCTCCGGTGTGGATGGAGTGTGGATGATTTGAGTGTTTGCAGATTTTGCAAAGTGGTAAAAAGAAGACAGACATGTTTTTATTCTTTGTTCTAGGTGGATGCATTGGCACAGCTCGTCAAACATTTTGGCTGGACTTGGGTGGGTGTTATCGCTGGTGATGATGCCTATGGACGTGGTGGGGCCAACATTTTTGCTGAGGAGGTAGATGCAAACCACAAGACACTTCTTTTATCAACATATTTTGATGCTGATAAATCTATCTCATAGGTTCGAAGGCTAGGAGCATGTGTTGCACTTCATGAGATCATCCCTAAAATCCACACACAGAGGAACATTTCTGATATCATTTCCAAAATTCGCTCATCACGGGCCAAAGTCATTCTGCTATTTGCTGTTGAGCATGATGCTGAAGCTCTATTTGATAGTGCACTAAGGTACTTCTATATCACTATATTTTGAATTTTGTATACATATATATTATATATTTTGTATAATTTCAGGAATGACCTGACCGGGATACAATGGCTAGCTAGCGAGGCCTGGAGCACAGCCGCAGTCCTGTCAACGCAGAAAAAATATCATAAAATCCTTCAAGGCTCAATGGGATTTGCGATTAAGAGAGCAGACATACCTGGGTTGCAAGATTTTTTACTTCGACTCGACCCATCCAAGACTGATTATGATAAAAATCCGTTTCTTCTACCATTTTGGGAAGAGATATTTCAGTGCCATTTTGGAGTCTTGCACCAAGGCCAAGAAAACAGCTCCGAAAGTAAACCTTCATGCACTGGAACCGAGGATCTCGGAAGTGTTCAAAATATCTACTCGGACGTGTCCCAATTGAGAATTTCTTATAACGTTTACAAAGCTGTCTATGCTATTGCTCATGCACTGGAGGCCATGCGCGATTGTGAGAAAGGCAAAGGGCCATTCGACCAGAATGTGTGTCCAGATATTCATAACGCTAAAAGCTGGCAGGTAAAGGATCAGAAATCAGCACATCAGAATATGGTGCATTTTATAACAGTTGTTTGCATTGATTTTTGTTTTGTTAGCTGCTTCATTACCTTAAACAAATCAACTACTTTACCACTTTTGGAGATGAAATGAAGTTTGACGAAAACGGGGATCCAGCCGCTGTGTATGACCTGGTTAACTGGCAGCTCAATTCCAATGGAGAAATGGAGTATGTTACTATCGGAAAGTTCGATGAAACCACAGTCACTGGACAACTTCAGATACAACATGGCAATATTGTGTGGAACGGAAATCTAAGACAAGTAAACAGATCCAGGCATTGCTTATATATGTATAAACCAGTGGGAGCTGAAACTGTGATGTTTGACCGGAGCAGTGTGCCTCTCTGTGCTCTCTCCTGAGGTCCCCGTGTCGGTGTGCAGCAGCATTTGTCCGCCCGGGACGCGCAAGGCAATCAAACTCAACTTCCCTATCTGCTGCCATGATTGTGTGGTTTGTACAGCTGGGGAGATTAGCAATCAGACCGGTGAGTTGAGCTCTATAGCATCGGTCACAGTTCTCATCTCAATGCCCCGTTTCTGTGTCCTGCGTTCACCTCTGCTCCCCTGCAGATGCCATAGAGTGTGTGCGCTGCCTGCCCGAGTTCTGGTCCAACGATGAGAGAACAGAGTGCATTCCAAAACAAGTGGATTATCTGTCCTTCACTGGGACCCTGGGCATCGCAGTAGTGGCCATTTCCCTGTTTGGTTCTTTCTGCACCTGTGTCGTGGTCTTCATTTTCTCCTGGCACAGAAACACACCGATAGTCAAAGCCAATAACTCAGGCCTCAGCTTCCTCCTGCTCTTCTCTTTGACCCTGTGTTTCCTGTGCTCACTCACATTCATCGGTGAACCCACACAGTGGTCCTGTATGCTGCGCCACACAGCGTTCGGCATCACCTTTGTCCTCTGCGTCTCCTGTGTTCTGGGGAAGACTATAGTGGTGCTGATGGCCTTCAGGGCCACACTACCAGGCAGCAATGTCATGAAATGGTTTGGTCCGGCAAAACAGAAGGCGATCATTGCTTCTTGCACTCTGGCCCAAGTAAGAAACGCAATACTTTTACAAATAAACATCTTTGCATTGGTTTACTTTTTAGCTTCTACGTTATATTATTTTGTTGAAGGTCTTATGTTAAAGTGTATTTTCTTTAAAGAGGGGGTATCACATAGCACCAGTCTATAGCATACTACAATGATGACGTAACCTTCTGTTGGTCTGTATATGCAGTAAATTAAAATAACTGCCTTGAATAAAATTGCTCTCTCAAAATGGCTGTACTGAACGTCTTGAAATAGGCCTCTGTCTCTTTAAGAAGCTTTCCGACACGCACCCTTCAGCACACTGCTGTGGCATCTAAACAACAACACTGTGCGGGGAGGGGGCTCTGCTGAGCTGAGGAGCAGTGGTTGATGGCTTGGCTGGTGACGAAAGGTCCAGAGGCGTCTCCAGGAGGTGGGGGCGTTCCTAGGAGGACTGAGGCATAGCTACACCTAAAATGGCTGCCGTCTAAGTTTTTACTGATTACTCAAAAATATGTGAATGAGCCAAGGCAACACTCCAGGCATGTGTTTAATGAGGGAATGACATAATAACATGATATAAAGCTTGAAAAAGTCAATTTTACATAATACCCCCCTTTAACTCTTTTTTCCAAGCTCTCTTGTTTTGCTTAGACACTGCCTGCGTTGGTTTCCTGCAGGTGCTCTGGTTTTCCCTAACTCTAAAAACATGTACAATGCGAGCGCTGGACAACAGATGCAAATGAACCCTGTCTGCTCTAACATGCACTGTCCCAAATCAAATAAGCCAATGCATAAAACGTAGGCCTATACCATTGAGTATTTTTATTATACTTTTTATTTCAGGTCATCATTTGTACCGTGTGGCTGGTGGTGGCCCCCCTAGCCCTCAGCGCTTGATGCCTCGGGACAGTGCTGTAGTTATTCTCCTGTGTGAAGAGGGCTCTGCTGTGGCATTCGCTCTGGTCCTGGGTTACATTGGCCTCTTAGCCTGCCTCTGCCTGCTCCTGGCTTTTCTGGCCAGGAAACTCCCGGATAACTTCAACGAGGCCCGTCTCATCACTTTCAGTATGCTCATATTCTGTACTGTGTGGGTGGCCTTTGTGCCTGCCTACATCAGCTCTCCTGGAAAATACTCCACACTCACTGAAGTGTTCGCGATACTGGCCTCCAGCTATGGACTGCTGGGATGTATCTTTGCACCCAAATGTTACATCATTTTACGGAGACCAGAAAAGAACACCAAGAGGTTTTTAATGTCCAAAGCCTCTGGCAAAATTTAGAAAGAGGAGCACCGTCCTTATTAACCCACCAGGTGGTAGCATTGTGTTACTCCACAAACACCACTCTCTGGTTACTGCAGTCACACACATTTCATTGTTGAGGAGTTCATTGGCAAAAGCAGATATCTCGTATTTGTGGCTTCACTCTACAGATGACACTTGTAAACCAATCTGAATTAAACAAGCGTCTACATTTTTATGGTAGTGGAACAGATCTGATCATGAAAAGCACTGCTACAGTTTTCAATGGCACTTATCTTCATACAGAACTAAGATAATTATACTGTACTTTACAAATAAATAAATAAAGTATAATAAAAGGCCTACATGACGTGATAAAAGAGCACAATTGCATGTTCTTATCATTGTATCAATCATAATTTCAAATATTGTGCTTTGGTGTTTGAAATCCTGGATAATGTCTTTGAAAGACAATAAAAGACACACAGAGATGATTTATGACACATTCCCAGGTGTGTTTGCCTGTGACAATGACTTCTTTTAATATGTCACTCCCTGCCAAATGTTGCTTTAGATTATTCATGAAAATGCAATATACCCTGCACCATCCTGTCAAGATGTTGTTTATGCAACAGAGTCATAAACAACATCGGCGGTCATTTTTATATGGAAAACAATAATAAGGCGGTGAAATATTCTGCAGAAACCTCAGCACCCATTGCTTCATTAAAATGTCATTCTGGACAGAGGCAACATCTCAATGAGTTTCGGAAACAGCTTCAATTCAGACAATTTCAAGTCTTTCTGTGTCAACAAGTGGTGCAAATAGACGGGGGCAGCAGATATACACTGTTCATAATGTATACTTCTGTTTCAGTTTCCACAAACAAAGATGTTAAAGGAGGTATTTGTTTATTTTTCTTGTTTATTTTTATTATAGTTATCTCATCTTCTATGGTTCCTTCTGTAGGCTATGAAACAGCTGGCAATGGCAAACACATATGAGATAGACTTGCCATCTCACAAAAGGTGTGTAAAATTGCAAGTCTAGATGGCAAGATGTTGTTTCATTATGAAACAAGGTAATGTTACACACCCTTTATACATAGGGCTGCGTTATATTGGGAGAAAGAGGAAGGTAAAAAAAAAAACATTTTTATAAATCTGGAAAGTTGTTGGAGGTTTTTTTTCCCTATGCATTTCCTTTTTTTATTTCTTGTCTTTTCTTCTAGTTTGGGCTGAAATGGCCAATTTCAGTTGGAAACCTTTGCCTTTCCCAATAACTTAAAGCATGGAAGTAATTTCTGTAACATATGATGCAGCCATATGGATATTTACATGTCTGTGGGTAAACAAAATATGTATAGATGTATGTACATATGTACACTCAACAAAAATATAAACGCAACACCTTTGTTTCTGCTCCCATTTTTCATGAGATGGACTTAAAGATCTAAAATTCATTCCAGATACACAATATTACCATTTCTCTCAAACATTGTTCACAAATCAGTCCAAATGTGTGATAGTGAGCACTTCTGCTTTGCTGAGATAATCCATCCCACCTCACAGGTGTGCCACATCAAGATGCTGATCTGACATCATGATTAGTGCACAGGTGTACCTTATACTGCCCACAATAAAAGGCCACCCTGAAATGTGCAGTTTTTTGCTTTATTGGGGGTCTGGGGACTCAGAACCAGTCAGTATCTGGTGTGACCACCATTTGCCTCATGCAGTGCAACACATCTTCTTCGCATAGAGTTTATCAGATTGTCAATTGTGGCCTGTGGAATGTTGGTCCACTCCTCTTCAATGGCTGTGCGAAGTTGCTGGATATTAGTGGGAACTGGTACACGCTGTCGTATTCGCCGGTCAAGCACATCCCAAACATGCTCAATGGGTGACATGTCCGGTGAGTATGCTGGCCATGCAAGAACTGGGACATTTTCAGCTTCCAAGAATTGTGTACAGATCCTTGCAACATGGGGCCGTGCATTATCTTGCTGACACATGAGGTGATGTTCATGGATGTATGGCACAACAATGGGCCTCAGGCTCTCATCACAGTATCTCTGTGCATTCAAAATGCCATCAATTAAATGCACCTGTGTTCTTCGTCCATAACAGATGCCTGCCCATACCATAACCCCACCGCCACCATGGGCCACTCGATCCACAACAGATCTGGTTGACATTCCTGCTGTCAGCATGCCAAGTGCACGCTCCCTCAATGCTTGTGGCATCTGTGGCATTTTGCTGTGAGACAAAACTGCACATTTCAGGGTGGCCTTTTATTGTGGGCAGTATAAGGTACACCTGTGCACTAATCATGATGTCAGATCAGCATCCTGATGTGGCACACCTGTGAGGTGGGATGGATTATCTCAGCAAAGTAGAAGTGCTCACTATCACACATTTAGACTGATTTGTGAACAATGTTTGAGAGAAATGGTAATATTGTGTATCTGGAATGAATTTTAGATCTTTAAGTCCATCTCATGAAAAATGGGAGCAGAAACAAAGGTGTTGCGTTTATATTTTTGTTGAGTATATGTACATATGTATGTATGTATGTAGGTAGGTTTGTATGCATGTATATATTTCCTTATTTCATTTTATTTATATATTTTTTAATGTTTTCTTTCTTTTTGACTTACCTCTTAATTTATCGTAAACAGTCTAGCTGTTTATTTTTATTTTTTATTGTTTTACTTATTATTATTTAATTCACTGGGTGTGAAAATATATATATAATTGTGTTAACTCGGACATGTTAATTGTGTGATTGCAGCATGAAACTTGTGACACAATAAAGTTAAAAAAAAAACTAAAAGTAGATGGCAAGATATACTTAGAAAAGTAATTTGGATAACTTTTAAAGTTCTACTTCTCAAGATTATTTTCCTCCCAAAATTAGCTCGTTCTGATAAATGCTCTAGGAGGAGATAGATTTTGTACGAAGTGAAAAATAAAGATGGATTACATAAGATCACTATCTGTATTCTTTAAGTCAATGTTGTCCATACTAGGGGTGGGCCATATCGTATCGCATATCGTTATCGCGATATAATTTTTTGATATCGTTGTAATTTTTATATCGTCGTGGATACGATATAATTCATGTTACGCTCAGCTCCATCAGCAGCATAAACACTGACTCTAGAACATGGGGACAGGTGCTTATGAAGTTAAATGAAATGAAGGATGTAAACCACTTGAGTAGATCATAATCGCGAGGAAAGTAGTATGCCGTTAAAAAAAAAAAGAATGAAATATCACTGAATTAATCTTTCCAATAGGTGTAAGGCTGGGATTTTGAAGTAATTTCTCCATTGTCAATAATATCGTCAAATACATCGTTATCGTGATATTTCTTTTTTATATCGTGATATAGATTTTAGGCCATATCGCCCTGCCCTAGTCCATACCATATGAAATGTTTCATCAAACACTTGGCCATAAGGTAGATTGAAAGGACTACACTCTTCGGTGAAAACATGTACAATCCTCCAGCCAGGTGTTTCTGACCACCGGCCTGGCTCCACATCATGGAGATGGGTCCCCAAGCGCCGGCCCATGCTGGCAGCTGACTGCTCCTAAATGGAAAATGGTCTCAACTTGTATAGCACTTTTCCACCTATGTCAGGCACTCAAAGCGCTTTACAGCAAGGATCCACTCACCCATTCATACACCAATGTACGCAGACACAGGAGGAAAGCTGGGTGAAGTGTCTTGCCCAAGGACACAACAACAGTGTGCACCTTCAGGAGGCGGGATTCGAACCCCTGACCTTCCAATCATGAGACGACCCGCTCTACCATCTGGGCCACTGTTGCCCCAGGTTGTCCCTACAGGTCGTCCCAGTGGCATTGAGGATGGGTCAAATGCAGAGAATGAATTTCCCTACAGGGATTAATAAAGTATACCTTAACCTTAACCCTTAACCTCCCAGTAGCTTTATGCCCATTCACCAATGTGGTTATTGTCTAACACAAACAGTGTGCCCCTCCTGGAACTGCCACCTTAACGTGGTGGGGGGGTTTGAGCGCCCGAATGATCCTGCGAGCTCTGCTGTCGGGGCCTTCGTGCCCCTGGTAGGGTCTCCCATGGCAAACAGGTCCTAAGTGACGGATCAGACAAAGAGTGGTTCAGAAGCCCCTTATGAGAGACCAACAGGCCCGGTTAGAACCATGAGACCCTTTTTTAATTCCTTACAGTGGAAAAGTCTGTTTGGTGGTACTTAGAATAAACCCTCCATCTGTCAGTCACCGTGGTGAGGCCATAGAGGATCACAGCCATGGAACACTTGGAAAACGGGGATGCAGCACGAGTTTAAAGAGCATTGATTAATCAACTTATGAGAGCATGGCACATAACACGCTCAGTGAATACCCAAACATGGATTAAAAGGGGGCAACCGAGCAAGAAACACGACTCTTCACAGGGACTTTGTAACCTTAACATCAATCATGCTTCTGTTTTATCTGCGGATGCACAACAAAACATGCAGCACAAACACAACATATATAAATAGAAATACAAGGCAGCAGGCAGTGAGATGATGAAGAAATTTACACTGCAAAGCAAGTTAGCAAATTAGAAAATCTTGGAAAGTAGCTGAAGCTGCTCAATTCAAAGTGAACAGTTTCCGTGCATATAAAATGTGTCATTGATGGCAACATTGATTTGTTGTATAATTTGCAGTTTGAACTGGGTCTCGCTAACACCAGATACAACTGAATAATTTGCGGTAATAACTGAAATAAATGCTTATGCCCTCTGATGTGACCTTGATGCTGTACTATTAGTGGCAGTGTGACTGTGCTTGTAAGATGCACAATTGTGAACATTAGGAAGGCCCGTTATTGATGAGAGATGGTGGAGCAGAGGGGAGGGCAGAGCTGTCATCTTCAGACCTGCCTGTCTCTAACAAGGGCTCATCCAATTATTCCACAAGTGCACTTCCTCCTCTCCTCCTCTCCTCCTCTCACTCTGCTCGGGAGTCGGAGTCCACTTTTCAGACCAGCTGATCACTCTTCTCTGCTCTTCTTCTCCCCCTCTCATCAGTGCACTTTGCCCAGTCACAAGACGAACTAAATCTCTTTGGTTTTGTTCTGCGCCGAAAAAGTAACTTCCCCGTACCTTTCCCTCCCTGCACATATGCACACACGTTTGCAAAGGGATTATGCTCAATTCAGTTCAATAAATAGTAAACATAAATGTACTCTCTTACATCTACGCTACCAGTCTTTTGGCCACAGACTATTCTGCACCAGCAGCCTCTTCACCCACCCCCAATCACACACAGTCACAGAAGAGGACATCAGCAAGGATAAAATATGTCTCATCAAATACGTCAGATTGTCACAAAAACAAGTACAGTTTGGTCTTTAAAAAACTGAAGTGCAAGTTCTCCCTCTCATCGGATCAATGTGTTGCCATGTGTAGCTCTTCCTTGACCAAAGTGGTCCCAGAAGCAAACCGTTCCAGACCCAAACGTGGGCCCAGAAAGGAAACATTTGGACCCCATCCAGTATTTTCAATGTGTAAAACGTAACCCAGTACTCTAACTGCGCAGATATCCCTTGAGTATTTTTGAAATCAACAATAAATTTGCAAACTCTGAACCTACATCCACCATTACGGTTAGGTGCTTGATATTTTATACATATAGTGGCGTGTTTGACTCTCCATCTCTTGGAATTCTCGCAGCCTCAGCTGTAGAGGCTCTCCCAGGGGGGGACCGGGGCCGCAAAGCTCATGGGTGCTACACAGCTGGCACTCAAGGATCTACAGAGAAACAGAGTGTGAGCGCACTGAGCCAACCAAACCAAAATGATCCAACTTACCCACGTCCAGTGAGTCCAGTGCCAATGTTTGTTTGCGTTGCATGATTACAAGATGGATTTGCGTTGTGCTCCACCGGTGTTTTTCCAGCCTGCCTACCCAGACGCCAAATCCTCACAGCACCGACATCATTATGGCAAAAGGATTCAAGCCAGTGGAAAGGAAGTGTCAAACAGAGGTAAGCAAACAAAGCATCCGCAAATACATAGCATACTCCTTTTCATCTTTCATCTTCATTGTTTGTGCTTTGCTCTAGATGTGGGACTAACAGATCCAAACCAAAAGCTCTTCCCGGCTCTTCTCATTGTGGGCTGGGTGGTGTGCTGCACAGCGGTGGTCTATTTTGTCTACATATTTGCGTGGGTATGTCGCCTTTCTCTTAATCGGCTCCGTAATTCCTTTTGAATTGTTTGGTTTGAATTCTACTTTTGATTGTTGTTGGGTTTATTTTGTTGTTTTTTTTCTTGACAGAAGAGAGGTTTTGGAGGAAGAATCTAAAAGCAGGCCAAACGTATGATCTTCTGCCAAGACACGAGAAATAAAGTGTTTTCTCTGTGGTCTTTTAAATATCCATTGGAAAGTTGCAAATGTTTGATAAGCAGTGTTTCAAGAAATTAACCGTCTGTTTATGTTTGTTTGGTTGCTTTTTTGTTGAGGTTTATTGTATAAGAAAACTAACCTCTCCCGGTAAATAATTCTTCATGTTGTGGGACTTAATCAATTACACTTTGACTTATGCATTTATAAAGCATCATTTCAGAGGCCAGAGGTGCTCGAGAAGATAATGAGTTACTGTCCATTACAAATATTGCACAAATATGACATGTAGAAGACACAATTTGGTTTGACAATCTCAAAAACGTCTAAAACAAAAGCTTGTTTGAGACACCGAGTCACACTGTATATTACAGTGTGATAATTCAGGCGCAGATGTGGTGAATGATGTGCTGTGACTTTTTATCTTTTTTCTTTTTAGAAAAGATAAGTATGATTTTGAAGTCTATCCTTTGTTTCACAGGTAACCAGTGGGGAGATGACAGAAAGGGTGTGAGGGGTTGAAAAGCAGTAGTTTTGGTTAGAACGAACCCGTTTTTCTGAGAGGAGTGGAACAGGGGACTTTTGCAATAAAACAGGGTTTTGGAGAGTTTATTGATGTGGTTGCTACACCCGGGGAAGTGTAAACATTTTCACCAATATTTTTCTTCCCCCCCAAAAAAAGCACTTACCGTAATTGCTGCAAACCCATCCATCCATGTAAAGTTCCATGGGACAGTGACAGAATCATTTGCTATTTCACCATATTTTCTTCAGGCTACAGTTATTTAATGGATGGATTAAAGGTTTAATCGAAACGACAGAGCGTTCTGAGTTTCATCTTTTGTCCCACTATACTTTTTAAGCCTTGGAAGAGAGACTGATTCATTTGAAGAAGCTGCTATTTTTATGTAATTTTCAGAGTCTGCACTTTTAACCCATGGGAATTATATAGTTGAAGCTTGGAGCTGTGTTACTGTGTCATTTTATATATATATATAAATGCACAAATTGTATTTTGTTTATCTCTCCATAAATAGTAATATAATAGAGAGTGACTTTCATCTTGTTTGTTTTCTCACTAGAACAAACATATCATTGTCAAGGATAGCCCATTATTGTGTAAAAAGAAATAAAGTTCGAATTAAGTTAGTTAGATGATCAATTTGTGTACACTATGCCAGGGGTTCTCAAACTTTTTAGGCCGGGACCTCAATATGGGAACAATGGGAACAATGGGACCCCCACTGTAAAAAGCTAATTAAATATACAGATTATTTCAAGCACAAAGCATTTAGTAATATGTATTTGTTTACTTTGTTATTTGACCCTGAATACACAAATCTATGCTGTTCACAATAAATGGTACAAATACACGATCAATATTTGTATTTTTCATATCTTGCAATTACTTTGGGGCCCCTATATCAGTGTTCACGTCCCCCACTTTGGGCACGACCCCCACTTTGGGAACCACCAGGCATCCTGAATATGTGCTCCAGATGTCAGCAAAAGACGCAGGTGAAAATGAGGTGATAGAAACCGCAGACAAGCACCAACCATGTTTGTGTAAACCTAATCTGTTTACCTAAATAAGCAAGCACGTGTTATATTTCTGCATTTATAGGGCTCTCCAGTTATTACGGCATCTGCTCTGCTCAGATAGATGGTTACGCAAGGACACCACATGCTCGAGGCTTCAAGGTGGCATGGATTACAAACGTTTATGACACGCAGATGGTACAGTGGAATGCAAGTTTCTATATGCCAAAAATTGCCAAAAGGTATAGGTTGTAAAAATGTTATGTGTGCCATAAAAACATGAACGCACTCGGTAGATCAGGCCATTCTTGAAAAGATTTACACTAACCTTATTTCAAGTCACAATGTGTTAGAAGCGGAGTTGACAAATAAGTGTACTTCACAATAGTTAAGGCTTAAGAGACATGTGCAAGTAAATAGTAAATGAACCAAAAGGCTGAGGAAAAGTGTGGCTCACTTTTAAATGTGTAAGCTTCGAGATCGACAGCAAGCAAGTCAAATCTGAGTAAATGGAAAAGCTTAAGGAAAGAAAGGCATTTGAAATAAAAAGAAAAATATAGGACTATATTTTATGCAAATCACAGCACACGGCAGATTTCTTTGGTTATTCTTCAAGTGATAAAACAAAGAAAGCCTGCAGAAATGTATGGGGGAAATATAAAGAAAGCATATGAAGATATTTTTATGGCATGTTTCCCATTGTGCAGAATATCAGCACAAGCAGTTTACGAGACCACAAGATATGGTCGGTGCTTCAAATAAAGGTTACCCTCCTGTATCACAACATCTAATGAGAAGTGCAACTGTATAGATTTTACAAGTAAACATACGAATCCCATGTGACTTAATGACAAATACCGACATTTGCTCCGGCCATGACTGTGTAACTGAAGAAGCTTTTCATTTTTCACAAGCGCCCCACAGGTAGCCCTTGTGGTGGGTTTATTAAGCCATGTGCTTAAATGGGTCAGAAAGGTCGCTGAAAACGAAGCTGTGTTTTTGTTTTACTTCCAGCCACTTATTTCACACACACACACGCACAAAAAAGCATTTTATAAAGGACTCGCCTGCCTACTGGTGACCTTTAGCAGTGAGCGCACCCTGGGAGAGCACTATACAGCAAGAGTGTAGTCCAAATCAAACAACATTACCGTCCACTTTAATTGTGCTTTCAACACATTTTATGGTATGGATTTGCTTCAACACACGTCTGAAAGATATACTGTGTCATATAGGCTGCTGTGATTCTTGAAGCACACTCTCACACAAGAAACATTCCTGAGGCAGCATGCCCACTGCCCCCACAGACATACCACCGTCCCACTGCTGGAGTCACACAGGCTCTGCAAAACTGAGACACTTTATGGGCATGAGGGCAAATAAAAACAATGTTGCATGGGAACTCTTGTAACATTTTTTTACATGCTTGAAATGTTAGATGCTTATACCACCAAAAAAGACATGCTAAATATTTTCCTGTCGGTTCAAATTTGTCAGATTTGAAGTTATCACATATCCCCCTCAGTATTGACTTGGCAACATGTTTTTGCCAGCCATGCACATGATTTGACTGTAGTAAATTTTAGCAACTTTGACAAGTAAACAGTATATCTACGGTCCTGGAAGACAACTTCACGAATGATTTAAAATGCATGTATTTAATAAGCATATAATAGGTGGGTTTAAGGTTCTGTAGTTCTTTCCACAGATCTTTGCACATTAGCTTTGCTTTGCTTTATTAAAAATGGATATGCTTCTTTCTTTTCAGTTAATTGTTTTTGTGATGTATAGTATAACTCCTAATTTAATTTCATGCATTCAGTTTGCACTCCTATTAAAAATACATAAAAACATTGTACAAAAAATATTCATGCCATCTGCAAACATCCCCAATACTTATTATTTTCAAATACTTTACAGATCATTCATAAAGTTTACATTTTGTCAGCTCAGGCAACTGTCCAAGGCAAAACAGTTTGTTCCCTTGCCGCATCTATTTGAGATTTTAATTCATGCTTTTATCACAAATCGTTTACTGCTGCGCACTGCATGTCGGGCTCAATTAGTCGTCTCTAAACCGACTACAACTTATACAAATTGCTGCGACTCGGCTTTTAAGCAGGCACCAAAAGCAAGAGCACATCACACCTATTATGAGGTCTGTGCACTGGACCTACGTTTCTGAGCGAGTTGAGTTTAAAATTATTGTAGTTAAATGTCTTCATGGTCTTGCCTCCTTAGTGTCTGACCTGTTATTGCTCCTCCTTGTTGGCTGTTCCCAAAACAAATAGGAAAACCAGAGGGGACCGCGCTGTCACTGGTCCTAAACTGTAGAATGCACTCCCCCAGCACCTTAGAGTCACTTGTTCATTTTAAATCCTCCCTTAAAAGCGCACCTTTTTTTCCTCAGCCTGAGAAGTTTGACTTTTGAATGTGTTGTATTTTTACTGTTCCTTTTGACTATTAATTATGTAATTTTACTGCTGTGTTCAATAGGTCTAGGATGTTGTTGTTGTTTTTAAAGTGCTCTGTGAATAAAGTTGGATTGGATAAACTGCTTTGGCCCCAAGACTGAGCCTTGTGGAACTTCACAGACAATATTTAGTTTGAGGAACAAACATCATAGTGCTGTCTTCTAGCATTTAGTTGATTGTTGTTTTTTTGTTCTAATGCATTTGTTATTTCTTCAATGGCCGATCTCAATAGGGGTGTTGACGTATTTGATCTGAAACCAAATATGCTGCTGTGAATAATCCGGCCTGTGAATTCATTCAGTCTGTTGTCGAAGATCTTGTCTAATATTTTGGAAAATTGGGAACGAGACAGTTTTTTATTACAAACACTTTACCTTGAAGGAATAAAATTGGCATTGTCAACATTGAGTGAGTTATAGTCCCCACTCTGAAAACGTTTCCTTTAGTTCAGTTGGTTAAATTAGAATTTCTCTCTCTGGAGAATCAAGTCTTAGCTGTGTTTTCAGGGTTGTGCAGTTTCCAGTAGGTGCCCTAATGGTAACTGTGATGGTACTGATTTCTTTTTCCTGACAGAAAGGGTGGAAGGATGAGAGAAGTGGGTGGTGTGAACATTCACCTTTCTGCCAGAGCATTAACACAGAGAGTGGAGAAAACCAGGCGGTAAATAAGCAATTTGAACCGCTGAAAACAACACATCAAGGCCAGCAACAGAGTCATTGTATTACAGACAATAGAATGAGATCCCGGTGAGAAGAAGTGATGAAATAAGATGCTGAGTAGACAAAGAAACTTATATCTGAAGACGCAGATTGAGCAGAAAGCATTTGGTGATTATTAGCTTTTACAAATGTCCACTAAATGCCGAACATGTTGTAATATGTGATCCAAGTACAATTAATTTATTTTATTTTATTTATTTATTTAACTTATTGAATATTCTGAGCTCGAACCCTAAACAGAGGAAGAGTTTTTGACCATACAAATAATTTGGTGTAGTAAAGTAGTATAATTGGTATTAGCTGCTGTAACAAATCAAGAGGCAACAGTGGTTATTCATTTCAGTTGTCTCTATTGAAATTAGTTGAAGGAATAATAATAGTTTGAAATGGTGTTTAAACATTTCCTTCAGGTTTTCACCTGCTCTAAAAGGTCTGAGGTCCCACAATTAGCCCTGTTTAATATTATTCTGAAGCACTGCATGTTTTAGTCTGCCATCTGTCTGGTGTTATTTCTCGGTTTGGCTTCTCTCACACCTCCTCAGGTCTCTCTCGCATTTTCCGCATGTGGACCTGCAGTTTTAGCCTCTCCCGTTTCAGCATGGGCTGCTCCAGTGCCAAGAAATGTGCTGCAGCATGGGCTTTATTTATTGGGTAGTAGCTGGGGAGTCGTCATAAAACAAATATTTGGCTATTTTCATTGTGCTTGTATCTTAACATTATGCCCATATTCCCCAAATGCCTGAAAGTAATTAGCGGAAAAGCAGGCAGAGATAATGCTGCTGTTACATTACCGTCTCTGTGGACATGGCTAAATTAAACTAAATCCCTGATTCATGACAGTCTACTCTACCTCCGTTCAAGTGTGCTCTATCAGTGGGCCTACTTTCAGGAAAATATCACTGTTATTTTGGGAGCACTCCACACAGTGTACTCATTATGAATCAAAAATTATCCCCATACAACTCATGTAAAGTAGGCCATTGTTCCATTTGATTGCAATTATAATACCTAAAATGTGCTGCCACTGTGAGCACACAGAAGTATCTATATCTGGTGTAAGAATATGAACAACCCAGTGGCAGCCATTTTGTTTAATTTAATCACCCAATCTCCTGTTTAATAGATATAATAAAGTATATGGGCGTACGGTATCCACCACTCTCTTTCCTTATAGACTTACTGTTAAACTTTAGATATTGAATATTAGATGTTGCAAATATTTATTAATGTGTAAATAATTTGTAACTATTGTGTATGTTTTTATTGAGTGGACTGAGTGTGACTGGCTGGGATCCACTCACATGGAGAACAGATCTTAGCCAACTCGCCTATCTACCCCTGCACTGGTTCAAAGGAGAAAAGAATAAGGCAACAAGGCCGTAATGTCATCAAAATAACCTTTTTTTTTTTTTTTTTCTTTCATGAAGCATTGGCATTAAACCATTTTAAATTATGTCCCGGAGCACCTAACCCAAAATGTATGTGTGGAGCCCTAAGTGAAAGAGTGAAAATACTGTGTGCACAAAACACACAACAAGGAAGGGATTTTTAATTTAAAGATTTATTTTGAAACAATGTTCTTCAATACGATTATCAGTCATTATAAAGTATCTAAATACAGGCAACTGAGGTATATCTTCTTTTCTACAGGTGGAGTGTGGGAGGCAGAGACAGGCAGTGAGCATCGTGCCCTGCCTCACAAACTATGTAGAAATGATTACAATCTTCAACAATTTGCTGCACTATGAATCAAAGGCAGGTTGTTTGTGTAACTTAAAACTAAAACATCATGAAGATGATAAAATATGAAACAATTTTGAGTTATGTGAAAATTTCAACAAATAATTATGCGATGTGTATCTAATTACAATGCAGAAGGGATATATTTTTTTTTTTTTTTAAGTTTATGGCAAATTTATTTTTATCTTTTTTTGTTCGCGACTACTGCTTGTCCAGTATTCAACATCCAGCCACTCTGAGCACATACAACAGACATTAAATGTAAGGCATAGCAGTCCTCTGCTTTGTAGACCCGACATAACGAGACAGAGATGTGCTGCTAATGAGAGACACATAGGGAGAGAAACGCTGCATAAAAAGGTGTCAGATGATTGTCAACTGGCAGCAGCAAAAGGCAAGAACCTAATTTCGGTTCATTTGACAATCTGCTAATAATCCTGCCATCCCAGAAACTGTGTATAATACTGTACTTGATAACTATATACATTATAAAGATCCATACAAAAATATATGACTTAAACATGGTGTGTCAGAGGCAGCCTACGTTTGGCTCCAAAAGACTGTTCTCTTTTTTGTTTTTGTTTTTAATTAATTTAACCACCAACACCTTCACCACACTGTTACCATTACATTATGTCTTACTAAATCCCACACAGAATTAGGGCCAATTAAAGTGTCCTCTGAGCGGTCTTAATCAAAGCAAATAACTGAATGGAGCATGTTTACAGTCAGGTATGAATGATAAAGACGTGATTGTATCCAGTGAAACAAAATATGAATGAACTACACACACCATCGGTTTGCAAAGTCCACCAGTGTCTTAATACAAGTGCATACTGCGGTGTCAGGCCACCAATCCTGGTCCACCTGGTTCTAAAAGGCGGAAGAGGCGGTCTGCAAGTTTTTACTGTTCGCCCCATATTCAAAAACCCAATAGTCATGGGGTAAATGCTGGCATATGACAATCTCCAGCTCACATTATGGTTTCACCAGAATCACCACACACGACAGACGTTCTCTGGCACCATGTAGCTGTTCTTACTGCACTTGAACGCTCTGGCAAATTCAGGGAAATTTTGAAGCGAACCGAGTACCCTGTTAACAGAAACAGAAACATGACTAAATGTGCATTGCAAAGTGTTGTCTTTTTGTTAAAACATGTTTGGCTTTTTCTGAATGCTGCATGGCATGTTTGTGTTTGCAATTAGCAAATGTAGCAGTGATAATATTACAGTAAACATGCTTTATACATATGCTTGTATATTACTGTACCTGAATTTTCCTGGACTGTGAACATCGACTTTGATGGAATTGATGGCTTGCTTTGGCCGATGTGTTCCACACCAGATCTAACATAGTGAGCAGAAGGGAAGGAAAGGAAGATAATTATTTGAATAGCATTTTTCAAGAGAAAGCACCTCACAAGGGGCTACTACTGTATGCATTCACTCTCCACACTCACTGGTGGCAAGCAATGTGTGTAGTAGCCACAGCTGCCCTGAAGTACAAAGAAGAAAGAAATGCAGGTGCCAATCTGACCACCACTAACCACTCACTCACACACCACCTTCATCAGCAAAGGTGAATGTGAAAGTGTCTTGCCCAGGCACACAATGACAGTACACAGTGAATAGAGCTGGATTTGAATCGCCAGCTATTGTTAGGATTGTTAGGGCTTTAGAGCCATAGTCCTTCATTATTATTATTATCATACAGTAATACAAGCATGCATTAATTTGCATTCGCTTTCCCTCACAGCACTCGTCTTTATTGATGCAGCAGAATTTTTGATACCTGGGCAAAGTTTAGAAAGAACAGCTGATCGTGGGACAGGTTGATTCCAGGCAGAGGTGGTTCTTCACCGTGCAGTGCTACATAGTTTTTATAGGCCTGCAACAAGAAAGGATACCGTGCAAGTTGAAGGATACAGGTTTAATATTCTTATTTTAGTTATTAAGACATACTCATGTCAAATGTGTGATATACATAATCCCGCACTAAACTGAGCATTCCAGGCACCAAATGATGTTTTTAGTCAGATAACCTTTTAAACGGACAAATGATGTGTCACATGTATAATGTGTCACATAAGAAGATCATTCATTTTCTTTGAGAGGTCATAATCATAAAGAGCAAAAAAATAACTCCAGACTTAAACTCTATTTGTAGAGAATAAACATTCTATAAATTCCTCTGGTAACGCTACTTCAAAACTGCTGCCTGTGGCTCATTACCTGATAGGCCTGCCGTATACCGCCATTGTCAGCGATGTTCTCCCCGAGGGTGTTATTACCGTTTAACTGTGGACGAAAACAAAGAGGAGACACAGATTGGTGAGAGGCAGTGCACTGAAGAAGACTGTAATTGTTTCATTTTATTTCAGACAGTTACAAATATCACTCTTTTTTCTTCTTCAATTAAGGTACTTGACTCATTTTTATATAAAAAATATATAAATATATATCATTTTTCCCAGAAGAAAATAAACAACAGCATTGTTTAAAAGAAGCAGGAGGAGGCAGAGGGGATGAGGGATGGTTATGACAAAACAATATATTAAAGACGGAGATGAGATGAGCCAGCACAAGTGCTCTGACGGGAGACAATTATAAATAGGCCTTTGGTTGAATGGAAAGGCTTGATGCATTTCCATTTCCATGGTGAAATATCCTGCAGCTTTGTCAAGGCTCGGCTCTCCAAAATACTGAGTATCATGATATTTTGCTATTGTGGCGAGAAAGACGAGGACACAGGCGAGCTGCAAGTGAGTCAACTTTATTGCTTCGAGCCACAAGAATAATGGCCGGAGAAAAGGACGAACACAACAGTCAGCGCTCAGACACGCCCCCAAACCCAAAACGTGCTGGGTGAGAGACAACCCTCTAACATGTACACCACTCTATAATGTTTGTTTGTGTTATGTTCTAACTTCAAAAGCTGAACATATGACTTTGGTGCATTACTTTGTCACTGTGTGTTTTAGCACCAGCATTGTTCTTATTTATTATTTACAATACAGCATAACAAGCTAATCGAGTCAACGGTGTTTAACAAGGACAAGCCTGATGTGTGCATCTTACCGATACGATTTTTTTCTTTCCAATTTGTGTTCGCTCTAAATTATTCAAAACCAACTGGATTCCAAAAAATCTGACACCTATAAGACAAATGGAAAAGACACCCACAATGACAACACAAGCAAATGATTACTTATATGTTGCTTAGCTCTATTGCCCATTAAAACTACACTGTATGTAAATGTGCAATTCTAATTGTAGTCCTTTTATAATTACTTTTCAGAACAACTCAACTACAGATGTACAACAGATACTTTCAAGTTATGACCATGCCAGAAGCGTATTAACTTTTTTTTTATTGTGAATTCATTTATTGGTTTATTTGGTCGGGACAGTGCATGTTCATTAACATACATGGGTCTCATGCATGTAAACACGCCACACTGGATTGTAGCCTTGGCTTTTCCATCCGTTGTCCTCCATGCGCACTCTCAAACTCTCATTCATCCTGGTCTATTGTTCATGTTTTTAGCGGTAGGGGAAACCGGAGTACACGGAGGAAACCTACGCAGACACGGGGAGAACATGCAAACTAAACACAGAAAGGCCCCGTCCAGGTGGGAAACGAACCTGGGACCTTCGAGCTGTGAAACATTAGCACTAACTGCTGTCCTACCGTGCCAGCAAATAACCAGTCACCAGGAAATTGTTGACCTTGCGGAAGTCAGACTGATTAACAGTGAAATTAACATTAGCACAGAGTCAATCTGTTAAATTGTTCGTAAAGAGGATGGACTTATATATGTTCTTAATTGGATCAAGTGCATACTTTAGCCGAGGGCCAAGTCTCAAAACGTAACTACAAAGCATTGCAGCAATATTTTAATCGTTAAAAAGTGTTGATGAAGTGCTTTATGTTGTCGGCAAAAGTGAAAGCCACAGGCACAGACACATAGCGATACCATCATTTTGATATGAGACCAAAAGTATTGGCTCGAGCCTTTCAAGATGGATTTTGGATAGAATAAAGTCGAGGCTGGGGACATGGTCCCCTGGAGAATATTGGTTTGTGTTATATTGTAGGTTCAGTTTGACAAAAGAGGAGCACATTGCAAACAGAGAACAGTGACGTACATGGATCCCATTTGCCAGGTCCCAGGAGAAGTTTCCGTACTGGTCCACAATGCACTTGGACAGCTCCAGGAACCTCTGCGTGGAATCTGGGGTCCACCAGTCCTTCAAGTCCCCATCTTTATCATAGTTCCTGCCTGAATCACCAAATTATTTTAGTTAACATAAAACATATAAACAAGTTTTAAATAAGTTTAGGTTAAGGTACTTTTCCTCTGAATTCATATACTGGAGCAACCTGCACAAAGCAACCCAAACCTTTACAACATAGGTACAAGTGCAGACAAAGAGAAACTGTAGTAGCACCTAAAATATTGCTAAAATGTAATGTGTGAAAAACGGAAGAAAGATATGTAGCGCTTGTTCTACTTCTACAGAGAGATATTCATCTCACCAAGGAGATATGGCTAAATCACTTAGTATCAAATAGAAGCACTGAAGAAAGTTATACCATTGTCGTCAAAGCCGTGTGTTATCTCGTGGCCGATCACCATGCCAATACCACCGTAGTTGAGGGACTTGGTTTGGCCTTTGCTGAAGAAAGGAGGTTGTAGAATCCCTGCAGGGAACACTGAAACCATACAACACACTTTTAATGCAAGCTTGCAAGCACATCATTGGCTGCATTAGCATACACTCCACTCCCTACCTATTTGGTTTTTACTAGAAGAATAAAACGCATTTACAACAGCAGCTCCGGTTACCCACCTGCGGAGAGAAGCGAGTGTGCATTTGAGATTCAGTCTGAATAAGAAAATTAACCTATGCTAATAATAACCAAAGCTAATATTAGTATTCTTGCTGTTTTTCGTGAGTGTGGGTGTCTGTGTGGGAGAAAGCGCTACAGTAAATGCAGGCAAACTCGCAACACAAGAGAGCTTTCATTCAAATGTGTGGAGTATCATTTCCCGTGTATCTTTTATAGCACAAGCACAGCCTTACTCTTCTTTGTTGACTTTGACTCTGAGTTTCCGCAGCCGTTTCTTCTGTGCAAATTCCAAGTTTTTCAAGATGTTTTCAAAGTACTCCTCAGAACTGTAGTTGAGCTGTATCACGCAAAAACAGAGGAGATTAGCGGCGATGAAAGCTCTCAACGCCAAGTCATTTATTGTGCTACAAAATCTCACATCACCATCCCACAATTCACTGAGAGTTTTTTTTTTAGAGGTTGTTGGTTCAGTGAAGCGGGTATTGTTAGAACAAAAAAAGAAAAAAGAAAGCATTCACACAGTGGTGGAAAATGTGTTTAAAAGAGTTGGTAGCACTTTGCAGTGCTTCATAGTCTTAGCAAGGTAATACTATTGAAATGTAGTGGCACCATTTCTATTTGTATACGTAGACTTTATTGTCCCTGTAAGAACATTTTGTCTCATCCTTCAAACAGGGCCCATTTCCAGATCTTGAGCCTGGATCCTGCAGGTTTTAGCCTTCTGTGCATATTGTGAGTTGATGGGGAAACAGGAGCACCCAGAGGAAACCCATGAACACACGAGGACATGAACATGAACAGGCAAACTCCCCAGAGAAGGGCGCCATCTGGCCCCAGGATCGAACCCAAGACCTTCTTGCTCTGCTTCTGTCTTTTCTTTGACTGTGTAATCTACTCAGTCTCCTCCTCAAGCCCTCAAACACTTACTCCCCACCTGCTGATGTCATGGGGTTTGGCTGATACATTCATGTTGTAATTTAAAAAGACTGAATAACAGAGTAATACAAGACTTTAAATGATCCTTTTTAGTAAAATAAAATGTTTAAATTAGTATCAATGGTCTCTTACTTCGGTTCAGATCAATTACATAAATTATGCATACAATATACTGCATATAGAGTGCCTCTCGAAAGTACTAATACACCTTGAACTTTTGCACATTTTGTCATGTTTACAACCCTAATGATGAACCAAAATATTTTATGTTGAATTTTACACAAGTAACAGACAACTGTGAAGTGAAAGCAAAATGATACCTGATTCTGTTATTTTTCAAAAAATAGTAAACTGAAAAGTCATGAATTAATACTTTGTGGAACCCCCTTTTTCTGCAATAACAGCAGCAAATCTTTTGGGGTATGACTCTACAAGATTTGCACATCTAGAGACTGACATTTTAGCCCATTCCTCTTTACAAAACAACTCAAGCTCTGTCAAATTAGAAGGAGAGCGTTTGTGAACAGCAGTTTTCAGGTCTTTCCACAGATTTCCAATAGGATTTAGGTCAGGACTTTGACTGGGCCATTCTAACACATTAATATGTTTGTTTTTAAACCATTCCATTGTGGATTTAGCTTTGTGTTTAGGGTCATTGTCCTGCTGGAAGGTGAATCTCTGCCCCAGCCTCAATTCTCTTGCTGACTCCAGCAGGTTTTCCTCCAAAATGTCCCTGTATTTGGCTCCATCCATCTTCCCAACTATTCTTACAATCTTCCCAGGAAAAACAGCCCATAGCATGATGCTCTCCCCACCATATTTGACACTGGGGATGGTGCACTCAGGACGATGAGCAGTGTTAGGTTTGCGTCATACATAACGTTTTGCATTTGGGAAAAAAGTTCAATTTTTGTCTCATCTGACCAAAGCACCTTCTTCCACATGGTAGCTGTGTCCTCCATATGACTTCTAGCAAACTTCAAACGGGATTTCTTTTGGCTTCCTTTCAATAATGGCTTTCTTCTTGCCACTCGTCCATGAAGGCCAGATTTGTGTAGAGTACGACTTATAGTTGTCCCATGTACAGATTCCCCCAGCTCAGCGGCAGTACGTCGCAGCTCCTCCAGAGTTATCTTAGGGCACTTGGTTGCATTTCTGACCAGTGCTCTCCTTGTTCGGTCTGTTAGTTTAGGTGGACGCCCGTGTCTTGGTAAGTTCGCAGTGGTGCTATACTCTTTCCATTTCCAAATGATGGATTGAACAGTGCTCCGTGAGATGTTCAAATCTTGGGAAATCTTTGTATAACTTAACACTGCTTTAAACTTCTCCACAGCTTTATCCCTGACCTCTCTGGTGTGCTCCTTGGCCTTCATGATGTTGTTTAGTGACCAATACACTCTGACCATAGCTCTGAGGCCCTCACAGAACAGCTGTAATTATACTGAGAGTAGATTACACACAGGTGGCCTCTATTTAATGGTTAGGGTAAGGTGTGAACTTTCTACAGTCATTAGGAATGTTATAAAGGCAATTTAATGCACTCAGAAAAATGCTGTATGAATACTAACTTTTCACTTTTCTATTTTTTGAAAAATAACAGAATCATGTATCATTTTACTTTCACTTCACAGTTGTCTGTTACTTGTGTGTGAAATTTCAGTAAAAAAATCAAAATAAAATCTTTATGTTTATGGTTGTAAACATGACAAAATGTGCAAAGGTTCAAGGTGTATTAGTACTTTTGAGAGGCACTGTAATTGAAATACGATGTAGTTAAAGAAAATATAAGTGGTTTCAAGGAACGACAAAATAGATAAATTAATAAATAATAAATGATTAGGTATTTTTTGTGTTTCATAAATTGTGAACTTTACCAATGCTTCAGAAAACCATGCACGTGTTCCGTTAAAATTATAAAGTGTTGGCACTCACATCTTTATACTCATTGTTAAGGAACTGATCTTCCATAATGTTGTCAGAATAGCCAATCCTTTCTCGAATTGCTCTGGCCTTAAGAAGAAAATGCAAAACAAAAAGATACATATTAATTTCTATGTGTTTACTGATAAAACTACCTCCGCATTGAGTTGAACTGTGGTTACCTTTTCCTCAGCTGCCTTCTTGGTCTGCGCATCCATCCAGGTCAGGTCATCCAGATTGCTAATGAACACTTCTCGGATGTCCTTTATCATCTCCTGCATCTGAGGCCCATACAGATTAACACGGAACATGTAATCAAATCAGCAGTTAGAAGGAAGATGGCATGCTTAACAGTGCAGTATACTGTATTTCAAAGTCTCCATTGAGTGGGCGTTTTGCTAAGAGGGCTTGTGGAGGGTTTCACAATACTGGATGCATTTATGAAAAGGTGTTTCATAAATGCATCCAGTATTATGCAACAACTTTTTCTATTGTCAGCTCTTTCATTTTATTTGCCTAAAGCATCTTAAAGTTAATGTTTGTGAGGTCACACATTGTTATTAGTATTTGTATCCATTTATTACACATTATGTATTTCTATTACTTTTGAGGAATTCTCTGGAATGCGCTTGGACTACACCGAGAGACAGACAGACTGACGCCTTCACCATGGGATTTTGTTGTGCAAACCAAACATGTCTTGCACAATACCAGATAAAAAAACAAGACGGAAAAGTAAATGCAGTGTAAAACAAGGAAAGGTTGCATTTGCAAACAGACTGCCATAATGATGGGCAGTGGGCAGGCAGATGCATTCCTCTGTCTCTTCACATCAGCAAAGCTCTCGCTAACACACCACAACACACTTGGACACTTTGCCATGGCCAACCACAAAACCCATGAGGGGGATTGTGAAGCCAGAATACTGCCCTTGAGTAACAGACCAATCTGGGGTGATGATAACCCTATGCAAGGGGGAAAAACACAATGATTTTTGGTGGTGGAAAGAGTTTCAATTCTCATGTACGTTGTAATAGAATAGAAGCTTATTTGTATAGCTCTTTTCACATAATACAAGTGACACAGGGTAGGGAACTTTCTTCATTCACTCCACACACGGTGGTGGTAAGCTACGTAGCCACCGTTTTCCCTGGGGTGGTCTGACAGAAACGCAGCTGCACACATCAACGGACTCTCCGACCATTCACACACAAACACACCCTAATCATCCATTGTACATGTTTTTTTGTGGTAGAGGAAACCGGAGCAGCTGGAAGAAAACCTACACAGGGGAGAACATGCAAATTCTACACAGAAAGGCCCTCTCCACCCAGGGATCAAACCTTCTTGCTGTGAAGTGCAAGCGCTAACAGCTGCACCATGCAGGGTGTTGTTGCTCCTTGCATGAGTTTGCAGATGACTCATGGGTCCCTCTCTGTAGGAGTTCGTGACTACTTCAGCCTGCAAATGCCTCCATGTTAATCTGCCCTGGGGCTAACTATCCACTGTTGCCATATGTAGGCACATCTTTATGCCCATTCAATAAAGCCACTGAGTTTTTTATGAAACAAATGCAGCCACAAGATCATTATAGGTCAACTCCAACAGTACCTGCTCATAATGGTACGGTACGGTACGATGCGACACGATACGACACGGTACGGTACGGTAGACACATAATAAGGCAAACCTATTTGTTTGAACCCCTGAGTGGTCTTGAGAGCTGATATTTACAAGTGAATTTCTACATTGTGGTATCTTATCTTATCATTCTCTGAGAAATACTTTTGGGCTTGGATCCTATAAAAGACTAATACTTTCAGGTTGTCCACCACTGATACTGTTAAAACCATAGGATCAGTGACAGGAGTAGTGAATACCTTTACTGAATTTTTCACATGTGTAAATGTACTTAGTCACATTTAAGAAAGCATCATGCCTGAAATCTGAATCTGAGGTTGGAATGTTACAGTCGCGGTGGCTGTGCCAAGTTTTGTAGGTCAGCAATCTTGCCACATACACGGCATTGAATCTCTTGGCTTGCCCCCAGCCCCTGCCCCTCAGCATCTCCACCTGCCATTGACCACAATATACAGCATGCTGCTCACACTCCCTCACTCATTGCAACATTTTTTTTTGTCTTCTCTTTTATCCGAGTCCCAGATGTACTGTCACTTGTTTATGGCCAAAGCATGACAGCTGAAAACCTTTTTTTCTCGTATATGTCTCATGTGGCCAGAAGTTGTATTCCATCTATGGGTATTGTTGAGCATCAAAACATAAGTCTGACATTTCTTTTTCTGCTTTTTTGTGGAGCTCAGGGCGCTATAAATGTACCTCTCCTTAGTGCACACACTACCTGAGCAGAGGTAAGTAGGACACACATGGTACACTGCACTTCACTGGGCCGTTTCTTACTGGGGAATCTGTAGTGAAAAACTGTGCAGGAGGGTGCTAGTTTCCCCAACAGACAAAACATCTAACTAGTAAACAGAACAACCAAACAAAGATACATCATTGTCAATGTCCCTCATGCACTGTCTATTTGTTTCTAAGTATATTAGCATAATGTCAAAGAAGACAAATAGCAAACCTCACATGCACCGAAAGAAAAAGAAAGCTAGACTTGAATCAGAAAGCTATTCCAAGCTATTTGGATAGAATGTATTTACATTACAGCACAGTAATAGCATGGTATCAATGGATAATGAAGTATACTACATTTTGCAGCCCTATTTCCAAAATATTACAGAGAAAACAGATGTTTGGTAACTGACAGTCTGTATACTGGGGTAGGGTTAGGGCTAGAATTAGTCATATTAACATGAAACAATCTTATTTATATTATATTATATTATGTGTCCTGTTTCTTTATAAATGCTATCATTATCATATTTTTACTCTTTTAGGTATGCTATTTGCATTCTATAACTATCCTATACATGCATTTCAGTCATGTGACTTTTGTTGTTATGGCGGCCATTTTGAATACCAAAGTAGAATTATGCAGTACTACAACATGTAAGAATATCTCTACTCAGGATATAATTTTGTAAATGAAAGACAACTGACAACAATGGCATGTACTCGTAATTATTGCTCAAAAAGATAACAGTAAAAACACAGCCCCAGAGAGCACACGTTTATGTGAAGAAACCGGTAAGTCAGTGTTTAAGCTGCTCAAGGTGTTAGCATGCTACTAGTTAGCATTTAGCTTCAACAGAATAAGCCTGTCCAAGAGAAAGCCCTGAACTGACTCCAAACATCTAGCCTTGGATACGACATGTGACAGAGGTCAGAGCTGAGCTAGCCTGGTTTTACCATACCCTAGTACTCATTTCGTTTCCTACAAGGGTCTGGATTTTCACAATTGAGCTCCGTTAACAGGTGGGAGGGGTGAACTCCTTTGACACGATTGGATCTGATTTTCGCTAGCGTTTGGTCATGACGTATGTAATGCACCCGTGTTGAGTGAAGCAGCTATCATAACTCTTGGGAGCATTCCTTGCGCATTCGAAGGCTTCAGTTATACTGTAATTTCTGGATATTTGGGAGCCGAGCCAGAACGGATTGAAGAGCTTCCTTTACGTTCATATCCGCCGCCATTGCCGAACTACAACCAGCAAATGCGGCGCACATGCTTGACGTCACCTATAACACCCGCCTCCCCCGCTCGCTGAATGGTAGGTTGAAATTCAACCGATGAAATGCAGCCACTGAGATCAATCCCAGACGTACATGTAAGGAAAAGATAATTGACCGGAGTTTACGGATGGCAAAGGCCAGGCTAGAGCTGAGCTGTTACTGTAGTATTTCCTCAGTGTTCATAGATGTGAGCCACACATGTGTTTATTGTGTTGAAGCCATTGACAGTTGTTAACCAGTAGCATGCTAACATCTTGAGCAGCTTAAACACTGACTCAGACTCTGTTGACATGACAAACTGTAAAAATCACAGAGAAAGGTTTTCTTTTTCCTCTTTGATATGTTGATTTAGTCTGAGGAGTGAAGCAGATCTTTAGTAAATCCTGCTGTAGCTCGACAGACAGAGCTGCTACGTCTTTGCCACATTTGCTGGTTGTATCACATAAACGTGTGTGCGTCTCTGGGGCCGTGTTTTAACGGTTATCTTCTTGAGCAATGATTACGAGTACATTAAAATGCCACTGTCAATCAGTTGTCTTTCATTTTCATCCTAAGTAGAGATATTGTTAAATGTTGTAGTACTGCATAATTCTACATCGGTAATTCAAAATCGCAGCCGGAAATATGCGTGATCTCATTGGAAACGCATATCTGTGTTGTACAGTGTTTCCCAACCAGGGTATGAGGAATTTAAGAGCGTTTTAGCATTATTTTGAAAATACTAAATACTAATAAGTCTGACTTTAGTTTACCACTTTCTGAATAATCGGCCGTAACATCGCTGTAGTGGGTGCTCCGAGTATAAATGAAATATTTAAAGGGGTACTTGAGACAAAAATGCTGGTGCCGCTGCTCTACAGTAAAGTGCTATCAATTTTTTAAGCTATTAAATTTAATAAACTGTGCGTATATGGTAGAGGTATCTGAGCTTGTTTTTCTCTGGCTTATTCGCCTGTTAGTATGTTTTTCAAAATTCAAAAGCCAAAGGTAGGTCATTGCACCAGGAACCTCCACAGAATCCATTTCTGTATTCCCTCCATGCGTGGACTCATATTCTCCCTGTTGTAATAAATATTTACAACTCCCGAAATCCGTGACATGGAGAAATATACATAAACAGAGCTATAAATCTGTGCATAGACGTGACGCGGGAAGCAGTTGTGCGTCAGCCTTGCACACAAGTGTCCATTTGGCACTATCAGGGATCCATATGGTAAAGTACAACAAGGTGATGATTTACACTGTGTAGCAGATGCATTCTCACATACACATTAGCAGTCACTGGGACGATGGGACATTTATAACCATATATACATCCAGAGCAGAGTAAGCTGAGTGGGCATCATGTACAGAGCGAAACCAGAAGGGAGCGGAAGGAACGGAGGAGCACTCACAAATAGGAGACGCATATAAAATAAGACAACGCCTGTCAAAGTGAGAGGTCGAGTTTTCTTCCTGTGTTGTTTACTATCCTCTGAATAATGTCATGGCCTTGTTAGATGTTGAAAATAGATTGCAAGATTTAAATTTGCTGTCTTGTCTCGCCATTATCAACAAACCCACACAACACTCGGAAAATATAGCACTCATTTGGGCTATTACTAAAATTATGATTATTCAAAGAAAACATCAAATGTGGTTGTCGTGAGGAGAATTAGCGTGTAGCTGGTTGTACATTACTTAATCATAACATTATAACCAACAAGCCCCTTGGCATAAGTCATGTTAGTTTATATTATTGTTTTATTTATTTTTTCATTGTACTCTCCCAGGATTATGGATTTTTAGGTATGGCTAGATACAGCTTCAGGCAGTTAGAAGTCTTTTTAGTACAAAAAGAGAACATCTTCTGGCTAAGTCATCAGTATGAGGATTCCCATTAAACCATTGAAATATGACTTGGGCTAGGAAACCTAACAAAATAATACATGACTTGGGCTCACAGTCCCATTATGTGTATAGAGAGCTATTTGAACAATTAAATGTTGAAAGCTTTCTTTTATCCTTGCTTCTGTTGCTTTTCCTGCCAAAACAAAAGATAAAAGAAAGAAAAAGAAACCTTAGCTGCACTTCATCATCTGCCCTTTATCTTGTTTTCATCCAGTTTTATGTATTGTTTTATTTATGTTCTTAGGTCATAGTTCACTATTTAGAAGAATGTAGCTGCATGCAGTACTCTGAGCCCAAGATAAAATTATCTTGAGTCTCTGAATGCAGACACGCAGACTGACCAGTTCCTTGCTCTTCTCAGAGAAAGCCTCCTGCACGTACAGTCGTCCCACAGAGTTCTCCAGGTTGTTGTTAACGTAAAGAGCGCATTGTCGCCACACGGCTGCCTCTGAGGTGGTGCCTGACAGAGCCTGTGGAGCAGGGCACAAAAACAGTCACTGAACTGACCTCAGGGGAGCGCTTTATGTCATGTAACTTCATTGTACGGTATGCTCTTGGAATGGTGATGAGTGTTACAGGAGTGTGCTGTTGGGCATTGGGTATTATTTAGGCATATATTACTGCAGTGCCTGGAGACTTACACTGTGCCTAGGGCTAGGTACCATAAAAAAATTCATTAGCAGTACTTTAACGATACTTGGTTTTCGATACCGATACCTTTTTCAATACCTATACGAAATTATTTGTCATATAGAATCATAAACAGATTAATAATGTTAATGTATTCTTTTTCCTTCCATTTCATTTACTTTGCATTTGTATAATTTGATTGAGGTGAAAGAACCAAGAATCTTCCTTTAACTACAAAAGGGTGGAAAAAGCATATGTTTTTCTTATTTTTTCCCACATTTTCCATATGTTTCAAATTTTTTCCTTTTTTCTTCGTGTTTTTTACAAAATTTTCCCCAGATTTTGACATTTTTCTCCAGGTTTTCCCAATTTTTCCCACTTGTGTTTACTATTTTTATTTTCAACTTTCTTTTTTTTCTTTTAAATTTTGATGAACAGCATCAAAACTTGAATGTAAAGACTGTATATTTCTTTCTGATACCTGCTTACGATTTTTTCGATACCAGTAGTACCTAAAGGTTTTTTTCGACTGGTATCGTTTAACAGCCCTACAGTACCTGCGACATTGTATTTATTACAGGCAGGACAACCTAGACTGTCACCATTTTTAGAAAGCCTCGATTGTAATTTATATTTCATTATGAATCACGTGCACGTGCTATTGTACCCTTCAGAGGTATCTAAACCCATCTGCTGAAAAGAGTTTAGTTGAATGTGGAACTATCGCATTTGACACTCTTCTGCTGGCCTAAATTTAACATCTGGCTTTGTGTATTGCAATAGAGAAAGTTAAACTGTACTCCACAAAAGCAGCTGAAGCAAGTTCTCGCACAGCTGCGTATCTTTCATAGCGACAGCTTTAGGCTCGCAGCTTGTACCTTTCGAAAGGCTTTCCTGGTGTCCCTGTACGCTCTGCTCAGGCCCACCACCATGTTCATAGCAAAGCGCCACACCATGTAGTTCTGTAGGTCCCTGTAAAAATGAAGAATGTTCAAAGAAAACACACACATAAAAGCTGAGCCACAGCGCAAGGCAAAGATGAGCATCTGTTTTTATAGACCGCTGGGCACTCTCACCCGCACAAACGTATTCAAACAGTACAGCAGTACAGTCTTACCGCTTGGTATATTTGGCGAGGAGAACGTTGAGCTTTCGGTAGTAGTTTGGTGAGTAGTTAATGATTTTCTCTGTATCGGGGACAGTTATGTTGACCGTGTTCATGATTTTTGCTGTTAAGTAACTCCAGTTAAAAGTCTATGTAAGACAAAAACAAACAAAAAACACATTATACAAAAAACATAACCAGAAAGGATTTATATGAGAAAGACCCTACCTTATTTTCAACCTCGAGGGTGAAGTTGGCGTTCATGTCTCCTAACTCCATCTTATTGTAAAGCAGCACAGGGTTGTTACGGTCCTCTGGAGTGTCTGTGGCCTTGGGAGCAGAAAAAGAAACGTGTGGGTTAGAAATCACAATCCCTGTCACGGAACCACCACACCTTTCCTCCAACACATCCATACGGCTACACCACGCACGGCGGCCAGCACCAACAAACATATCAGTGGTCCCAGGAGGTTTGTAGGTCTGTAAATGTCAAGCCTGAGAAGGTAGCAAATGCCCTATAAAAGCCAGTGTTGGAGTGGAGCTCAAGTGAAGCATGGCAGCAAGCAAGACAGGCTTCCAAAGACAAATGTGCACCCTGGAAAGCTAAAGTGTCTCTGAGTTGTTGGTGATACTTGTTTCCATTTAATTGTCCAGACTGGAGTCACAAGACAGCATTGATCTCCAGGCAAGAAAAGATCACACTGTCAATATTAGGTGTGTATATATAACATTCAGGGTTCTGAAAATACACCTTTTTTTTAATAGGTTGCATAATTGTTCATGTTAAATGGCTTTACTCATTTAGAAGCAACTTTCTTCTTACTCATTTTCATTCAGTTTGAGCAGGTGAGCAGCCTGAGAGATGATGGTAATTTACAGAATTTCCATCCATCACACTGTTGGATTGACACCGCAATACTAGCTCTAGTATTACCTGGTATTGGATAGAAACTAAACTCACTGGTATTACCCATATCAACTTTCTCTATTGCAATAGCATCTTAAGTAGAGACCTTGACTAACCTGTGTACTACAGTGTTAAGCATTAGGCCCCAAAGTAGAACGGTGCCATAATTTGTCACTTAACACACGCTATGTGTCCACAGTTTGTATCTTTACTGATTATGTTTACTTTTGCTCTCCACAATCACAACAACCTTCCTTGTATGCTTACGTTGGCAATGTCTTTTTCCAAGTCGAACACTCGTGTGACCTCTTCCCTGATGTCAGCCTCATTGATGACCAGTTCCCGGTCGGTGCGTATGAGCTTGGCCAGGTCAACCATGAACTGTTCGTAAGCCCGACACGCCTGTCATTCAAACATATACAGTTTGTTAACAAGTGAATGACATCAACGGGTTCAGTGCAACAGGTGTTTACATTATTTGGTTAAGTGGAATTCGTGTTAATGGAGAAAAGATGGCCGCCCCAATCACAGGCATCTGGTCCGTATTAAGGCATGACTTAATCTGTAGTTTAATCATCCCTTATTAGATAAACAAACTTTATAGGTTGCACATGGACAGACACATGATGACAGAGGCTTTTTAGGAAGTATTAAGACTCACATCAATCTCAGGTATTGCTGTTTCAAGTGACACCCCCTTTACTTTATGGGGCATCACGTTTCCCAGAACAAGCTCCAGGGGACATGAAACCGAGACTCTGTGGCACGCATCCAAATGAAAACATGCAGCTGTTTTAGATGTGCATCAGTTTAACGCGGCCACATGTGGGCATACCGCCTTTGCGATGCCCAATCCCGTCAGATCTTGGAAGCTAAGCAGGGAAGGGCCTGGTTGGTACTTGGATGGGAGACTGTTTGGTAACACCAGGAAGCCTAGCGAATGTAGTGAGTGAGTGAGTGAGTGAGTGAGTGAGTGAGTGAGTGAGTGAGTGAGTGAGTGAGTGAGTGAGTGAGTGAGTGAGTGAGTGAGTGAGTGAGTGAGTGAGTGCAGACTGGTTGCCTCACTTCCGTCAGTCTACCCCAGGGCAGCTGTGGCTACAATAGTAGCTTACCACCACCAAGTATGGAGTGAATGAATAGTGCAATGTAAAGCGTCTTTGAGTGTCCAGAAAAGCGCTATATAAAACCGCTGTATTATTATTAAAGCATAATCACATGTGTGGCTGGGTATAGTGTGTGTGGGTGCACATTACGTAAGTGAGCTCACCTCTCCGTAAGCGCCACTGCAGGAGTAATAGTCTCGAGACAACAGACCGAGACTTGACTGCTGGTCGAACTGGCAATAAATGAAAATATGGTATAGTCGATTACACATACGATGAATTGTAAATTGACAATATTGAAAATTATCATTCAACACTGCGATTTCAAATTTGCTTTTTTCTGGAGGATGAGAGAATTTGCAACATGAACACTTTTGTATTGTTTTTTGCCCTACGTAACACTCTTGCTAAAGATTAAAACTAAATGATTAAAACTAAGCTTTTGAGCAGCACTATTGCTATAAATATGGAGGGCTTCAGAAATTATGAAAACATAATTTTCAATATTCAAATGCATAAAGAGGTTTTGGAAACACTTTATTTTACACTACCCTTGATACATTGTACCTGCCAAATTTAGTACAATGTAATGTGAAGTGTAACAATCTGTCATAACTTGTATGGCTTAGATACACAATGGAATAATGTGTATTAGTACTTTGATGGTACATAATAATGTTTTCTTCTTCCCACTTCCTTTCAGGTGGAAGTGGATTGTTTTTGTTTTTTTCCGCTGTATATTCTTCTTTTGTTGCCCTGCCTGAAATAAATAAATAAATGAATGAATGAAATGAAAATGAATGTAATAAGACATAAGACCCAAACTCTAACCCTAACCCCAATCCCTAAACCTAAGGGTCTTATGTCTTATTTCATTATGTACCTGCAAAGTACTAATACAAATTATTCCATTGTGTATATACTACATAGGTACAAGTTATTACAGATTGTTACAAAGCAGATTAGAACGTACTAAATTTTATTTGGTACAATGTATCAAGGTAGTGTAAAATAAATAAAGTGTGACCGAGTTTTTATTGATTTATTGATTTATTTTCATTATTGGACCTGTAGGCTAATCATAGTAACTTTAGGCATAATACTTTGTACTTTGTAACAACACCATGGTCATGCTTTGTTGTGTGCAAATACCCTATTGTTAGCCCATCCCTGTCATTGTAGTATTCCCTGTTGCCCCGTTAGACGTGAGAATACATGACAAGCGGGAAAAAAAAAAAAAAAAAAGGTTTTGTGTTCATTTTTAATCCAGTGTACTTAGCAGGAGGACATCTTGCTACAGTTGCACACCTACATGAATGATGTGCGAATTCGAATCTCTGTCATCGGTGCCCACAAAAAAGTTCACCAATAGTTGAGTCTCGTATTTTTCATTGAGTCTAGCGACAACATCCTCCAGCCTCCAAGTTGCACCTGATGGCAGAAGACGTAAGCCACGATGAAATAAACAAACCTGTGTCTAATGTGTCAAAATCAGTGCTTGTAGAGAATCAGGCTACCGTAGTGAGCTTCCCAGTCATCCACGGCTATTGGCCACTCAAACACGTCTGGCAGCATTTGCAACAGTGGAGCGCCTCCCCTGACTTCGATCAGACCTTGGATAAAAATGCATAACGTCTGTATTTGTTCTAACATAGTCCAACAATTAGCTTAAAACAGCAAATGCGGTGAACGCCGATACATTTTGTGTACGCCTAGTGTTATATAACTTTCTCAGAAAACTGGATTCAGTTGAATGGTGGCTTACTTTCATTGGTGCATGACTTGTAGAGTGTCTTGGCCTTGGTGAGTGCAGCTGCTTCACCCTCAACGCTCTGCTCGAGGACTCCTACAGGAAAAGCAGGGGCATGAGTATCCATTTTAGCAACATGTTTGGCAAAGTGTGAAATATATGAAGAGCAGAGAAAGATGCAAATGATCTTGGCTATTAAATAAGACAAGTAAGAAAAAAATAAATCAGATATACCAGATATATCTCTGGTTCCTTTCCAGAGATATTTAAGCAGGGGAAAAAAGAGGGGGAAAAAAGATTCTAAAAACAGCTTTAACTATAGTATAAATAATTAACTTTTATTCCCCTGTTCCCTGTTTGGATCATGCATATATGAAGCACATTTTGGCAAGTTTGGGCTTTAAGTCATTACAATCAATCACTATTAGAGACACATTTGTCTATCAACATTACACTATTCTCATGGCATGTGCATCAAACCAGGAACACTAACCACTCTGGCCAATATCCATCCCTTTAAGCAAATAACTCAGCAGTACACTGTATGTAAAGAGGACTCTTCATGACTCGGAGCCATAGTCTCCTCATGCTTGGTGGTGGTGGTGTTAGATAAGGCCAATAGATTCTATGTTCATGCAGCTGTGACTATATCTACCAGTGTGTGACTGTGAAGACCAGAATGAAAGGCGAAGGGGAGCTGAAGCAAAAAAAAAAAAAAAAAAAAGAGGCAGAAATCAGTGTCAGTGTGTGTGCCT
Source organism: Neogobius melanostomus (assembly GCA_007210695.1). Taxonomy (NCBI): domain Eukaryota; kingdom Metazoa; phylum Chordata; class Actinopteri; order Gobiiformes; family Gobiidae; genus Neogobius; species Neogobius melanostomus. The sequence goes on along the minus strand of VHKM01000581.1, from coordinate 945,655 downwards.
GTGTAAGCTCTGAGTTGTACAGAACTGTTCCATCATCGACAATGGTCCGTCATCTGTGCTGAACCTTTGTCTACACTGTCAGCGCAGCCTTCCAGTAAAAATAAATGAGAGAATGACAGACTTATTACTTGGCAAAATTAATTAATTAGATAATTTGAACCGTCTATCCGTCCACAATGATTTGCCAATAAACCTGCATTCATTAACATTACACTCTCATGGAAATCATGTTTGTGCTTGCGTGTCAGTTTGCCAATGTCACCAAGTCCATCAACTAACTATCCAAAGGTCAAACTCTTACAAATGCCCTTTTCAGTAAAAACACTGCTGATAAATGGACCAGAGCAGAGGGATACATGAGGGAGGGAGCCAGTATGTTCTACTCCAATTTTTCTCAACAAGGCGTACAGACAGAGAGTATTTAACTTTATTTTTGAGACAACATGTTGTCTTTTTACTACTATAAGGTAATGTTCATGTAAATCCTTAAAGTTCCTTAAGGGGAACACGAGACAAAACACTCTTTGCTCATGACTTGTTGTTCAGGCTAGAACGTAGATGCATGATAGCGATGCTTCCATAAGAAACAAATTCTTTCTAAATGATGAAAAAGTTACTCTTTTTCTAACAACACATATTTGCTTCAGTAAATGTTTCCTTTGTCATCTCAGCCTTGTTTAACTCAGCGCCCCAGAGTGCAGCCTTAGGCCACATGTTGTCTAATAGAGGCTAATCATACAACTTAAACATTAGTTTCAACTCATAATAGAAACATTGTAGCAGTTTTAAGCTTGTTGTTATAGGCATTGAACTATCAAACATGCAAACTTATATGTAGTATTTCTGGGGACTGGCTCATGACATACTGGAAATGGTCCTGTGACTCACTTTTACATTCTGACCCACAAGTTAAGATCCACCGCTCTAGAATCTCTTATCAACCACTGAAGAACCTTGATCTGACTGCTTACAACCAGAGCTTACTTTGACACCCGCACCTACAACATTACAGTGGCCGTATGGCGCGCACAACAGTGCAGGAGCAGCTTACCAGGGCTACTTATGTACAACAGCAAAGTGTAACAACATAATTAGAGTTCAACGGTTTTAATGGTTCAATCTACAAGAGTAAAAAGCCGGTTATGGAGGATTTTAATGTCGCCACACCTTGCTATCTGGTGTTGTCATGGCTCAGTGGCACAGCAATAATTCATTAGGCCAATGTCAAACTTGGTAAATAAACTGCTCGATATAAAAGCGCACACAAAAACAAATTAGACTGAGCATTTTCTCCACGCTTGACAGTTCAGACTCTATATCCCAGCTCATTATTACCTTGCAGCAGGCAGACTGTCCAACGGCTCAGCCATACGTCATGCTTAAAGACAGCATGATCAATAATTCATGGCATAAATTAGTTTAATGTTAACTGCAGGATATGAACTTTCTGTCGTATGTAAATGCGTGACCTGAGATAACAGCTACAGATTATGAGCATAAAGAAGAAAGAGACAGCTGAGCCAGTGCGTTTCCAATGTATGGTCCATTAAACTGAAAGCAATCTGCACACAATTGCACCCCTGGATTCCTTATAATGGGCTTGTGAAATTGATTATCAGAGTATTCAAAGCATGAGTACAAGCAGACTGTAAAAATGAAAAACTAACAGTACCAGTTAACACACACTAACACAATCGTCCTGTTGACAGCAGAGTGTGAATCACTTTCATACCAGGCATTGATTGCTGACTTCTGGAGACATAAGTTCAACCTTTAAGGTCATTCAAAGTCAATATTCTGCAATATCTCTCTCTGGATTGATGATTTGGGATCAGCCATTTCCACACATACTGTATACTTTCCCATTTCTGGCTGTAGACAGCAAATAATATTATAGGCATATCACATTCCCATGTTTTTACATTTGTCGTATATTATAACTCAAGTTTAGGCTGCAGGCTGCTTTATGAGAGAAGCAAAACATATACAAATCTAAAGTGCAAATGGTTTGATTATGTTGAGAAAGACTATAAAGTCTTGTTCAAATTTCTCTGACCAATAAATCAGTTCAAATTAGCTTTGCATAGAGTATTCTCAAAGGGGCATTTGACTTGTGCAGTAAAGGTTGTAAATTTTCTGGTCTATTGAGTGGCATGTTTTGTGAAGAGGAAATGGGGAAAAAAAGATTTAAGCTTTAATTGAAATAAAACCGTGAAACAGGGAAGCAGCAATATTCTCCTCAGTAAAACGGAATGCTCATTTTGACAAATCGTTATTCAAGTGAACATATGGTGCTAGAGGACTGTTTCACCTGCCGCATAAAGTTGTAATAAAGTCATCTCCAGCTGAGGTTACATTCGGAGATATATGCCACAGTCTGGCACATCTAACTTCACGATCAATGCTGGGACTTGGCTAAGATTAAATTACACAGGCGGTCGACAGAAAGCTCTCCCCTGAGTCGCTGAGGTATAACTCACATCACACGCTGTTGGCATCACGCCAGAAGTATTAAACAAGATGACTGTATTTCTCTGATTCTTTATAGGCATTTGGGACTTACTTACAGTACCAATGGTAGAAGTCATAATTAATGTGTAATTGCCAGAACAATAGCTAAAAGATCGATTTCTGAGCCAAATGGGCCTTCATCCGATTTCCTCCAAGACCTGTCCATCAACCAAAAGCATCCACACTAGTCTAAGGTCCGAAGCTCAACTCCCAGTGCTCCAGGTTCCCCTACCACTAAAACATGTACAGTAGTGTCATGTCTGGGGCCAAAATGAATGACAGTGTGTGGGTGACTAGCATGCGCCACTCCTGGAATCTGATTGGCTGTCCTGGACTCCTGGTATTCAATTTTACTGATGGTGAAATGACCATAAATAAGTATACTAGCTCCACCTCGTGCTGAAATGAAAAACGTGTGCAGGGTTACCCCTTTATTTAATCATAAATACCATCTGGATACTGCCCTATATCAAATAATGTCACTGCCTCCCTCGCACCTTTCCTTATTTCATTGAAACACCTAGTTTGTTGAATCTCATTTAGTTTGGATAAAGGCCGAGGAATGGACCCTTGCCGCGGCGCTTCCTGCCAAAGGGCACCGATCGCGTGTGTGATTGGATTAGCGACGGCCTGCTGCGACTGTTTAACCACAGCTATAGCCTCAACCCACCCCTCTTCCACCAGATCCAGTGTTTGAGAGTAGATTCCGTGCCACCTGATGTTTGTTTGAGACATCGCGTCAATCGGAGGCAAACCACAGCGTGTTACCGAATCAGAATTTCAAGCTCCTCTTTTTGCTTTCGCCAATTTTATCCTTGACTGCCTGTTGAGGCATTTTGCGCACAGTGGGTTGTGATACAGGGTTTACTTCTCTTGTTGTTGAAGGTTTTCAGAAGTCATCAAATTGAAGAAAAGATTTAAACAATTTGTGAGTGTTTTGTAGTCGCTTTGTTCTGATATAAAAAAATATATAAACATATTCATCAATCATACTTGTTTTGTTTATTTCCTTCGAATTTCACAACAGCAAATCATCTTGATCCTTCTGAGCACTGAATCGCTCTTGCTCTTTGCTGATGTTACAACCAATGCCCCTCTCTAACCTGTATTCAGCCTCAGACATGCACACGGACTGATCAAGTCCATTTAATACAATGCAACGCAGTTAGCTTTGCCCGTTAGCCTGTTAGCTTCTTCTCCGTGATTCCATTAGTGTGTATTGCTTGCTCCGCCCCGGTGCCAGTCAAGTTGCAAACATGGTTTTCTGGCCAGAGACACCAGGGGAGATGAAAGACCCTCCAATCATCCCATTAACACTTGTATTACCCCAGAGGGACTACGAAAAGAATTTATTACGGTAAACACGTTACTTAGTACTGCTTTCAGGAAAATCTGCGTATCGGAGGATATACTTGTTGCGATAACTTTTGCTGTGGTTTTTCAATTCCCATGAAAATTGGCACCGAGGTTGTTGTTTTTTTTACATGTTTTTAAACATATCTGAGTTTCATTCGGTTCTGATCAGTTTTGTACCCTCTGAGTGTTTGGAAATCTGCGTACCCATAGACTTCCATTATAAACTTTTTTTGACCTCCCATCTCTAGATCAAGGTGAAACTTATTTTTCATGCAATTTCCATTTTTTACCTTCTAAACCCTTTACATTTTTAAAAATATAAGGTCATTATAGATTTTGCTCACTTTAACCCCTCCCCCCGGCAGAGCCGGTTTTTCCTATACGCAAACTACGCAAGGTGCGTAGGGCCCCCGCAGCCGTGAGGGCCCCGCATCTCAGTCAAACTACGGTGTTTTTTCATTTATTAATCAACGCGTTGTTACGGGGACAGGCTCTCTGTCAGCGCTCACTCACACTCCTCCTACTTTGGCACATAAGACACCAACACGCAGCAGTCTGCTGAAGTGGATGAGCAGGAGAGACCTACCGCCTTCCCCCGTCACTCCCGAGGGGCGAGTGCTTCTCCCCTTCGCGTCCCCGCTTAGCTGTCTGTCTCCCGGTGCTCACTTCGCCTCCTGTGCGCCTGCATGTCTCTCGTGTCCCGGGCGCTGCTCTCATGTTTTCTCTGCTCGGACTCGGGGCTGCATCGCCACACACTCATTTAAACTCTTCTTATTGTCTCTAGCGGAGCATCAGGACAGTAGTTTAGCAAATAGACGAGAGTAAAGTCGTTCTACGTGGCCTGGTCAAAGAGGAGTTGAATCCACACTGTTCTCATGAGCACAGTTTACTTATAGTAACTCTGGTTCGCTTAATGTACACAGTCTAAAACTAATTGGGCTACTCACAGGCTAATTCTCAGTAGTAAGACCGTCAGATACAAGTTTTAGGTAGTTTTAAATCAGCGGTTCCAAAACTGTGGGTCAGGGACCAAAGGTGAGAGAATGGGACCATTTGCCATTTACCATTTTCTGTCTGCTCAAAGATCACTGATTACACCAGAACATGTTGATATGTTCGTTTTTTTTTGAAGAACCAGTCCTGAGATAACTTAACCTAGGGTTAGAGCAGCACTAAGGGAGTGTTCTTGTTTGTGTTTGGCCTGTTAGGCCTTGTGTTTCCCTGTGTGCAACTGAAACAAAAATAAAGAAGTTGTTAGTAATATTTTTTTCTTTTTTGATATCGTATCGTGACGTATCGTTTCGTGACTCTGACATATCGAGGTGCATCGTATCGTGAGTTTAAGTGTATCGTCCCATCCCTAATTCCAACAGTTTTGCTTTGTAGACACCACATGGTTATGCCTAAAATACCTTATGTATTTGTTGTACACTACACACTAACTTAGTTGTATTTGCTGTAGAAAACTGTGCTCTGTTCTGAAGGTGGAGTTACCATAAACCACACGTTTGCAACAAACTACACCCTTTTTTTTACTGATTAGTAAATTAATAAATAGTTTTATAAGGTCCTTTCCATAAAGTTGTTTTATTTCATTACTAATAAGTAAACTATAGTAGTATAAAGATGGTGAGGTGTGAGGTTTTACGTATAACCAGGACATGAAGAGTCAACACAAAACAACTACAGTTTAGCCTCGTCCAGGACTGAATCACAGAGGCAGTCGTCTAAGCAAGACAGTACATATTTTTACTTGATTAAACAATTTATCTAGCTTTTCTGAAGTTATTTTAGAGGTGAGCAGTAGGCTTGAAGCAGAGCTAGTTTCACCTGTACAGAGCAGGAGGAGAATTTCCGAGACAGAATGTTCGCTTGTGCATATAACATCACATACATTCAAGATGTTCCCGAGAGCTTAAAGTGATCTGTCCTCCTTTGTCTGACATAATGACACTTTTAATTTGTATTTCACATCCTGCAGTTCCTGCAGTGAATAGAGGAGAGAATAAAGCCAAAAGCATTTTGTCTCAAATGAGAGTTGAATCCAGACAGTTGAGCGCGGTTATTTTCAGTAACTCTAGTTCTCGGAAAGTGCACGGTCTAAAACAATTTACTGGCAGGCTGATTCTCAGTGGTAAGATAAAAATATAACTCAGGTGCAGGTTTCAGTTAGTTTTAAAGTCAGTGGTTTGCAAACTGGGTCAGTGACCTTTTACCATTTTAAAAAGTGGGGGGAAAAAAGACTAAAGACTAGTGGTTTCCTAAACTCCAGTCTGACAGTGGCTTAGTGGTTAAAGGTTCTCACACAATGGGGCAGGGCCCAAATTGTGGTTATGTACCACTTCTGCCCTGCACTACTGCACAGTGTAACTGTTTTTGACCATAAATGGGTTCGCTCTTCATCAAATAGCCATGTGTACTATAGGGCCCCTGAGTGGATTTTTGCTTAGGGCCCCAGAAGGGCCAGCACCGGCTCTGCCCCCCGGCCTCTATTGCAGACCCATAAATCAGTGTTTCCCATTGACTTCCATTTGTCACGATTCGGCTTTTTGTTACCCTGTTTTGGTTTGTTTTGTGTTTGTATCTGTCCTTGGGTGTTTTATTTTGACATGTCTTTTTGGTCTTTGTGATTTTCTGTTTGACTTCCCTCGTTACTTGCCTGCCACGCCCTGATGTGTTTCACCAGTGCCCCGTTTCCTCATGTATTTATACCCCTGTGTTTCCCTCGTCATTGTCTATGTCAGCCCCGGTTTGAGTTTTTGGCTTCTCTGGATTTTGATATTTTGGTTTTAGTCGTTCATTAAACATCACCAGTTTTTCTGTCATGGTTGAGGTGGTGGAGTGATAATAAAACCCCAAAATGCAGGACTGCAACAAAACTGGTGATGTTTAATTAATGACGAAATCCAAAATAACAAATCCAGAAATGACAAAACTCAAAACAAACCGGGGCCGACGTAGACCATGACATGACAAAGGACGAGGGAAACACAGGGGTATAAATACATGACGAAGTGTTTCCTTCAATATTTGAGAATTTTATGGCCGCATTGAAATACACAGAATGTACGAAGCACTCCCAGTGGTGGCATAAAGTTAACAGGGCACAACGGTTAACAGGCATATGCATGGAAATGTAACTATTTTTTTTCTTTTGCTTTTATGTCAGTCCCCTTCCCCTTTTCAAAACCTTCATCATTTTTCACTTTTCTAAACATGTAGACATTAAGAGCTTAAACGTTTCTTTTAAGCTCTTTTATTTATTTGTTTTAAATCTTCAAGGCGCCACAAATGACACTTTTTCAGACAATTCAATGAATGTGAACTGAAGTGCTCTACTTAACGGAACAATTTAGATACAAATAAACCTCAAAGACTCATTCATTGTAAACCTGCTGCATATGCACACCTCTATAGTAAAATGAAAGCCTGTGTTTAGACTCTGAGCAATATTTTCTTTACAGTTTAGTAGAAAAATGAATAGGGACAGACAGTTATGACCAGCAGTGGAGGTCCGAGGTCCTTCCTGTTATCCATAAACATGGGGACTTGCAAAAACATATCAAATTCTGGAGTTTTATTAATTCTATTTTTGTTGGCACTGTTAATCTCACTCAATATTAATACTATTATACTTGGCTATGGACGTGTGCTTTGATATTTTATAATCTCTTAAAATAGGATTGTGATGACGTTGTGCAACTGAAATGATTTGATGAGAAAGGCCCAGCAAACAATCTTTTTTGATTTGATTGTGTCAATCTTTTGGCAGAACAAAGCAATAACAGAGGCATATTCATTCTGCCTTCATCATGGTAGAAAACAGGATGGGAAGACAGAGGCTGAGACCCGGAGTTGTCCTATAATGTCTTGCCCGGCGTGCGTTGCAGATGGCTGCCGCATGCTGTTTCACATTTCCTGACCTATCCTCAAAGCCTCTCTCAATATTACATTGTTCTTTGTCTTTAGATGCTCCCGTCTGCCTCACCTCAAAGACCCTTTTACCGAGAGCACCAGCATGAGAAACACTGTAGCTTTGTTTCTGAATGTTACTGCAGTAGGGCCTTTGCTCACGCTTCTCTCTGTGCTTCTCCTTGTTAATCAAACACTTTCGGTCAATAGGGATCAGTACTTAACACCTGAGTAAACAGAAAAATCCAGTTGTTTTTCAAAAGCTGATGAGGATTCTTTGAGTCCAAACGTGTTTTGGTCCAATCGTACCTCATGCAATATCACTCGTCAAATTACGAGTGCTTCAGCTACTTTTTAAATATTGAATGGATGGATATTGTTTAGAACAGCGGTTCCCAACCTTTTTTGCCTTGCATACCCTGTGAGTTGTTCATTTAAAATCCGAGTACCCCCGACCTGACGGATCCTGCCAATATTTTTTTACAAAGTGACTGACTAAGCTCAGATTTTTCAGTATTCAGTGGAGTCTTGTGTTCAAAATGAAGCTAAAATATTCTCAAATTCAAACATTTTACAAAAAACAATTCCAATTCCAATTATTAAATTCATTATTACAATAACTTTCCTTTGAATATAATCAAAAATGTCACCTTCTTTTTAAAATTTGAGTTAATTTCAAGTACCCCAGGGTCCCCGCACCCCTGGTTGGGAAACACTGGTTTAGAACAATTAATTTTCTCTAACTAGACGAATAGTAGAAACTAAGAATTTTGCTTCTAGTTAAAGATGTATTGATATTAGTTACAGCTTGAGCACGTGCTTTGCATACAGTACTTCATTGTGTTCACCTCAGTGCCTCGCCCTCTGATGCGTCGATCCCCCTCTTAATTCCCTCTTCTCAGTCCTCATTATGACTCATTGACAGCGGCAGGAAAAACAATAGGCACTGTAAACCGGCACAGATACACACAGACGTGCTTGTCATGTTTATGGCTAATCGCGCAGCCTGCAGTGCTCTGGCATCCAGGTGTTTCTGCCCTCCAGCTGTTGACAGGAAGAGGAGCTAATGGTATCCTAGCCAGATGGAAGCATGCAGCTCACGGGTCAGAGTTCACTTGTTAGGGCAAGCAGAGGCCCGGCTTACACCTTAACTCGCAACTACTGGAAAAGGAAACTAGCTCCAAGTGTGGCTCCAGTCGAAGATATTTTTAAAAATACAATAGTAACAATGTCTTTCTCGTTTCACATAAGGGACTGTTACCACCACAACACAAGACATTCCTTCTCGTTATATGTATACTATACTATTATATGTATACTATATGGGGAAAATATGCACTTCTTTAACTGGTTAAAATCGCAGATACTAGGTGTGTCAACATGGCATAATAAGCATGGCCAGCAATAAGAGTGAGTGACATTTAGTAAGCACACATAGAACTGGTATTACCTGTGGTGGCAATTGTATCAAGAAGGAAGAAAGATGGAACGTTCTGTAGCCTTAGTGTTAGTAGTGTTGCAATTCATTTTGAGTATTCAAGTACAAAAGGTGAGAACGTCTCCTGATTTGCTGAAGTTATAACCACATCATCAAACTGAGACAGTAAGCCTTGAAATACCAACACAATGCTGAATTCTTTGACAGGTAGCAAATATCACTGAAGGGCAAAGCAGTACAAAATCAACAGTGGCAAATGATACCGCACGCTTGCACACACCGACCTGCTATGTACGTAAAAGCAGAAGCCGTAACAGAATACCTAAAATGATCCCGGGTTGAGCAATGTTTACTTTACCTTTCCCCCCTGTGTGTGAGCTTTATAGCCACCACCGAGGAGACCACAACCAGACACAACAGAGCAGAGTGAGGCTGAAAAGTCTATATCTTTGTGAGAGAGAGGGGGGGGGGGGAGCCTTTGGAAATATTTCATTACGACATAAAAAAAAAAAAAACTGCAATTCACAGGAACTCATTGTGACAAGTGAGTATCTAAATCTAGGTTTGACAGATTGTGCATGTCATCAGTATTCAGAACAAGGAGTAAAGGAGAAAGGGTTTTCGGAGATATGCGCCAATCTCTTTGAGGACAGGCAGATAAAGTTCTTGACTGGTACAAGCTATCACAGTACAGAGGCAGACCAGCTGCACTTTCAACCCTCAGCACTTTCACTGACTTTGAGGATCATTCTCTGCGTCCTGTCTGAATATTACGGTCTACCCCTGTCTGTCTGCTGATTTTGTGTGGAAGTGGAAGTCCCAAAGCGTTAGGCAAAAGGTGGTAGAGGTCATCTAAATACTGTACTGTATTTTTTTTATATATCCTCTGGCCCACAAGATGATACTGAGAAAAATAACTGGACACAAAATGGATCAAAAATACTGAAAATAGTCAAACCATCGGTATGGACAAAATATGCCAACAAACTTGCCTACGCCTGGCATTATTGACATAAACCTACAGCTTTATTCTTTTTGGTAGACAAACTCAATTTCCTCTTCCACCATAGACCTATATAGTGAAGTCAGCAAAAAAGAAAAAAAGAAAAAAAGACCATGACACATGACGTCACATGCACGTGCCGAGGCTTCTTTCAAACAAAATGTGTGCCATTTTTCTTGTGAATTGGCAGATGTTAAACTGACTGAATATATACCCTTTTTGTGCACATACAGTATATGTATTTGATACAGTAGCTCTGTATATACAGTAGTGTTAACTCTTGAAACATGTACAGCACTTTGGGCAGTGTCAACTGTATTTTAAATGTGCTTTATAAATAAACCTTGACCTTGACCTTGACCTTGTCTTTTTGCACCAAGGGTTTGAGAAAGTAATGTAATGTGAGATCTTACATGTCGTTTTAGTAGAAGTGAAAGTTGGTCAGGAATAGGTTCTAAATATCTCCTTAAATGAAAGCCCAATTAATATTTCCCACTTGCATTTGCTGAGTCCCCACACACAGCATTATTGACAGTTATATTGACAAACTTGGCTCATATTGGGGGCTGCAGCCAAACTCCAGTGACATCTGGAATATCTATAGACCCCGGTCTCAGAAGGATGATCGTCTTTAGCTCTCATTTGAGAGAGCCAATCTGTGCTCCAAGGAAGCAATGGAACCGCAAAAAATATCTCCCACTTTATGTAATAAAGAAAGAGTAACTCATTAAACCATTATACAGAGCCGTGACTCACCTTTCAGGATGACCTCCAGCTCGTCTCGTAAGATGTCGAAGGTGCTGTATCTGGATGTGCTTTCGGGGATTATGTTCTTCTTTAACCAGCCACCACAGGCATACTGATAGAAGTTGTCACATGGGTCCACTGTAGCATCCATGTTTTCTAGCAGCCGTGAAGCTGAAGAGAAGTCCAAAAGTGTCAATATGCACAGCCATTTGAAAACTACTCAGATTTCCTTCCCTTTTTATAGCTAGTTAGCCTTTCTCTTTTATGTAGTTTATATTTTATTACCAATGTCATTACTGATTCTATCCTCCCCATCTATTTATCCAGATGGGGACCATGTGCAGGGACTCTTCCAGATTAGCCTATTGTCCATGTTTAATATAATTAGTAATAATTTAATAAAGTGGTTCTACTATTCAGGTGAAATGATATTGGACGAGAGTGAGAAGTAACCAATTCATAAAATATTGTTCAGTCTTGGAAGTGGCCTGTTTAAAAGGAGATTAATCACTACATTTTTAGCAAAGCAATGCTCTCTGCTTTGAAAGTTGTAATTGCTGGAAAAGGGAAAAGCTGGCGTTTTATGAGGAAGACTGCACAGTTAATAAAATTGGAAAATTCAACATAGACTTTAAATATACACTATGGTCTTGCCAGGTGTTAGATGAAAAGGTCAACTCTAAGTGATCTAAAGACGCAGCCATTTGCGGCGAGTAAAAAGTAAAATAGTTGTAATTGGCCTGTGCTCCGCATCGCTGCTGGAAGTGTGTTAACTTTTCAGGGGGGCAATTAAATTACATGAGGCAGCACAGAGATCTCTTGTGACAGGGCTGTCTGTCAAACCTGACTGAACTAGGACAGCGCTCACTCCCAACGCTAGGGAAATTAATTGGCATATGTTGTTGGAGCCAGCTCAAATTGACTATAGTAGTAATGAACCAGTTCTCTATGAAAGAATATGTGTAATTTAAATATTCCGGAGAAATAATCAGCCATTGGGGAGTTAGACAGACTTCTATAGAGAGACAGTCAAACCAGGGACTTCCATAGCTCCAATCAGAAGAATATGTTTCATAATGCAAATGAGTGTGCAGAGGTCTGGAGTCATGTTTGTAGATTCATTTTAGGTAACAAAATAGATATGGTGTAAGTTTATGGAGAGCAGAGTTCTCCAATAGGAATTGCAAGTTTAGAAGGTGTTCCAATTACTGAATGAGTTTGTAGTTATACCAAATCCAATGCAATTCATAATGAAAAGCCCTGCCATGGACCAGCTAAATGTACAATAACATCAGTCAGGCTGCATGACAGGTGATCCAGTAGAGGTTGTCTCTTCTCCCTGAATGGCCCACACTTCCCTGGACCACAATGTAACAATGGCGCCTTTTTTTCTTTCCGTCATGGTATATTAACAAATGAAATGATTTTTTCCTCCCTCAACACATCTTAAGTCCCAGGGCAATGGCAGCTTTCAAAGCCTGCCTTCCCGCCCCTCCCTGAAAATGCCAAAGCCTTTCATATTGAGACAATAAAGCAACAAAAAAATATACAAACACGAGGCTTACCTGATTGTGTGCAGTCTGCAGTGGTGCATATCTCGTCTGGAGGAAAACACAAAAGAAACCATTACTGGCTGTAGTTTTAGACTCACCACTCCAAGTGTCATTCCTGTCCCTTCCTTTGGTTTTGCTCACACTCAGTTAGCAAACCTCATAGCGCTGCATCCCATCTCCGAGAATAATTAAGGTGTTAAAGTGTATATTAAACACAAGCTGGCACAGGCACATTCCCAGGAGGAAACCGTGAGAAGCACTCTTGATCGTGTGTGGCTGCACATGACCATATCTATATTAGCTGTATTCACTCAGGTAAAGCCTCAAGCTCATTAAGAGTTGTTAATATCTCTGACAGACAGAGCAAACATGCGCCGCACGAGAATGAAGAGCGTTTCCCATGTTCCATCACCACTAATTACATTGACCTTTTGCTGTTCTTCCTGTGCTGCTTTCCGTTATACTTTTCTGGAACTAACAACAGTACAGCTTTGTTCTCTACATTATTACATATAATGGAACACATGGTGGAATAAATACTCAAGTTCAGTGTTTAAGTAAAAAGGATACAAAAATAATACTTAACCAATTACAGTTAAAGCTCTTTATTGTATTCATCTCGTAGTGGACTGATATTTAAGCACTGTGGAAAAAGATTGAGCATCTAATCAAAACTTTTCTTATGAATAGTGAAACGTGCCCATAAACTCGTCCCTCTGAAGAATTGCCATGATAGAAATGTGTTTGCAAAGTTAGGAATGAGTTTGGACTGTAACTAACAGTTTAATTGAACTCAATCCCTCTTTCATCATTTGTAAACAAAAACAGAGGCTCTAATGTCCCAACGAATTCTCAGAGGCGGATATACAGAGGATTACTACTCCGCCTAACTTTACTAAGCAATACTAAAACTTGTATCTAACCATTGCATAAATATAATGTATTTGTTGTCCTTACATGTTTTTTTTAACTGTTTTTACTGTAGTTATTTCTTAGTATTAAACAGCTGCTGGCATACCATTTTGAAATAATGTTAAACCTCATGTATATAAAGGCACATATGCCCTAGCATCAGCCTCTCCGTCAACTACAATGTGCTTGTGCAGATGATTTACGCCCACACGAGTGAGAGAAAAGTGGCAGGACGTTTCGGAGGAGGCCTGTTCGATTTTACTGCTTCCATTTTCAAACAACCATTTGTCATAATAAGCACTGACATTTAGAGCAGCCGTACACATTCTTTCATATATTAAGCCCAAGTCAGAGAGGCGTTAAAACAGCACTTTGAGGGACGTACCGTCATAAAAAGTGAAAAACACAAAAAGGACCTTTGCACTTTGCATTTTTCCTCCCTGCTTCAGTGGCTGCACGTTTGCGCCGCTTTGAAAGTGAACTCGGGTCTCGTCGCGGATTTACAATCGCATCTATTCGCGCACTCTCTGCCAGAGACTCAGCAGGAGGAGATCATCGGAATAAATTAAAGGCTTAGAAGGTGTGTGATTTTTAGACATTTCTTAAAAGATACAGGCCACGAAATATGCTTATGTCATGAGATCGTCGGGCAGTGGCAGTAAGTCAGAGGTTTTCTTTCAACAACATATTATCATATCAACGTTGTAGCAATAGAAGAAGTAGTAGAATAGTACTGACAATAGTTACAACACTAGGTATGTCACGCACACTGCTGCAATGGCCAAAATGACTTGGAAAAGCGCAGCATTGACATTTAATCAGATATGAAGCCTACATTATAAGCCTGCTTTTGGACACCTGATCATTGATATCTCAGTGAATGAGTTAAAAGAATAACTGTCTGTCTTAAAAGTCAAACACAAGCTTTCATTTTAGCTAAAGCCATGCTAACAAATCGATGGTGAGTGCAGAACTCGCCAGAATGGGCCCAGTGATGACATTTTGTTCAGTCAATTACTCAATGAATCGAAGAAATACCAATCAAAGCGCTTAGAAACAACTAAATTAAACAGCCTTTTACTGGTACTAACTATGTATGTCCTCTTGAACGCAGTTGATTATTTCATTCATTGCTTTTGTTGAGTGCTTTGACTACAACATGCTGCTATTTCGGTTTATTACTCACCATTCTTGTGCGTAGCGAAAAGGATGATGAGGGACACGATGACAATGAATAGCAGTGACACAATAGTAGTGAGTCCGATCTCCAGAGAGGTCCAGCGCGGCTTCTTGGCCAGTTTGGGGGGGTATTATCCGTCATCTTCAGCTCTGCTCTGTCTGTGGCCAGCTGCGTGAACTCACCTGGAGCACAATACAGCATTTTCATTGTTTAGGAGAGATGAGTCGTCAGTGACCGAAGCGGCGATGATGAGAAGGCCAGAGGAAAGCTACACTGTAAAATGTGTGGAGTGTAGGTCAGGGGTTGTCTGTAATGAGGTACTGACAGCTTCTTTTACATCTGGGGCGGCAGTGAACGCCAGAAACAATCTCTTTTCGCAAGTTTATATTTGTGGTGCACAGCCATCTGGTGCAGGGCCACGATTGATTTGATCACAAAAACTGTCTTTTTGAGGATTGCCTGTTTAAATAAGCATTACATCAGGAGGAACCCTAGTCTAAATACGAGATTAATGTGTGATCTCATTCTCAACCAGACTATATCATTGTTATCGAATAAATAAAGACAAGAAAAGTACTTGATTATCTGAAGGAGCTCAGCTAGGTACTTGGAGAAATCAGATCTCTGAAATAGGATTCTAATTTGCAGGACTGAGTCATACAAAAGCAGGTTTCATATTGAACTAAACCAGTCTGTATGAAGATCGTATACCACCAGAGGCACCTGTACCAGTCAGGTCTTTTAGTGCACTGTACGCATTTTTACAAAATATAGGCAACATTTGAATGTCCTCACAGTTAAAAACCAATGAATCAGCTACTTTTTGTGTTGCTCAAGTAGTCATAAAGATAGCAGCAACAGAAAGGTGTAACTGTAGTAGTTTTGAGGTGCAAATACAACTTTGAAAAACTTTGTTTCTCTGTTTCAAATTCTCACATTTCTTTTAGTGCTACATATTTGAATTACAGGTTGAAAACCAAGGAAGGCATAAGTAAATCATGCAGTTGTTAGATTCCTGACAGTTTGGTAAATTTCTGAAGAAGTCAAAGAAAGCAGCAAGTGAAGAGGAAAAGACAATACTAAAGTTTAAAAACTGCGGGAGTGACTCCTTACCCTCTAGTGGCACTGCACTTCAGACACTTCTGAGGAACTCAAGCACAATGCCCTCTGCTCTGCTCCTCTGTACACACTCCTGTTGTTTTCCCCTCGGAGCCAAGTGGAAACTTCACAAAGTTCATGTAACAAGCAGTTAAGTATCTCTGAAGGCAATTAATCCTTAATCCCCTCCGACGTCGCACACTCACCACACATACGCACACATTTACAAGCTCGTGTCATGAGGCGCTGTGCAGATGGGAGGGTCTCCGGGATGGAGGGACGGCATAGACTTTGCACCCCCTACACTTTTCTTCTGTTCATTCTGTCACAAACAGCCGCAGGTCAGCACCTTGCTTACCACGCTGTTTAGGACCATTAATGCACACCACTCCTCTGAAAGATCTGTAAGAATGATAGAACAAGTAGCAGCGGGGGACTGAGCGTTTCTTTCTCGGTAGCTGTTTTTGTTGTTTTCTTTGTTTTTTGTAAACTTCACAGCCACTGCACAACTTTGGAGGCATAACAATTGCTACTTATCTGTAATAATTGAGATTCAGTTCCCAGCGCACATTAGCATTTGAGAGAGGACTGTTATACAAGAATACAAGAATCCATCACATGGATTTAAGAACATGTTAGTAGAGGTCCAGAAAGCAAGGTCAGCAGGTTTTATAAGGCCCTATGGATATTACCTCAATAAAAGCAGCCTTTTTGATTTGCTTACTGAAATTGTGCAGCTCTAATACATCAATACTGCTACGATGCTTTCTAAGAACTATGTTTAAAGGACCAGGACTAATATGTATCTCATACTCTCGGCTGGGACTAAAACAGAATGGAATTAAGACTAAAATGCATGTTCAAACAAACGTATCTAAATTATGAATGATTCAGAACAAACATAGATTAAACTAGAAACCAAAATGAAAAAAAAAGATAAAAGCAATCAAATTAGATCATACACAAAACACACAACAAAACAGGTCCAAAACACCAAACCTTTACTCTAAGCCTTATAGAAAGTATAGTAGAGCAGGTTGGCTGACAATAACTCTTTTTTTAGGACATTTTTTTATGACAGGACCGTTGCTTCAGTAAAAACATCTGGAGACTGTATCTTACATTTATTCATTCTAATACAAGCCAAAAAAAGTAGCAGAGTCAAGAAAGTTGGATGAAAATAAAGAAAGAGGACATAAAGATAGTGTTGAAGGAATGTGCGGGAGGAATGAGACCAGAATAGTAAGAAGCTCTAAATCATTTTGAATGGCTTGCTCCTCACTGCGCTGAGACATGTTCCAATCTGAGAGAGCCCTGACTTGATGTCCTTCTCATCTCTAATCTCTCGTACAGACTGTTTGCTCTGTACACAGCCTGGATCAGCTCCACAGCAGTTTGTTTACAACCTATTTAAAGGGACTTTTCTTTTCTTTTTGTGAGACTGAAAGAATGATCTGTATCACTTTAGGTGAGCCTTAAGGGATCACACACACTTCGATTGATATTACCATTAGGGCTGTGTCAGGGCATCGGACGTCAAAGTGATTTTCTAATTGCTGCACATGATATGTCAGGTTTCTGTCCCATCTCTGCAGCATATAAAGAGAGAAAATTAAATGAAGTATTGCTTGTCTTAATACAGTCACTGACAGTAGAAACCAAATTGAGGCCACTATTTATACTTGACTCCACACAAAGAAGTGATATTCTGTGTGGCAAGGAAAGCAAGAAACAACGGCAAAATGTTGATATATAAGGTCTTACTGATGCAAAATTGGCTTTTTTTCATTATTGAATTTTATGAAAATTGAGTGACCTTCCTCAAACACAATGATTTGTGCTTTTAGGCTAGTGATGCTGCTGGTGCCTGACACACTCTTGAATACTAACATCTTTCTCCACCAACTTTACTTGTTTAAAATTGAAATCACAAGGCAACACATAATTACCATGCGCTATTTGCTTTGTCAAGTCAACATTTTTTACATTCTTACACGCCAAGCAACTAATTGGGAATGAAGAACTCCTGATGTCTGGCCTAGTTTAACTTAAAATAACACCTTCCTTGGCAGAGGAGTTGCACAAGTCGGCCTGGCAAAGCTCTCTGTGGGGAACACTTTATATCAAAGCAGCTGTCCAAAACGGATCCCTGATGCTTAGTCTTCACTGTCTCTATGATCTCTCTTTTACGAGTCGGAATAAGACCGTCAGCATCGGCACGTCAAAGTCTATTACTCAACTGTTTGGGTCTGAAGGTAACAAATTGATCAAAGACAATCTAGCCCATACCAAAACCCATAAACACACTCCTTCATTCATGCCAACCTTGTAATCTCCTGTTGCATGTTGGGAACTCCAAGGGGGTGTCATGAGCAACTAGTGCACGTTGGCCCGTGTGTCGTCGAGCCGGCTGACGCGCACACGCGCAAGAAAAAAGAAAACACTCTCACGCGCACTCATAGGACCAAGCAGAGAGTGGCACACACGCAACACCACTATCGCTGAGGGAAATGTGCAGTGTAAATGACTTACCAGATGTGTCGGGAAATTTTCGATCGATGATATATAAGGGCATCACATCCAATGATTAAGCATCCATCAAATCCACGGAGGGGAAGGAAGTGGCAAGTAGCTACGATTCCAGTCCAGACTATATTTGCTTTCCCCTGAATGCGAACAGGACACACAGCGATCCGCCTCGCTCCTCTTCTTCCCTTTCTATTCTAGGAGTGCAGACCCACACACACGCACGCGTGCACTTAGCACTTCACGCTCACACAGACACCAACTACCTACTGTACCACATCTACCGAAGACAGCGTGCACCACGTCCCGTCAGACCGAGTGATGCGCTGAGTGAGCGATCCAGGTGCGAAGAGGAGACGGCCCACAGCCGGTTGACACAGAGCGATGTAGTCGCGTGTACAGTGCTGTCGCTCTCTGCGTGTGAGGGAGGTGTTTAGGAGTGACCCTGTCAGCCACCAGTGCTGTCAAAAAGCTAAAAAGGAGGCAGCGACCGCAGGTGCCCAGCCGGAAAAAGCATCTTCCATATCACTGAGCCCGGCGCAACTTCTGTGAGAGAAAACGATTAGTGGCTCATGCAAACTTTGGGGCTCTCATGTAGGCAACACTGAGATGCAGCTATTTAAGATGTCGTTGTGGAGTGCTTTATAGCAGGCTTTGGCAAAGATTATGATCATTGTATTTATTTATTTATTTATTTATTTTATTGTTTGTTTATTTGGTCAGGACAGTGCATGTTAATAAACATACATGGGACTCATGCATGTAAAAACGCAACGCCAAATTGTAGCCTTTCGCTAATATCCATCAGTTGCCCCACACTTAAACCCTTAAACACACTCTCATTCATCCTGGCCTATTGTACATGTTTATAGTGGTAGGGGAAACCAGAGTAGGAAACCTACGCAGACACGAGCAGAACATGCAAACTCCAGGGAACCCAGGACAGTGCTTCAGAAAAAGGTCTACAGTACAAAAATAATAACAATAAATTAATAATAAACAAAACACAATATACAAGCATCAAAGCACTAACAGCTCAGATTTTGTCCATGATATGTGCTAGACAGTGTTTAAAGCTTTTGCATAGAAATGTGTCTTAAGCAACGATTTAAAATGGTCAAGTGTCTAATTATTATTATATATAATCATAATAATAATAATTAATAAAGGCTCTAAGGGCCAAAGGCCGTAAAGTTCACATGGACAAACACTTGGGTCATAAATAGTAGCCTAACAACAGCCCAGTGAGAAAACAGCCAGTGGCCAATATACAGTCAATAAGCCTAGTGTAGAATGTGGGTTCATGTGAGTCCAAGTGATTAAAGGCTTCCTGTTAAAAAGGAGTGTATGTGCTGTGACGTATGAGGGAGTTAGAGGAGTTGTTGCATTGTTGAAGATTATCGTAATAGGCCCTCAAACGATGAATTATGAGTTCATAAGCTATTATATCAATTTAACAGCTCTGAAGGAAGAACATATATAATTATCTGTTTCCTGATTATTTGTGACCAATTTACACACCTTTTGCTACAAAAAGAGGTAAGGAAAACATGTCTGCGCTAATAACAGTGTGGTGCGGACAGTAATAATCTTATGACTTGAATTCACTTGTAATTAAAATGCTGAAATGATAGGGGCTTGACAAATATGCTGCAATACGTTTTGAAGTATCTTCCCAGAGATTTATTTTCAACCGCATTTCTTTCCCCATAGATGTTGATTTTCTTTCGCGTTACTCCCAGTGCAAACTCATTAAAACTCCACAGTCACAACCTTTCCGAAGACTTAAAAGATAGATGCCAGCTTGTACCACATATAAGTCTCATCGCTTATGACAGAGCCGCTTGACTCCCCTCTGAACATTTCCCCTATGTGAGATCTCTGAATAGATGAGGCTGGGCTGACATGGGTGTTGCGGTGGCGTTAGTGATCATTTTTATGGCACTATTGAGTTGATGCAGTCAGGATGAGCGCTCAGCTGTCAGTGAGAACAGCGGGCCATGGACACCAGGGGAGGATTGGATTTTAATTGGGTTGTGAGTCAGATTAAAGTGTTGTTTCGTAACAAACTGGGCGCAAAGAGAAACATTTGCAAATTTAAGGGGATTTCGAAGTGATGGAGAAAAGATAATAACTGAAAGAATGTGTCTGTTTATCTGTCCAGTGACACTGTGTGGGGCACACTATAAGGCCCAAGGAACAAGAATAAGCATCAGTTATTCATTGCTGCAGTAGTAAAATGTTTGATTTAATGATCAGTGGCAATCAGACTATGTTCTTAGACTCAGATGTGGTTTCATAGATGGAATAACAGGCTTTAGATCTTCAAAAGAAACTTCTCATGTGATCCATAATCACAGCTCTGAACAAAATCAACGCTGTTTTGGAAGCAATTACTGCAAACGTTTTACTGAAACATGACGTCTTGAGGCAAAGTCTGTGACTAACGAACAGTACGTGGTGGATGTTTTAACAATTAAATGGAACTGCAAAACAATTCTCATACGTTTTTGTTTTTGCTACCAGTGGTGCTGCAAGCGTCTCTGGAGTCCCATGCAAATATCAACAGAAGGCCATCCAACCACATTTAACCACCAAAGGAGAATCCAGAACTGAAAGCAAACAGAAAATGCAATTACCGGATCAAGAGTTTTCTTTCCTCATAGGTGCCCTTTTCATTCTTCCATTTTTTCTGATTGGCTAACATTCAGACCTCATTGTCATCAAAGACTATGGGCAAAGACTGTGCTCCAGTATTGTCCACAAACACTCACAGGTACTTGCACTCCACCTTATCCAGTTTTATCTTTGTGAGGAGTAGCACTGCTATGTATTGTTCAAGCAAAGTTTGACACCATCAACTATGGGATAATACCTGGCCCAGGAAAACGTGGCCGGCCGGCCCAAATCACTGCGCCAGTCACTTCAATTGGTGAATGATCAAAAATCCCAAACAGCCATATGTCAATGCAAATTGGCCGTTGCTGTTTGTTCAAAGTTGTTCTGTTCTCTAGGGAAACACTTGCCTGCCTTTCCTGATAACACCCCTAAGGGCTGCTGACAAGTGACAGTGTTTGACAAGTTAAAATTAAGTATTGCAAGGATCTAGGTGTTAAAGAATAACATTATATCGCTATTTATCATACTGGGTCAAGCTGTACAGTCGTACTATCTCTGTCATAGCCTTGACTGTGGTGCTCAGGCGCCCACTATCAGACACTGAATGTTTTGCTTGTGTATCAGTATGACGCTCTTAGATGGTATTTATCCCTCTTCTGTGGAAGCATAGACAGACTTGAATGGCAGGACTAGCGCAATGTCTTGAGTTCATGTCTCCGGGTCCCTGCATAAGACATCCTGACTGCTGCCTATTCTTCATCAATCCTCTCGAGCACCATTGTTATTTCTCTAACACTAACTAGTGCACTAATGTCTGCAATGATTTATGTGAGAGATTACGAAGTCACTGTAAACTTTAAAGCAACTGCAAATATTGTTTTATGGCGACATTTCAGTTCTTGCATACAAGATTTCATAGTGCATTGATTGCACTTAATGAAAAGATGTTTGAACTGTTTTTTTTGTCTCTGGATGTCTCCTGGAGAAGATAGGTTTGGTTTGATCAAGGGCACCATGCCTTCCATCCGGAGCTGTCAGGAGTCGAACACTTCGTTGTAAATGCGGCTTGACATTTACTACCCGTTAATACAAACTCACACATGCACTCTGCCGTGGACGAGTACATACAACAATCGTAACCTGACCACCATCATTCAGAGAGGAGCTTTTAGGCCGCAGGGTGTGCTGGTCCAAGCAACAGAGAAGGAGGAAGAGATGTGTCAAAGTGAAAAGATGCTATTTACAACAAAGTTTGTGTCCACCTCGGCCCGGAGCATCAACAGTTGACCATGGTGGGATTTCGTACAGTGGCGCAGCAGTTAGTGCTCTGGCATCAAAACAAGAAGCTCTTGGGCTTGATCTGGGATAAGTGGAGTCTTTCTGTGTGAAGTTGGCATGTGTCTGTATTGTTTCCTCCAGGTGCTCTGGTGTACTTTAGAACT
Source organism: Neogobius melanostomus (assembly GCA_007210695.1). Taxonomy (NCBI): domain Eukaryota; kingdom Metazoa; phylum Chordata; class Actinopteri; order Gobiiformes; family Gobiidae; genus Neogobius; species Neogobius melanostomus. Next base: position 923,358 of record VHKM01000581.1, on the reverse strand, counting down.
AAAAACATGTTCAAAAGGTTCCCCCAGCCAGGACTCAATGGTAATAGAGATTCTGAATCTCAGTGGGACTTTTCTGGCTAAACAAAGATCAAACGAAAGGTCCTTATAGTATATTTCCCTTGTAGTTTGTTCTTTGTTGTAAAAGAAGACATTGATAAAACACCTTTTCCCACAAAGCAGTTGTCTTTGTAAGTGTAACATACAGTATAGTGTTCTTGATGTAACAAGCTACAACTAATGCTATGTTTAGTATGAGTTTCAACCCAGAGAAGATGATAGGCAAATGAGTGATTAGCCAAATTTAATCAATGGTTGAAGGAATGAAAAATCTGAAAATATCTGGTGGAGATAGGAGAGGTGACTAATGTGACCACTGGAGGGTTGCTGCCATAAGCCCAATGCCCATCTCGGCTCGCCCGTTGCATTATGGATAATGGAATGTCTTTTGGCTACCAAACAATATTGATAGTTAGCGTAAAGCAACGAAGAAAGCTCTGATTTGGACCATTTTAACCGCTGGAAAGTTGATGATTTAAGGTGTTTTTGTCGTTGCCATGGAGCCTGTTACAATATTAGCTTAAAGTATATTTTTACAACCAGGGCTGCGTACGGAGATAGACAGAAATGAAACTGCCATTCATACGAAGAGATGCTGTCAAAAGTGACGACCAGTCCTTGTTCATATAGTTGGAATAACTATGGAATAACTATGTCAGAAAAACATTTCTGACCCTTGAAGGCGACTGTTGCACAAAGTCCAGGGTCTGAAACTGTGGCCGCATGTCGCCAATATTCACAACATTTAAACTGAAATGAGAAATAAAAACATAGAATCCCTCTTTTTTTGTCAATAAGGAGGTGGACAGTAAACAAAATCTTTTTCTTAATTGTGACCAGAGAGATCCACACATAGGCTATGCCATCTAAATGTACTTTATTTGTATTTTTTTACGAGTGATCTGATGGTGTACAACATAGCTAATCGGTCGCTAATTTGACCCACTATATTTAACATCAACACCGTTTTGGAACTTTTCCCTGACAAATTCAAATGATTTAAAAAGTGAGGGTGTCTGTGTCGGGCTGATCCCAGGTCTTGTTGTTCCCCTGTCTGCTATGGTCCGCTCCTGCCCACGGAAGAAATGTCACTTGAGACTTATAGTCTGTAATCCGATGCCCGGAAGCCTTACGGTTCACGGTTATGGCTCAATATACTTCAGTGTTCACGCTCCGCTACCTGAACTCGCTCACACATTTCAATGGCGGTGTGATTTGTTTGGTAGCTGAAAATAGGAGCCTGATTGACTCACGCATGCGCAGTCGAGATGGGCATTGGGCTTAAAGTAATCAACATCACTTTTGTACCGCTAATATTATACTCCTTACTCATTGTAAATTTAAACATTTTCTTTAGTACAAGGGATACTGAGTATTGTGTAGAATGTGTCACTTGTGACGTGAACAAAAAGAAATAGCTCCACGATAATAAGCTCATTGTATTGTGCTCCATTGTGTGTTATAAGGACACACTTTAGTCTCACCTCAGTGATTGTGCTGACGACTGAAATATAAGTGATAAACATTAGTCAAGAGCACTCTTGGGACATGGGTTCATATTGAAGCAAAGCCATACACTGTTTATACGCACACTCGGGGCCTTTTGGGATACTGACAGCTATGATATACAGTATACTGGCTTTAAAGACTGTAAAAGCTATTCCCTTAGTCTTACATGGACAGCTTTATGGTTCCACTACAGCAGGGAGTCTAAAGACACCCTGCATGATGCCAGAAGGAGAAAGATATACAGTTTTACAAAATTATATATTAGTAGTTTGTAAATTTCTAAAACATGGGGGAAAAAGAAAGAAGTGAAACCAAATGTTTCAGTCGAATGGAACTCACCTTAAGTCACAGAAGAAGATCAAATAGTGTGAATTTCAATAGTAAATTAATAATAGATTATAAGTGCTTATCATCATTCATTTCTGTAGCACATAACTGGCTTCACTTGACATTAATTAATCAATTTATTTAAAGAATAAATGTTGAATAATTAATCAATTAAAAAGTAAAAGAACCTTCATCCATATGGGCTTGATTATTCACATTACTTGTTATTGTCGCAACTGTAAAGAAATAGACAACTTAATGATTATTTTTATTTGCCTGAACAAAACAAACAAAATCCCTTGAAACACATCACACAAGCCTCTGTTGATTTCAATTTGCATTGATGAAACAAACCGTGGTTTGATGTGACCTGGTATTTTCAATCACCCACACTGATTGTGTCTACCAGCTGAGTGCTTGCTCTGTCCCGTTTTCTCTTCCTCCTTATCCTCGGCCCTCAATAACATGCCATTTTAGTGTTTCACTGAACCCCAGCAGCCATCTGACTCACACCTTTTTTCTTCTTTCACCAATAAACAATGTGTCTCACATCACAATCTACGTGTTGTCATCTTCATCCAAGCGTTACATATCAGTTTTGAAATTTCCATGAAAATTGGCCCCGGCTTTATTCCGCTTTGTTTCATTATGCCTGCCGCCCGCTGTCATGGCCCCTGCCTCTGATTGACTTTGTACTTGTCTGCAGGCTCATGGCAGCATTTGAATTTTCCTCTTCTTGGTTCAGTGATTGTAAAGGTGCAATCTGACTCCCCAAGGAACCAGTGAGATTTTAAAATTACAATCTGCCTTTATTGTATCATCTCTGGATGTAGCGACGTTAGACATCATTGAGGGGTAGAGTTAAATTCTTTGGAGGATGGTGCAGCTATAGGTTTCAACATTCCGTTTTAAGTTGTTTACTCTCACTGTGAATACAGTACCTTTTTGGCTTGTTTTCATGGGTTTGACTTCAAAGGTGTCGATACAATTATAGTGGATCTTTTGTACCACCACTGTTGCATCCTAAAGACATACAATCTTCAGAATTTTTAACATTTTAAATACCCCCCATTAAGGGAATTCATAAAACTGAAATCCTCTTCTGGCAGAGCAACTCGGTCTACGGTTAGAGGAGACTCTGAAGTGCCCTACAGACGCCCCACCTTTACTGTTCTTTCTGTCAGGGGCTGTAACATCTGGAACAGCATCCCTCTCACTGTAGGTCTAAGAGAAAGCCCCATGTTTAAAAAGTGGTTAAAATCAAGTCAAGAATGTGCTCATTAGAACATGCTGATCTCCTGGTGCATGACTGAGCCATGTGTCAGGATCTTCCGAACAGCTGCACTTCATGAGTAAGAGGTGTTGTTTGTATATAATAACGTATCCATCTTTATCAAAATGTCCTCTGTTTGAACTGTATGACCCGCCCTTGCACCGATGTCTTTTCCTTTGTGCAAGTCACAGAACGAATATTCAATTGTTATCAATGAATTATTCATATGAATAATGCTATGTTATGTGTGTGTGTGTGTGTGTGTGTGTGTGTGTGTGTGTGTGTGTGTGTGTGTGTGTGTGTGTGTGTGTGTGTGTGTGTGTGTGTGTAGCCTCAACCTTTCATGTTTTTCTATATGTTTTATATTGTTGTTGCCACGAGACACTTTGCCAAGGGACAAAAGTAAAGTTGCTCTGCAGTTAATACGGATACATTTACAGAAATGTTCATTAATGTGTACTGTGCCTAATAATCATAATGATTTCCTGGTCCGTGCTGGCCTTTCTCTGTGGAGTGTGTATGTTCTTCCCATTTCTTGAAAGGTCAACTTCTATAAATCCAAAACATGCACTAATCCTCTAGCCAGGTAATTCTTCCTGGCACAAGATCTGGCACTGCTCCTTCCAGATTGTCCCAGAGACATCAAAGAATGGATCAAATGTGGAGGACAAATTCCCTTTGGGACAATAAAGTACACTGTAACCAAGACAGACAACAAGGATCATTTGACCCCAATCTATAGGCAGTATTGTTGTGACAGGTTCAAGGCAAGCCCATGGCTGCTCAAGCTGCTCTGTTCTTTGAACAACCACTGCAACCACCTAAAGAATTTGGAAATACTTCAGTGCCTTGTGTGCCTTTACCTAGACCCAATAGCAGTGGTTATCACCTATAATCCCAACCCCCAGTATTACAAATATCTGTGTTTGTGACAAATATGAACTGGCGACACTCTGAGATTACATCCGAACCCTGAAATAGTGTCCTGGTTTGACTGATGTGCAACGTTTACAACAAGAAGCTTTGTTCACTGATCTAGAATACAAGTTGTTAGTACCTTTTCATTGTCACCTTTACAATGCTCCAATATAATATAGCAATTCAAAAGGTTCTTCACCTTACTGTACCAATATTCTCTTCAGTTACCGCCTGTGTGTCTGCACTGAATCACTCAGGTTTTCTCCCTGCTGGGGTATAAGTGCCAATATGCTCCTTTGCACCACATCATCAAAAGCTGTAAATATTTGATTTGGATTTGGTTCATAATTAAATATTTATCATTTTACCAGTCAGTCTTGAGTGAGTAACGCGGAACAATACTCTGCACCCAAAACACAGTGTGAATTATAATCATTTAAACACTGCCCCTTCTAGATGGCATTTGCCCAACTCATCACAGCATCTTGGTTTCTCATCTTTGGCGTGCTTTAGCAGGCAGCCAGTTATTGTCATCATTTATTAACTTTTTTTTGTCTCACCTCCAAGACATGTTTTGGGCCTCTACCAGCCCAGTGTGACTCTGGGCCCGGGGCAAGAGTTCAAACTCATAAATAATGACCAAGCAGTGGCCTCGTTAATGTTTTCTTCTTGTTTTTTTCTTTAAGATGACCAAGGGGGTTGTTATGTGTTATACAAATCTATATTCTATGTGAAATGATAGATACATCCTGAAAAACATTTCAGCGAGAAATATTTCAAAATCTGTAGTGAACATTTACCATTTCAAAATGAATGTGTGGCCAGTGTTGGGTAGTAACTGAATACATGTATTTACGGGTATTTAGAGTACAGTTACTTTTCAAAAGTCAAAGGAATACATCACAGTACTCATCACTCACCATCATTACATTTCAGTTTGATAATCATAACATTAATAAGAAAGAAAAGATCAAAACAGTTGGGGAATAGTTTAGCTCTGTCATTCTGGGCTGTGTGCATTTGCAAAATGCTTTAGTGGTAAATAAGTTCGTAAGAAGCGAGTAACAAGTGTAGCCTAAACATCTTCTTAAGCATACGCCGCTTTTATGCATTAATATTATGCAAATCAATGTTAAAGTAATCATGTATTCAGAATACAGTACTCTGATTGGACAAAGTAACGGAATACGTTACAAAATATATTCTATGGCTTGTATTCAGTATTCTGTACCTAAACACAATTTCAAATGCCATGAGAACAGTTTCTCAAGCAAACGCTCAAGGTTTGGCGGGTCATCTTATTACTGCACCTTTGATCTTGCACCTTAGTTCTGCTGCACTGGAGTGGGCTGTTGTAAATGCCTTTCTAGGACCGAGCGGTACCAGGAGCGTGATTTCTGTGTGCTTGTGCCAGCTCCTCATGAATGCATGCTAATTCAAGCTCCGTTATTCTCAGTGAGGATCATAATCACTTGTGGCATTGATGTGCCTTTCAGAAGATTTCGCCCAACAATCCTATACTACAATTAACCCAGTGCATGGAAATCGCTTTTGTATTTTCTATCTCGCCTTGCAATCCAAAACAAACGAAAGCTTTCAAGTTTCCCGTGGGATATTCAAGCGACTTCTCAGTGTGTAACAATACCAGGTGTAGAGTGTGGTCGAGATGCATGTCTGAGTCTGAACATGTTTGAAGCCAACCCGGGCAACTGCAGTCTGTGGGATTAGAACCTTTCTCAATATTAAACCGAATGAAAGCTATAAGTTATTTGTTTGGAAATAAGATGCCCACTAAAGAATCAAACAGATCAATAATTTTAAAGAATTTTAAAAAGGCAAATAAATGCATTTCAGCAGTAGTCAATTATTTTCAGATCAAGTAAAGAATGTAAATAATTTAGCTCTTATGCTCTGCCAAATCCACACCACTAATTGTAGCTAGAAAGAACCAAATTATTCAAACAGCATTAAATATAGATTTATCAGTCATTTTCAATAAGCGAACTCAATAGTCTGTTTGGATAATAAATTGCCCTAAATTCCCACTCTCTTATCATGTGCAATTGTCAGTCTGTCTGAAAACTGTTTCTCACACTTAACATGTGTTACCAAAACATAGTGGGAGTGAATAGCATTAAATGCAGTATTTGTCATGTCTTGCACCATAAGTCTCTATCTGCATGGATAAAAACGTATTAACGTGACTTAACAATGCTGATGCTGTAGGATATAATATAATCCTTAACTCTGCTGATGGATTTGACTTTGAGCAAACACTAATTAGGGAATTATTCTCGAGACTGGGAGGAAAAGCTGCAGGATAACTGAAGTCAGACATGTCCACATAAGACTCAGCGCCTCAGAGTAACATTCTATGACAATGGTATTTATTCTCTTCTAAAACATGATTTCTTTTAGAGTATGACCATTTTTGACTATAGTTTTGAACAATGCTCCATAAAACTGTGTTTGTTGTAAAAATGTGCCACCATTAAACCTCTCCTGTGCATTGCATTGCCCAAGAGGTTACTGTCAAATAGTGGTAAAGGAATATATGTTTGGAAGTAAAGACTAGGCCTGTCACAGTCACAAAATGTGATGTTCCATATATTGAGGCAGGAAAATATGGAGATAAATGATATTATTGAAGGACTTTTCATACCACAGAAACTACTGTACTATGACATTAAATCTTTGTTTGAAAAGTACTCATCAGTAATTATTTTGATATCACCAAAGCTGCAATGAACTCGGAATACAATGAAAGTTAAGAAATAAATGATTACAACAAAAGAAGGGTGAAAATGCAAATAAAGGTAGAGACGATAAATGTTGAGCCTCATGACAGGCCTAGCAAAGAATAAATGGTTCTCAACCAGGTCCAGGACACCTAGGTTGTAATTTGCAAACTAAGATTATCTACAAACTAAGTTATTCATACACTAATGAAAATAATCATAATATTGAGCTAATTGTTTAAAAAATAATAATGACAAACAAAGCATTAATTATATTTTTAAGTTGTCTCTTGAATCTAAAGCTATATATGAGCAGACACATTTGTACTGTATAAGGCAAATTTCCAGACTCTGTTATATTTAAAGAAGCTTCTACAAACAAGTTACATTTGCAAACACAATCATGTGATATTAATGGACAAATAATGAACCTAATCTTTGCAAATATTTCTGTTCAATAGGTTTAGAATGACATACAACTTGAAGTATGCATCACTATTAGAGCTGTTATATTAACTCATTGCTAACAAATGTATTTATAATGCCTTAATTGCTATCCCATCTGTTCATGAATATCATGTGTTTGTAAATGCTTCATTGTGTGCCTTATACCTGTGTGGGGATTATTATTATTATTATTTTTTTTATAAGGCAAAGCCCTTTAAAGTTTTGCTGCGAAATCACACCGGGTCCAGAAGACCATGTGATGAAACACAACTGTTACTTTAGTCAAACGCAAAAGTAGCCAGAATATCGGCTATAGCTGGTCCTCCCACTGTCTGACAGATGGTACTGGGAGAACACACATCTCATGACATGGTGTTGACGTTTTGTGAAGATATTGCTGGTTTGAAATGGTTCTGCCAGGGTGGAAGATGTTTATAGCCCAACAAATTGGGCTCAAACTTTTGTGTTGAGAGTTCCACATGAGCATCTCTCTCTCTACCTGGTGGTTTGCAAATCAGAGTTTTGGTTTTGTGAATATGAATGTGCAGCATCAAAGAAGAAAAGCATCTATCTCTGAAACCCAATCTACCAGTTCGAGTCCAAATATTTCTCTGTCAGTAACACAAGAAATGTTATGGAACTAGAGACTTATTACCAAAGCTTTACATAATGTCTGCTTGGTGATTGATCAACCCACTGCAAAACCGTTTAGACTTTCAAACCTTTGGGTTAGCCTACAGTGTTATGTTGTGTTTCAGATTTGCACAAGAAACAAACAAACAAAAACATTATGCAGGTCTTTTTACAACTTGCACATTGGTTTGTATTTGGATAAATTGGACCATTCATTACATTTTCTCTATGTTTCTCTATTGCACATAGAGGCCTAATTGAGGACAGAAGGGAGAGCAGCCTGTAATAGGCCCTTAATGGAAACCTCTTATTGGAAAAGTGTCGAGAGAGAGAGAAGCATGAGTGGCACGTGTGCCGCTCAAATCCCTTATAAAACTGTTAAATTCCTGCCTCCTTATACCCACATGTAATCTGTCTATCATTCTTCACTAATAAGACATGCAGATGGCCTTTGTCGTGCCTTGCATTCGAAATGTGCTCGTCCTCCGTCTAATGCTTTTTTATTTCTTGGAGGTAACTGATCCCAGGTAGACGGTGGAGCTCCAAGAATTCATTACAGTGATTAGCCAAGGCACGAGTGACGAGCCTGTATCATGTGGATGTGTAAATACCGTGAAGATTTGCATGTTTATCATATGAGATACAAGCCGTGTGTGCGGAGTGTCTCTTAAGTGATAGTGACGTTCCAGTGTAATAGGCTAGTGGAGACCCAAATTTGTATCAAAATCAACATCACCTCTCATGCACTCTGAGCAAGGGTAAGAGATTACGTGGAGCAGTGCCGCCCTCTTCTGGATAAAAGGGAAACTATAACGCATATTCTGACAGCTCCATAGGAAACAATAAATGCATTTCTTTTATAACATACATTTTGCCATGTATTCATATTCATAAAGCTTGAGACTACTTTCATAGGATCAGATGACAGACATTGTGTAATTGCCTAATATTTGGTTTTAGTTTGCTTTTGGCTTTATGCATGTTGTGATAAATTGGTGACTTTAGTTTGCTCTGTTTTATTTTTTATTTATTTTCAGTATTTTTGTTTTTATTTTATATCAGAATACCTATGGTGAGCCTAATAGTAGATGCATTAACAGCAGTGTTACTCCATCAGTGTTTCCATGACGACCATGGTAGTGGATTTTGGTCTGACCGGACTTTAGCTATGTCTCTGACACAAGAACAAAGGCGCCTTTAGCATAATAGTTTTAAGTCAGCAGTCTTTGTTGTCGGCTTGACCAATGGTAGTATAGGCTTCTTCAGGTACTACTCAGGGTCAGGGTCCAATTTTAGACTTTCTATATACAGTAGACTACTTTAAGTTAGATGGTTTTCTGGTTCAGACAGAAACCATTTACTACTCATTTTAGACTCTTTTAAGACGTGGATTACTGATCTGTTTTTGATCCAGGCCTCACGGGTGAAGGACACATAGGCTATTTCATGAGGTGCTATTTGATGTACAAAGATTGAGAATCATTAGAACAACCCTCTCATGCTCACTTGAACTGAAAAAGACTAGAAAATAATAATGCATCCATTTTGTTTCTCAAACTGTCTGATATTTGCTTTTGTGTAGGCCATTCACCATCAAAACCTTGGATTGTTTAGTTGCTCTCGGCTGGTGGGTCGCGACCTAGATACAGGTTGAAGGATTAATTTCAGTGGGTCACAAGACTTTATTAGATAAATTAGTATTGAATTGTTTTTGCTTGTTATGATCAACACAATCACTGGAGCTCTGTGAGGGAAAATCCTTGTTACTTTAACCTGTACTCTACAGGTGAAACTCTGAAAATTAGAATATCGTTCAAAAGTTCATTTATTTCTGTAATTCAACTTAAAATGTGAAACTGATATAGACTCATTACATGCAAAGCGACATATGTCAAGCCTTTATTTGTTATAATTTTGATGATTATGCCTTGCAGTCCATTTTCAAAATATTCCAATTTTATGATATTTTTATTTGGGGTTTTTACAGGCTATGAGCCTAATAGTCAAAATTATAACAAATAAAGGCTATCTCACTTTGCATGTAATGAGTCTATCATACTGTATATTAGTTTCACAATAAAATAAACCAGCTAAGCGATGTGGATCCTGTTTTGCATTTTTTTTCATAATATAAGTCGTAACTGTAAGTACTATCAAGACAATCAAATTTCCCAATTAGGCAAACCAGAAAACATGCCAATAGTTCATTTAAATTGTCGTAGTTTGTATGCTAATTTTGAACATATAAAAGATTATCTGAATAAACTTAGTATGAATGCAGCTATTATCAGAAACATCGATAAAGGAAAACAAAATTGTGAATTTTGAGCTTGAGGAGTATCAAATGTTCAACCTAAACAGAAAACATAAATCTGGTGGTGGAGTTGTACAGTATGTGCACAAAGATTTCAATGTAAAATTGGTTGATAAAATGACAATGGCAATTGATCATATGTTTGAATGTGTGACAATAGAAATAATTCTTGAAAACAGGAAACATATATTAGTCTCTTGTATCTACCGAGCACCAGGTGCAGATATAGAAGGTTTTATTGAATATATTGACAAGATATTCAGTAACCACAAAGATGTCTTTATTTGTGGGGACTTCAATATTGACTTATTGAAGGCAAAATCGCATAAACCCACTGAAAAATGTGTGGATACAATGTACAGTCTGTCTCTTTACCCCCTAATCACACGCCCCACAAGGATAACTGCACACGGTGCTACACTGATTGATAATATCTTCACTAATGTTCTTGACAATATGACAAGTGGAATACTGATTAATGATATCAGTGACCACTTGCCAGTCTTTACTCTATTTGAAATACAACAAAAAAGTAAGATAAACAAAAGTACTATTATGGTAAAGAATGTAAGATTAACATCTGAGCGCTCCATGGATGCTTTCAGGCTGAGTTTGTCAGATCAGGACTGGAGTAATGTCCTTGGAGAACAAGATGTTAATATTGCATACACACATTTTGTTAACACAATCAAACAGCTATATGGTCAACATTGTCCAGTAATAACGCGCAAATATACGCAAACAAATAAATGTGTCCCATGGATGACAAGGGGGCTATTGAACGCATGCAAAAAGAAAAACTCCTTATGTAAAACATTTATAAAAAAGAGAACATTGGCACCTGAAACTAAATACAAAAAATATAAGAACAAACTAACAAGTATAATCAAAAATTGTAAAAGAAATTATTATAGAAACATGATTAAGGTCAATATGAACCTTAATCATGGAAAGTCTTAAATCATGCAATCTCTAAAGACTCGAAAGCTGCAAGTTACCCAGGCTACATGATTAATAATGATGAGAAAATTACAGAAGGGAAGAGTATGACTATTTTGTCAATATTGGGCCTCATCTGGCATCAAAAATAGCCAAAACAAACAGTAACGTCTCTCAACATAAAAACATGAATGTTCACTCCTTCTTTCTCAGGGCAACGAATGAAAATAAAATAATTAAAATAGTTAAAGCTTTTCAAGAATTGACTGATTGGAACGACTTTGACATAAACATGATCAAAAAAGTAATACATAACACATCTATGCCTTTAACACATATGCAACCTATCCTTTTCAACTGGTGAATTCCCCGACCTCATGAAGATTGCCAAGGTCGTTCCAATTTATAAAAGTGGGGATAATCGTCAGTTTACAAATTATAGACCGATCTCTATACTTCCTCAACTATCCAAGATTCTGGAAAAACTTTTTGCTGCCCGCCTGGACAGCTTTGTGAATAAACATAACTTGCTCAGTGACTGTCAGCATGGGTTCAGAAGCAACAGGTCAACTGCACATGCATTAATCAATCTAAGCGAAGAAGTCACCAACAATATTGACAATAAGCTGTATTCATTGGGAATATTCATAGACCTCCAGAAAGCCTTTGACACTATAGATCATGAAATACTTTTAAATAAACTAAATTACAATGGGATCAGAGGGATTGCAAACAATTGGTTGAAGTCATACTTGTCCGAAAGAAAGCAGTACGTACAAATTGATGAACATGTATCAGGACGGAGGAACATAGTATGCGGAGTCCCCCAGGGGTCTATGTTAGGACCTAAATTGTTTTTGTTGTACATAAATGATCTGCGTGAAGTCTCAACAAAGTTAAAATGTATATTATTTGCGGACGACACAACAGTTCTGGGTTCCGGCAAAGCTCTACAACTGCTTGTCTCAGAGGTCACAACAGAATTATATAAATTCAAAGAATGGTTTAATAGAAATAAACTTTCGCTTAACATATCGAAAACTATAAATTATTCTATTTGGTAAAAGGAATAGTGACGTTCAGATTCAAATCGATATTGACAATACTTGAATTGAACAAGTAAAGGAATATACATTTCTGGGTGTGATCTTCAGTCATAAGGTTAGCTGGAGACCACAAATAGATAACATTCGTGGGAAAATTGTGAAAAATGTGGCATTGGGCAAATGTAGATTTTTTTCTGGACCACAAGGCTCTCTTCACCCTGTACTGTTAAGTGTACTGTACATGAATTATTGCTCAGAGGTCTGGGGAAATACTTTCAATAGTCATTTACAGGTTTTATATAGACTACCAAAGAAGGCTATTAGAATTGTTCACAATGTCGGATATAGGGACCATACAAATATATTGTTCTTAAAATCTAACACAATGAAACTTGATGACCTCATAAAATATAATACTTTGTTACAGCTGTAAACAACCAGCTCCCTAGCAATATACAACAAATGTTTGGTAAAAGCGTGGGAAGTTACGATTTCAGGGGTACTCATAATCTGAAAGTACAATGTATTCATTTTATCCTAAAAAGTCACTGTATCACCCGGAGAGGTGTACATCTGTGGAATAATCTAGAGGAACCCTTAAAAGACGCTGATAGTCTACAACAATTCAAAAAAACAGAAATATGCTAAAGACATGTGACCTTGTGCGTATTATTTACAAGTAATTTTGTATTACTGTGAACCTGTTTAACCACATCATTGCTGATAGAACTAATGTCACCAAACCTTAAGTTTAAGTTGTTATGAATTATAGGAACTGAGAGAAATGAATAAGCAAAAGCTAACCACAATGCTGTAATTTATGAACCCTTTCAACGGGTTCATAAATCTTGTCTTTTAATGCACCACTCAGTATATGGCTCAAGAACTGCCTCACAACAACAACTAGTTAGGGCAGCAGGGTGAGGGCTTGCTGGTGGGGGGGCTACTGCCCTCTACCAACTGGCCATATTACACCCTGGCTTTTTAAGGCACCTCACTAGGCAAACAACAAAAATAATAAAACAATCACAACCAATATTTTACAGTGGAAATGGGAATTATAATAATGGGTTGTGTTGTCTATGTAATACTTATTATAACTAAATTAATAGTCAATTAATAGAATAGTGACTGGTGTTTATAAGTAATGATTGGATATGGCTATAATGTAAACGGGAATGAGGAATAAGAAAAAGAAAAAAGTACAAATTGTAAATAAAAATGTTTATATATATTTGTAAACTGCATACATTTCTATCTTCGTGTTATGTCTTTTTACTTTGGAAGTCACATCCTGTGATTTTCTTCTTGTAAAACATGAAATGCTTTTCTCTAACAATGCTGCTATATGTAAAGTCAATGCGGACATTTGTAATTGTGTAATTCAGGAATTTGTAATGTAAAGTGTTATATTGTATGTAAACATGTGATGTAGTATTATTGTATCCGGAATGTAAATTCATTTTGAATATGGGGGTAGGCACTTATAAGCTTTCTTGCTTCGGCCTACTCCTTTTGAGTTTTTTGTTGCTTTGTTTGTTTTCTGCACTGCAATAATGTTGTTGTAAATAATCACTCAAATAGTTTAGACCTCAAATGGTTTAGACCTCAAATAAAACACAGTCAATGTAATTATGTCTCAATTGTCTATGTTGCTATGCAGGATGTGCCATAAAACCCTTGAAGTGGCCTATAAATAACGTAGAGCAAGAAACTATTCCAATCGTGTCCCAACAATATGGGCTCAAAGGAGCTATATGCGCCAAAATTAGCTGCTGAACACGAAAGAAATATTGAAAGTAATATCGACTCTAATATTGACTCTCTTCTGTGAGCAGTGTAGAGACCTGATCCGGGAGAGACAAGGTGTTCAGAATTTAAATCACGTCATCACAATCTCAAGTAATTCATTCTCACTTCCATTTCACATGCAAACACTGCCTCCATTCAGCTTTTGTCTGCGTGCCTTTGTGTCAAGTGCTGCTTCATTAATTTTTGATATGACTTGGGATAATGACGTACTTGATTTGGCTTGGGGCAAAGGGGGTATCTGTTCTGAGCTCACAAAAGGTAAAGCGGCCATGTTATTTTGGTGAAAGTCAGTTGCATTTTCATTCACAAAGACGCTCGACCTGAAAAGGAACCACTTGGGGCCATGCAATCGTCTTTGCAGCTTTGATCAATCCAAGTGTACACGTGTCACACAGTGCTTTACACTGGCTTTGTGCTTATCCCCCAAAAGAATTGCACCGAAGATGAATAGACGATGAGGAGGTTAATGATTTATTTGCATTAGTGTCCCCTGATCATTTATTCATTTACTTGTCTTACTATGTATTCTGTTTGAGAAGTGAAAGTGAACTAGTGCAGTGAGTTTCAAACTACAGGTACGTACGCTGACTTCTTCAGGCTGACTATTTCATCCATGTTTTTGACCTCTTTTGGTTACATTCTTTTAATGTACATGTTCTTTCCTGTCATGTAAATCGTTTATCGCTATAGTGCTTCACAGACCTGGTTCAAATCAGGAGCGCCGGTCTATTTTTAGGTGTGAAAAGTTTGAAGAGCCGCTGAATTACTAGACGGAGAGTTGTGAGAGGGTCAAAATGTATTAGTGGAGAGGTATTAAATAGTGCATGTCTCTCTGCTGCTTGTTACAGGAGCTAATCCTTGCAACATGGACTGAATGTGGGGTGAAATGCATCTTCAGTCACAAGTCTGACACTGGGAAACAACTGTTCTCTCCAGCATTTTGTCCATCAAAAGTAATTGAGCCTGTGCATTTATGAATTGTTTTATTTATAAAACTATACCAATTTATATAGTGAGGCACATAAGAGTGTGTTTTTGCAGTCATAACGTCTCTATGTTTAGCCTGGGCTTCTGTGCTGCTTTGTATCACTCCTCTCTTTAACACAGGAATTCTGCTAGACTTTCTCTCTTTTCATTCTGAAAAAATAAATGAATAGAATAAATCGCTGAAGAAATTTTCTGTGTTCATTGAGTTTGTAAACTCTGCTCCTTTGTGTGCGCTGACATTGACATTGCATTTGCAGTATTTTGTTTTGTTGTAGTATTTGAATGGCTTTTTTCAAAACTTGACAGATGGGCATCAGGACATACCAAACATACATATATTTGATAGGCCTCACAAAATATAACTGTGAATATTTCCCACGACGTTTCCATTTTCTATGGCATTATAGAAACAATGGGACATATTTTGTCAGAATGACTTTTGCCTTTTGTCTTTTCAAGTAGATTCTGCCTTTTTTCTCTCTCTCTGCTGCGTATAAATATACCAGCCCACGCATTCACCTTGTACTTTTTAAAACCCAACACAGTATTGCATGTGAACAGCATAAAGTGGGTCACCTTGATGTGGCGCTGATCTCAGCCACTCTCTCTCTCTCTCTGTGTGTGTGTGTGTGTGTGTGTGTGATACCCTTGAGTTGTGTTGTGTCCTCTGGTGTGCCTCTGTGCATGTCTGTGGCCCTGTAGAGAGCCACTTGGCCAAACACAAATTGAACTGACCATTTGTATTTACCATAACTGAACGACTTTTATCCTTTTAAGTCATAAAGTCAACTAAATTACTGTGATCTACTGTGAACTATCAACCACGTATCCCATGTTGTGGAAACTGGACTTACACATGGTCAATTAATTTTATCTGGAAGATCCTTGAACGGGAAAAGACCATTTCAATACTGGTGTGCAGTGCCAGTGCAAAAAAAAAAAAGTGAGGCCCTTGCATCAGGTGTGTTACTCATTCTCTTGTGTTGTGATCTCATCATTATGTTCAAAATTCAAAATACTAAACTTCCTCTTCTTTCAAACCACGTCCTCCAAAACCAGCACCACTCCCCACAAACAAAGTAGCAGCACGCATGTAGTAAAAAGCAGGCCCACCACAAATGAGTCTCGTAGAGGGAAGGGGCTGCTGATGACGAAAGCGCGTATGCTGATTCTGGTAAGCGGAGTGTGTCCTTGTTGCGCGGGTTGAGCGTGTAGAAGTGTGTGGCAGGACCTTGCTTCAGAAGCGCCCATGCAAGGATGCTCTGGACGCTCGCGTGCCTCGGAGAAGCAGCTTCCATCAGACAGACATCAATTCGAGCTCGTTTGCTGAAATAAACTTTACTTAGAATGCGTTTTGTTTGAGTGACAAAAGTTGATCCAGTGACAATGTCCGCGTCGTACCCCAGTTCACCGGCGCCTAACAGGAGCTACTCTACTGTCACCGCGTACGAGGAGACCCGTCCATCGGTGGAGAGACAGATGCGATTACTAATCTTCAGCTTGTGCGTAACCATCGCGGCTGCCACGTTTGCTGGCGGGGTCTTCTCCCTGCTGTCTCTGATTCGGATGCGGAGGAAGACCTCGCTGTGTCTCATTGTGGCTTCCATGTCCGTGGACGATCTGCTCAGTGTGGTGCCCCTGTCCCTATTCCTGCTCCTGCAGTGGCAGCGTGACACGGGCGCCGGGGGCTTGTGCACTTTGTCCGGACTTTTGTACGTGTTCCAGGGGGTCTCGAGCAACATGAAAGCCTTTCTCATAGCTTCGTACACATTCTATGTGACCAAGAGGTTTGGGGTGCTCCATTCAGTCCGACAGCCGCTCAGAGTGGCATGGGCAATCGCCGGTGTGTGGGTGGTCAGCCTGGCCGTGAGCGCATTACCTCTGTGCGGCTGGGGCAGTTTCACTCCCGCGTCTCTCGGCTGTTTCCCAGAGATAGACAGTGTGTACATCCTGCTGCTCTTTTCCATATACTCACTGTGTTTCTGTGGGCTGCTCTTCTTTATCCCGCTTACCTACCAGCTGCTGTGCTCCAGGGAATCTCAGAGGGCTCTGTTGTACCCCATGTACCTCGATGTGGCCGGGGGCATCAGTACCTCCACGCACTTCTGTCTTGACAGCCCCGACAAAAGTTTGGGTGCCTACAATGAGCTGAGTCCCAGCTCCTGTGGGACAGTGGGACCAACGCTGCGGGACAGAAAGGACAGTGGCATCTCTCCTGTGTGTGTGGACAGACAGAGAACAGTGGCCACGGGTGACACCCCTGTGGTTGTCGCTCAGAAGCGTTTTTCTATGGTCCTTGCAGTGCTCCGAGTCATACTGTGGATGCCTATCATGGTAAGAATTAGTCAAACACACCTGCTCCCTGATCTGACTGTCTTAAACAGTGACTGTGGGCCACCACTGTGCTGCAAATGTCACTGTGCAGATGTATTAACTTCCAATACTTTTGATTCTGCAACTTTTCATAATTTTGTATGATGGTAGTGTACTTCAGAAGAACAACACTGATTCATTTCAACAGAGCTGTTACAACACACTCAAATAATATGAAGGCACTTGAAACCGCAATATTGAGTGAGCATAAAACAACCAATGCACTTACAATCACAATCTTAACAATCTGTTATAGTGCATGTGGACGCTCAAAGACTCTTTACATTGCATAATTAATTCACCCCATACTCGATGACAGTAAGCTACAATTGTAGCCACAGACTGATAGAAACAAGTCTGCCAATCTGCACCATCGGTCCAACCATCGGACAACCACCAACCACTCTCTCATGCACAGAGAGAGTGGTGAGTGTCTTACCCAACTACACAATGATAGTTGCACTTGAGGGAGCCGAGATCTGAATCGCCAATGACCCGCTCTACCATCAAGGCCACAAGGAATATTAATACTGTTCCAGGATTCAACTTAAGACACAGGTTTCAATTATTGTAATGTTACAATCCAACATTTTCTCAGGTCATCTTTAAGATGCATGTTTAAAAGTGGTGTTCTTGCAGTATAATAGCTTTGTCCCTTGTGAACCACACTTTGTGCTATAGACCCTGGTGTTGGTGAGATATACAGTGAATGCCCGCAGCTCGTCTCTGGAAACTCTGAGCTTCTTTCTGACTCTGCTGGCTCCAGCCATGACCCCTCTGTTTGTGCTGTCTGAGCGCTGGATACACATGCCCTGTGGCTGCTTCATCAACTGCAAAAGAGACCCGACACATGGACCCTCAGGTACAGCCCAGGGCACTAACTGTACAAAAGTGTAATATAGTGAAGCGTTTTACTGCAAAACGGAATAAGAAGAAAGTTATTCTTACATCGACTCTAAAGTGACCGTCAAGTGAGAAACACAAACATGAACAAATAGAAAATTGAAAGTTTTGCAGTTTAACTAGTTGCTTGTACTGTACAAGCAGGGATGTGGGACTGGGGGGTAAAAGATAGGGGAGGGAGGGAGGGGCCTCAAAAACTTGTTCTGTTCATTAAGATGGGTTGTACCAAGGGCTGAGAATTTCAAGCCTTGGCCTTGAGTACAAAGGGAGTGCAAGATGGTTGCATGGTTCACAAGTGATTGTATGAAATGAAATACAACAGTTGAAATGTTGCAGTGAATGAAGATACTAAATAATCTGCAAACTGTATGGAGATTGTCAGTGGGAAGTTTCTGGATGTATAAAGGTTGAAAACATGATGATTATATACAGTGTATAAAAGAAAATGTGAAAAGTGTATAAGTGTGTAACAAGAAAAATCTCAACTGACTCTTTTCCATTCAAATTCCTCTGGGCTGCACTGGGTATATGAATTATGATTTTTAAGCACAGGCTGGAGGTCATATAGTCTATAGGCTCCATGAGGACAGTTTGGACATGAAGGAGTTAAACTGAGGGAGTTTTCACAGTGATTTCCACCACTACAGTACAACATGAGTTTACAGAAATAAGATGGAGGCTTGAACCACTGACTTTGTGGGCCCTACTGTTTAGGTGAGAGCTCTTTCCACAGATCTTCAATAGACAAAAAAAAAAGATTAAAAAACATGATAATATAGAAGTAAACATGATAATATTATCGACCCATATCAGCTTGGATTATGAACACTGTAACATCACTATCGCAATGTTATATTTGTTGTTGGGAACCTTCTCTTCATGTCATAATACCTAACTGGCATTTTTTGTTCACACATTTCTTGCAGTGGTGAAAAGAGGACTGGAGTTCAACTTGTCTTTTCAACATGGCTACGGCATCTATAAGCTCTCACATGCTGCTCTGTCTCCTCCCAGTCCCTCCAGCCAGAAGCTGCCGTACCACAGTCTTTTCAACTGTGAGCTCGCCAACCCTGGCCTCCACACTCTTGAGAGCTTAGGACCTCATTTTGACTTCAGCACCCCTTGTGCTCTGGACAGCTCCTCTCACGCAGATTTGCTTTTGGAAACTGAAGCTAGTGGGGCTGAATGTTCCTCTCTCCCACATGAGGAACACCAGGATGACAATGACTTTCACTGTGTCCCGCCTCAACAGCTGGGTTTCATGGATACGTGTTCAGTGTTTGAAGGGCCCGAGAGAAGGCTGTCCCACGAAGAGTGCCGCAAAATCGAACTGACAGACTGGGAATGGTGCCGGAGCAAGTCAGAGCGGGCGCCCAGACAGGTAACTATAGTGTGGAGCCACTCCATTATCCTCATGTTTAGACTGCTAATTAAGTCATTTGTATCTGTCTCCTTTGAACTGCCAGAGATTGATTTTTGTGCTGCAGCAATTTGTAGGATTTACTCTTATGGCGGGTGATCATTAAGATGTGATTTAGAACCTCACTATATTAGGAAGCGTGTGATAAGAAACACAATGTTCTTCAGCAAAAGAAACATTTCCAAAGAATGGTATTTTAGTCTTATGGTAGATATTTGGGTTGCAGTCATTTATATACTTCACAAGGTCATGCACCTGATCAAACATTCTGAGCTTTTTTTTAAAATTATTATTCACTAAAATTGAAATGGCAAACACAAAGCCTGTGATCAATTCCATCCATCCATCCATCCATCCACTTTCTTCCGCTTTATCCGGGGCCGGGTTGCGGAGGTAGCAGTCTAAGCAAAGATGGCCAGACTTCCCAATCCACGCACACCTCCTCCAGCTGTTCTGGGGGGACCCCGAGGCGACACCAGGCCAGCTCGGAGACATAGTCCCACCAGTGTGTCCTGGGCCTTCCACAAGGCCTCCTCCCAATAGAACATGCCTGGAGAACCTCCCGAGGGACCAGGAGGCATCCGGAACAGATGCCCTAGCCACCTCAGCTGGCTCCTTTCAATGTGAAGGAGCAGCGACTCTACTCCGAGCTCCTCCCGGGTAACTGAGCTCCTCACCCGATCTCGAAGGGTGCGCCCAGCCACCCTGCGAAGGAAACACATTTCAGCCGCTTGTATCCGCGATCTTGTCCTTTCGGTCATTACCCAAATCTCATGACCATAGGTGAGGGTGGGAACGTAGATCGATCGGTAAATCGAGAGCTTTGCCCCCTAACTCAGCTCCCTCTTCACCACAACAGTCCGATACAGCGACCGCATCACTGCTGACGCTGCACCGATCCGTCTATCGATCTCACGCTCCATCTGTCCCTCACTCGTGAACAAGACCCCGAGATACTTGAACTCCTCCACTTGAGGCAAGGACTCTCCACCGACCTGAAGAGGGGAAGTCACCTTTTTCCGGTGGAGAACCATGGCCTCGGATTTGGAGGTGCTGATCCTCATCCCGGCCACTCCACGCTCGGCTGCAAACCGCCCCAGTGTGCGCTGAAGGTCCTGATTTGATGAAGCCAACAGAACAACATCGTTTGCAAACAGCAGAGATGAGATCCTGAGGTTCCCAAACAAGACACCCTCCGGTCCCTGACTGCGCCTAGAAATTCTGTCCATAAAGGTAATGAACAGAACCGGTGACATAGGGCAGCCCTGGCGGAGACCAACACGCACCGGGAACAGGTCTGACTTACTGCCGGCAATGCGAACCAAGCTCCTGCTACGATCATACAGGGAACAGACAGCCCTTAGCAGAGGGCCCCGGACCCCATACTCCCGGAGCACCCCACATTGTTCCTCCTGGATCCGAGGTTCGACAATCGTCCGGATCATCCTTTCCAGCACCCTGGAGTAGACCTTACTGGGGAGGCTGAGGAGTATGATCCCTCTGTAAATGGAGCTCACCCTCCGATCCCCCTTAGAGAGGGACCACCACCCCGGTCTGCCAATCCAGAGGCACTGTCCCCGACCGCCACGCGATGTTGCAGAGACGTGTCAGCCAAGACAGTCCTACAACATCCAGAGACTTAAGGTACTCAGGACAAATCTCATCCACCCCCGGAGCCTTGCCACCGAGGAGCTTTCTAACCACCCCAGTGACTTTAGCCTGGGTGATGGGCGAGCCCCCCTCTGAGTCGAGGTCAGCAGCTCCCCGCCCGCACTGTAAACAGTATTGGTGAAGCACTGCTTCCCCCTCCTGAGACGCCGGATCGTTTGCCAGAATCTCTTCGAGGCCGACCGATAATCCTCCTCCGTGGCTTCTCCAAACTCCTCCCAGACCCGGGTTTTTGCCTCTGTGATCAATTCATAAACATTATTTAGATATTTGATTTGTGATATTTACTGTCGTACTTTATTCCAATAGGCACTTTACAACGACACCAGGAAGACCAAAGTGCTTCACAGAGAGATAAAACTATTTAAAAATATAAAATTATCACGCCCTGGGCATAATTCAGTGAGTTCTCGATATGAAAAGCCAGTTTGAAGAGATGAGTCTTTAAACCGGACTGAAAAAGGGACAAGTCTGTGCGAACACATGACGCAGACTGAGGGACAGGCTGTTCCACATGTTCATTTATTTATTGGTTTATTTGGTCGGGATAGTACATGTTAATGAACATACATGGGTCTCATGCATGTATGGTGCAGCAACAGCAAAGGAACGATCGCCCCACTGTTTGAATCAGGACCTGGGCACGTCCAGAACCATTTCCACCACCGTAGGAAGACCGGAGAGCTCTGCTGGGCGATGCATCATTAAAAATCTCAGTTAAATATAATGTTGCAATGCCATGAACATTAAATAACATTTAAAAACGGACCGGGAGCCAATGCAGGGAGGAGAGGATGGGAGTGATGTGACTGTGTCTGGATAAACCGGTTAGAAGACGAGCTGCTGCATTGTAACTGATGGAGTGACGACTGTGGGAGGCCAGAATAGAGAGCGTTACAATAGTCCAACCGAGAACTGATGAAAGCATCGCCTTCTCTAGGTCTTTGCGTGAGCGAAAGGGCTTAGCCTTGGTCAAAAGGTGCAGCTGAAAAAAGCTAGCTTTGACAACAGCATTTATTTGTTGGTTTAACTCTAGTTCTCGGTCTTACACAACTTCCGGTCCCTGGCGGCCTTGCGGACGGTTCCCATGACCCTGGAGAGATTTAGATCCTTCTTGTACTTGTTCTCTTACTTTGCCTGTCTTGCTATGGTGTCCTTATTTTGTACACTGTAAAAGACTAATAGACTTGTTGATCACTATCAGTGTGCAATAAACAATGTCAAAGAGTCTTCTTTTGCTGTTGCTCAACACTTCACAAAGCAGGTCTGGGAATCTCACTTCATGCATAGCATTTGTGACTGACAACATTTCTCTGACATATCTTTGGAGCGACATTAGCCATCTGCACTGGCTTCCAAGAACACACAAGCACCTTTTTCTGACTGATGAGTTTTGAGTGAAGATAAATGGAAAGTCTATCTGTCTCATTTGTATTTCAACAGACCACCTAAGATATAATCAAATTCTGGTCAAAAAGGAATGAACTGAATGGGTCAATGGCAAAGATGAAAATGAGTTGTAGACAGTTGATTTAGTTTCAGCACAGGAATAATAATGTTCATTTTCTTTGGTATGCTGTGGTCACTCGAAACCAATTTTGCTATTGAACACACCAAGCTGTCAAATTATGTGCATCTGTCTTGCTGTTGGTGAGAATAATTTTATGCTTCTGTCAGCCTGCCTTAAAAGCCCACAGTTACAATAAGCTCTATTCTCTTCATTAATTTATTTGGCCAATAAAACATCCTACTGGGCTGATCCACTGGTATTGACTCCTAACATGTACTCCTGTTTTTGTGTGTATGTGTGTGTGTTTTTGTCCTGCTCAATTTCTGGTGCCTGCCCATTTTTCCTGCTTTGAACACATCAACTTTGAGGACAAAATGTTTACTTGCTGCCTAATATATTCCACCCACTAACAGGTGCCATCATGAAGAAATAATCTGCCGTCTTTGTTTTGGCATAATGCATGCATTGTTTTTGTCATGGCTTTGCTCTATCTAACTATAGTCAATAGCAAAGACTAATTTTCAAGTAACAGCACAAGTAAAGAATGGGTTTTTTGTGTATTCTGATAGTCAATTCATTTCCAATATTTCTCGCTCGTGTAGAGAAACACAATGAAGGCTTCATCATTAATGCATGCTGATGTTCAAACAGCCCTGCGCCGAAAGCTCAAACGCAGCCTTAGGCATTTGTTCTCAGAGACAACTCTATGAACTTTGGGAAGACAATGGTTTAAATCAGGATGCTATGAACCAGAGCGTGTATACAGCATGATTTTGTTGACACGGTGTCTCCTCCAAGTCTTCTCTACTTTTAACTATGAAATTGAGGCAAATCCATGGAGCATCTACTGCCTGGCGTCGGTCTCGTATAATGCTCTGTGCTGCGCTAAGTTGTCTGGCCTACTTCTTATTGGCAAATGTGTAGCAAGCATTTGCAAAATAAGGCAAAACAGTGCATGATCAAAGAAAGCTGTATAGATGATATTGAATAATTACATAGCAAATGAAGAATGATTAAAAATCAAGCACTGTATGATTTATTCAGATATTTATTATGTCCATCACTGCAATTATACTGAAAAAGATAAATACTAATCTCACATTATTCAGATTGGTACATAAGTAGCCATTTCCACTTTTTATTTCCATGGACACAATTAGGCAAACACATTTCACATTAATACACTAATTACACTAGCCTTATCTTGCAGTGGCAATGATGTCAACCAAAGATAAGTTCTTCTGGGGAATGTTTCTTTTCTTCATGAGGACAATTTCATTAACTGTTTCAACAATGGCACAAAATACAAAACAATAACAGGAAAGTAAAAGTGTGAAACTCCCTAGCTGGCATCCTGCTCCAACAGTCAATTAGTGCACACAAACACAAACACACATACTGCACCGAGCTGCAGATGAAGGTAGAGATGAAATATCCTATTTTTCAGAGCTGTGTTTTGTTCCTTGTTAGTGAGTTAGATGTCATTACCCAGCATCACCCCTGCTCCCTGTCAGCCCTTTTGGCCTCAGTGTCCGCGGGGAGAGCTGAAATTAGAGTTTAAAGACATCTTTACCCTGGCTTGGACTTCGCTGTCAGCAGCGCAGACCTTTGGATAGTTCAGCACTGTCCACTGAGGGAAAAATCTGAATGTAATGTGCGTTCAAATACCAAACACCGTACGGAAAGCGTTTTAAAAGCACATAAGACTGCTTTAGCAAGCACAGTACTATGTCTTTCAGGAGATTATATGAAATACATTGAAGGTTGTCCCAAAATGAAAAAGAAAATGCAACATGATCTACTATTCTGCCAAGACCGCCACTTATTTCTTTTATATAGAATTGAAAAAGAGTCTGGCAGGCTCCATCTCCCGCTCTGATTTCTTATGAGCAATTTTGTTATCTTGACTATGTCCTCATCTTTGTGTCTTTCTCCAGTCACACTGTGTCTATTATAATCAGCTTGACATTGACATTGTTTGTGTGAGCACTAATCAAGCTGCATGTTTACTATTATATCATTAGATTGCAGTATGATAAATAATTTACAGGGAATAATGACGCTCCCTCCCACTGGGTCACCACGGGAGGCATTTCCTGCAACTGAGATCATTACCCAGAACGCATCATGTTCATCTCATAATTTCATTTACGCAGATGTACAGCCTTGTGACTTTAATATCACATAGCAACAGATCAGTACAGTAAATGCAATATGGTTGTTATTACGGGAGACTGTTTTTCTTTAGAAGAAAACATACTTTATGCTGTTGATTGTATAGATCAGCGTTTCCTAATGTGGGGTGGGGGCCCCAAGGGCGGGCTCAGAGGCACTACAGGGCCTCAAAGCTCTCAGTCATTGATATTAGTTCTATCATTTGTTTAGACTGCAAACCATTGTAATTTTTTTAATACAATTATTATTATTGAGGGGCAAACGTGGCATCTTCAGAACAATAAGGGGGCCGCGATGCTACGGACTTTGGGAATGGCTGGTGCAAATTGATTACTCACTATGATGGTCATTTCTGTTTCTTCCTCCTTTGCAGCGGTCGTCTGGTGGTCTCTCAATCCCCTTGTGTGCATTTCAAGGTACAGTTTCTCTCCAGGCCCCCACAGGAAAAACTCTCTCCCTGTCCACATATGAAGTCAGCAGCGATGGGCTCAGAATCTCCCCCAACAATGGCAGGAAGGTAAGAGATGCATAATCTATATCTGTGCAGAGTTTGTAAATGATCTAAGAATGTGTGAATCACCAAAAGCATTTGAACATATATATTTCATATCACATTCAGAAATATTGTACACTTTTTTTTACCTGTTTTATTTTCAGAATCAAAATATATAATTTCCATTGTCACTCTACTATTAACTGGGTGAAATGTTACACATAACTACTGTAAGAGCAAAGAGAAATGCATTTTAGGCCCATCCTTAATGCTTACGTTATACTAGTTACGGCTTTTTTCAACTCCACTGATCCTGTAGGTTGATGTGTACCGATCCAAGTCTGTGGGTCACGAGCCGAGCGCCGATGACCCCTCCTCGGGTGGACATGCGGCCGACATCAGTGTGAGTAACGTGGGCATGGCTCTGGACATCGGCATGGGCATCGGAGCAGGAGTGGGTGACACCAACGTGAAGATCCACCTGGAAGTCTTAGAGATCTGTGACAATGAAGAGGCTCTGGACAGCGTCTCCATCATCTCCAACATCAGCCAGTCCTCCACGCACGCACGCTCCCCTTCCCTGCGCTACTCGAGGAGGGAAAACCGCTTTGTGTCTTGTGACCTGGGAGAGACGGCGTCCTATTCACTGCTCATCCCCAGCGCGGTTAACACAGAGGCCGAGAGCATCAACATCACAATACCGGACACTGTGGAGGCGCACCGGCAGAACAGCAGGCGCCAAACACAAGAGAGCACCGGCTATCATGAAGAAATACAGCTGCTGAATGAGGCCTATAGAAAACAAACTGGTGAGGAGGGCAGTGAGTGGAAGTTCAAATACTACAAGCTACATTCCAACTGAACAGACGCACACAAGCTGTTTCTTCCAAGACTGTTATCGTTGGTCTTCTTTTTAGTTGGAGATTAGTTTAGCTTCAAGTGATTATAACAAAAATAAATCAAATAATTAAGATAATTAATAAATAATAAATAAATGAACAGTAATAATTCACATATATATATATATATATATATATATATATATATATATATATATATATATATATATATATATATACAGCACATAGTCCCAGAAGAGAAGATAAGAGGGCATCCTCAAATTTAATACACTATGGTCTATGTGTATTTTTGCTTTGGATACATTTTAAATTGTGTGGTATAGCAGTAATTAACCTTTCATCTATAGAACAAAAGCTGATTAAACATAACTATAGAACAAAGAGAAAAGACAAGTAAAATAGGGCATCAGTATTACAGTACAATGTATTCCGACCCAGGCTTCAACCTAGTGCGTGTCTGTCAATGTGAAATAGGTAGAGGGGTAAAAGGGGAGGAGATGGTCTGATATGATAACCGATAGTATCGACGTCATCAGTGAGTCAGTGGGGGAGGGAGGGGTCAGCTGACCCGTGCGTCTGACTCATCCCATTGCTGTTTGTGCTTGTCGTGTGTGACTGCCTTTTACTAAAGTAGGCCTTCTCCTGAGGACTGAGGTGTGTGCTGCAGTATAAGTGCAATGAATAGTAATGTACTGTTTGTTCGGCTGTGCTGTTTACCCTGGCCTCATTCTGTATTCTGAAATTATGTTTCATATTCCTCCCTCCTGCTGTGTTCACGTAGTTTCATATGTGATTTTGCTGCTTTAAAATAACAGAGGTCCTATTGGGGCCGATGATAATGCCGCTGAGTGTTTGAGAGAGGGTTATCTCTGACACTTGTCATGAAAAAGCCTAGTGCTTTAATGAGAACGATTTGCATATTTTGCTCCTGCAGGTAGAAAATGAATGTAAATTTTTTGTGTCAGACAATGTTGTGGATCAATCCTGCTCAAATCAGAGAGCCACCTGGGGCACCGCTGGGTCTACATTAAATTCAGTAGTATTGTACACTGTAGTACTTGGGATTTCTATGGACAATGAGTGCCCAGTAGAAGTAAACTGAAGTGTTTCTTTTAAACGGATGATCAGTATGACATCATGATTTACACTATTTCACAAATGTGTGCTTCGCAAATCAGCAATAACAAGATGTGTGCTTTAAATCATTTCGTTCCAGCTTTGTCCACGATGACACCTTAACTTGTTTGCTTTTCAGAACCAGCAGTATTGTAACATGTTTTGAGCTTTAGGCAGCCTTTAATCATTAAAATTTTGTATCAGAAATAGATTTTAAAAATGTGTCCCATGTGTATTTGTCTCACAGCTGCGAAGGGATTCGTGTCAAATCTGATACTGCACAAATCATTTTAGCCGTAAAATGATTTTGTGATAGGGCCTACACAAAGGATCATCATGCAGACCAGTCCAATTGGAATAATCACATCATTTGCTTATCTCTTAGAAATGGATGCTTAGCTCAGTTGAATAGAAGGATTTAGTATAAGCTAATGAGTGTTTTATCAAGTATTATTTGTATTGTAATAAAAATAAATGTAGGCTATACAACATGTACGACTACGCAGAAGTGAGGAAGATAAAGATAATTAATTACATATGAGCACTAGCAGTACAAGAGTAAAGTGGTCATGTAGGCAAACATTTGCTTTGATTGAGTTTTTATTTCGAGCTACACACAAGGCACAAAAGCCAAAAAAAGAAAGAAAAAAAAAAAATATATATATATATATATATATATATATATATATAATAAAAGAAAAATAATTAACATTCTGGCTCGAAAAGGAGTGGGAAGAAGACAAGCTTATTGACTCCCACCCCTGTTCATAAACTTAAATAACACTATATAACAATAACACTGTTTAGTTCTTATCTTACAAAACTTGCTTTAACTAAGTAACTGTTGCTAGGCTAATGTCAGGATACGTTTAGTTACAGAGGCCAAATAATATGATAATAATTATGTTTATTAGTCTAGTTTGTCTAGTGGACAAATAAGCTTAGCTAATTCAGTCAGCCAATCAAAAACTACAGTTGTCCCCGAGATATGACGTCAGAACCAAGCGACATGCCGGATGCTAACTCCAACAAGCTAAGTAGCTTTCCTGTAGCATTATCCTTATATTTCTAAGTTCACCACACATTGAACACACGTACTCGTAGACTGGATGTATTCGTTTACAACTGTGACACAATAGAGCGTATTTTTGGACTTTGTGGTGTACAAACGTGAGCCTTTAGCCACCCACACAGGGCATCAGCATCATCAACGTCTTGTATCGGACCCGATCGGACCAGGCAAAAGGAGGCTAGTGTTATGAGTTATGGCTATGGTGGCGGTGGTAGGAGAGGCAGAAGAGGAGGAGGAGGAGGAGGAGGAGGAGGACGGGGCCACAGAGACGGGAGCAAAGAAAGATGGGAGCGCGGAGGAGGAGGGAGCGCTGCCAGAGGACACAGCTCCGACTACGACCAGGAGCGAGGAGGCGGCAGAGGAGGAGGGCAGCGGGACCGTCCACCCCCTCACCTGAAGGGCAGAGAGATCGGCCTGTGGTACGCCAGATACGGAGCTGTGAGGAGGAAACAGGCTGACCGCAGATCGGTATGATGTGCAGAGATAGGTGTCATTTAATTGGAAATCGCCTATGAAATGTCTTAAGATCCATTGCAAAACTTCAGAAACCAATTCACCACTTGCTCTGCCAAAAAGTTGTAAGTCATAATGGAATTCTAATTGTCCAGACTTATAATTGGGTATAACTTTTCTCCCAGCGGGCAGTTGTTCAGATGGATGAGGCCAGGGAACAACACATTACCAAACTGCTCAACTCTGTCCAGAATGATCACCCTGAAACGGAAAGAAACAGCAGTGCATCTACTTCTTACAGCAGGCACATGTCTACAAGTCAAGCTGGACACAGGTGAGAAATGCACCTGGTACATTACAATACATATCTGACATGCATGGGCACATTGAAAACTCTTTACACCTTTTCCTCTTTGTGTTTTTCAGTTATTTTGATGGAGAAATCCAAGAGGAAAAAAAGCTTTCTAGAGAGATCAAATCTGAGGATGACGAAGAGGATTGTCTAGTAGATCAAGGAACAGGAACTATGACTGCTCAGTGGTAACTACAGAATAAATGGGGGAGACTTGTGGCCCTGTTTTATCAACAGTTGAAATATATTGTTATTTGCTTTAGTTCCTCCAAGGTTAAAGATGAGCCTCCTGACACATGGGATGAAGAGGAACAGCAGGAGGACAAGAAAGTAGAGACTTTGAGATGGGCTGACAAAGATGCAGATTTTTTACTTCAGGAAATAGTCCAGGACAGCTCTTTGGACATGTTTTTAAAACAAGATCTTCAAACCAAGAGATCAGATCAAAAGTACAAAGAAATGCTGGTAAATATACTGCATACAACAAAATGATCTTAAAATATTGAATATTAATAAAGGTTGTCTTTTTATTTAGAAATTTAGAGAAAAACTGCCAGCATACTCTAAAAAAGAGGTAAGGTCTTTAAATACATTTTCTTCATTTGAATTGAAAGTAAGAGTCAATCCCAGTGCAAATCCATGAGAATCCATGAGAACAACACCCCGCATTTGGGTGCATACACGTTTATCACACTTGACTCCATTTTATTTTGTGTTTATTCAAGCTTTATTACCAAGATTATCTCTATGCATATTTATATATTGCGGATTTCTTTTAACTGATGTTTTTTCAGGAGCTTGTGGAGCTAATCAACTCTCACCGTGTTTTGGTGGTGAGTGGAGAGACCGGCTGTGGAAAGACCACCCAGGTCACTCAGTTCATCCTGGACGATCATATTGACCGAGGACTAGGCTCAACTTGCAGAGTGGTTTGCACTCAGCCACGACGAATCAGTGCCATTTCTGTATGTTATCGTAATACGTTTGGAATGATATTTATCCTAAAGAAAACTTTTTATCGCACACAAATAGAAAAATGCTCACAAAACCCTTTCAATAGTCCTCACACACACACACACACACACACACACACACACACACACACACACACACACACACACACACACACACACACACACACACACACACACACACACACACACACACACACACACACACACACACACAGCTGATGCCATTCTCTTTGTGTGTTTTGTCATTGTGGCTCAGGTGGCAGAGCGTGTAGCAGCTGAGAGAGCAGAGTGTGTTGGGAATGGTAAATCTTGTGGCTATCAAATCCGTCTTCAAAGGTGAGCCTCTTTTAAGATAGTGTAGCAATGCACTGCACTTTGCGAAAACGTGACCATCTGTATTATAAAGGTTTATGTCATAAATGTATTTGTTCCGGAAAAGCAGCTTAACACTGACTGAATGCTCATTGCAAGGGCAGTACAAGTTTAAAAGGCTACTTAAACTGCACTGAACATTACATGTGACAGTGCTGTTTTATAGATATGTAGCATTGTAAAACAGGGGACATTTGTGGGTATAATTCGATTTGTATGTAATTTATGTGAAGATAGGGCAGGGCAATTAATCAAAATTTAATCAAAATCACAATCTCTACTTGGGTCAATCTCAGTAATCGTTATGGGAGCTTTATAATGGTCAGATTTACAGCCATTTCTTTGGCAGAAACGGCTACTAGTTTTGTGTGTTAAAGTGAAAATGAAGGAAATAATTTGTGTTTGTTTGAGCTGAGGTTTGTGTGAAAGATCTTAATTCCTTGAATCAGCTACATTTATTTATTGTATAATGTGAAAATAAAATGTCAAATCGAAATCGATTAATATGAGAAAAAAATAATATAGTTTGGTCCAGCCCTATGTGAAGATATGTGAAACATTTTTGAATTACTTTGTGTACAAATTGTGCTCTACAAATAAGCTTGCCTTGTCTTACCTTTATAGTTGACAAAACAAATATGTGGGTAAAGGTTGTTACAATATATCAGGCTCACATCTGACAGATTTGGCTGTCTGTATAAGTACTGTATAAGCCCCACTTTTAAATGTCTGCTCTTCTGACTACTGAAACAACTGTTTTAATTTTCTGTTTCACTTCAGCCGGTTGCCACGGAGACAAGGATCCATCCTGTACTGTACTACGGGCATTATTCTTCAGTGGCTCCGCTCAGACCGGTGAGTTCCCTGCTATATCCTTCTTATTTGCTCGAGCTGATCACATCTCCTCTTGGCAATTCTCTGCGTGTCTTAGTTCAGGCTGTTCTGCCTCTTGTTCTGGCCCAGGCTCACTGTCTGTGGGAGAAGCTCAGTAATAGCTTTTCAGTCTTGCACAGAGCAGAGGGGGGGAAGCAAACCTTTGTTGATGTGCTACTACGTGCCTGTCCTTGTATTCAGAGTGCGATTTTTATTTTTTTATTTTTTTTTACAAACCACAGAAGCTTGTGGTGCCAGCTTGTCCTTCCACGTCTGTCGTGCCTTATGTGAATTGGGAGCACTCAAGTCACTCAAGGACCGCAGTAGTAGACTTTTGAATTGGTCCATCTTGCTGTATGCATCGCAACCAATTTACTAGCAAGTGAATTAAAGCTTGAAGCTGGTGCTCAAACAAATAATCGGATCAGTCAAGACAAATATTGAAATACTAGCTGTAACCCGGCCATAGTGTCCACATTTGATGAGATTATGAGTTATTACAAAAAAATGTCCACCCAAGTCCGTAACCCGTCGTTCAGCATATAGATCTGCGCTATTATTACCAGTGGGTCCCAACCTATTTCCTTGAACCCGTGGCTGGTGGTACGGTCACGTGGGGGCCACGCGGAGTGCTCTGGGAAATAAAAAACATGGCAGCGACCTATGAAGCTTCTTTTTCATTGATATATCTTTTAAATGGCGGTGACATGACACCAGATAGACCCAATCCGACGTAATCACTGGCAGAGAATGTAAGTGCATTTGTCACACTTCCGTTATAAACGTTATATTCCACGGCCCCGCCCACCCCGGAAGTGGGTGGGGCTATTATATAGACCATTCTATTATATAGAATGGTCAGTCATCAGATGTAATAAAATAATCCGCTGTCCGCTGCAGAAAAATAATAACGTACCTATTTAAAGCAAGATGTGTACGGAGTTAATCAATCAAACTTTATTTATAAAGCACTTTTCAGATTATAAACATTCCCCCAATCCCTTTTCCCATGTATGATCATCCCATTAATGTCCTCACTCTGTTGGTTAAAAACTCAAACTGGTCCTCACAATGTCGTAATTACACGCACAAACACACACACACACACACAAAATAATAAAATGATAATAAAAATGACCCACATATTAAGCAGGTTTATTATCATCACAGAGAAGCATTTCAGCCAGTAAAAAGATATTCTGTGGTGTGTGCATTAGCCCTTTCATAAAAAAATATTCTTCCTATGGTCCTCCACAGGTGTCTTAGTTTTAACATTATGTGGTTCAAATTGTGAAAACATTAATATAAATCACGGTTGATGTCACTCGACGATCTTACAGCTCGGTTATTTATTTTTTACTGTCAGTAGTTGTGACGACAAGGCGAGGACATGGAAGTATTTTTTATTTATTTTTTCCCACCAAAGTGAGGACATGGCTCAAAGTCCGACATATGTTTTGAAATGTCTTGTGTGTCTCCTTTTGAAATACTTTTCATCTCAAGCTCTTATTATCTTTCAGGTCATTGTCAAGTATAAGCCACCTGGTACTGGATGAGATTCATGAAAGGAACCTTCAGTCTGATGTTTTATTAGTCATTGTTAAGGACCTTCTCAAAATCCGAAAGGACCTAAAAGTAATCCTCATGAGTGCCACTCTAAACGCTGAAAAGTTCTCTAGATTTTTTGGTACTGTTAATTTTCATCATATATAGTTTTTGGGTTGTTCTTTTTTTCTTCTTTTTTTTTAACTTTTCATATTGTTTTTCATTTTTATTCTAGATAATTGCCCGATGATACATATTCCTGGTTTGACATTCCCAGTTGAAGAATATTTACTTGAAGATGTTTTGGAGATGACGAGGTAAATTGGCACTTCTCTCTCTCTTTCTCTTTCACACACCTCTTCTTCCCATCTTCTTTGTTGTGATGAATTTGTCTTGAATTGGCCAGATATCGACCGCGAAGCCAGGATCGCCGCTCCTCCTGGAAGCGTGGCTTTTGGCAGGGACGCAACGCGAGGCCAGAGCAAAAGGAGAAGGAGGAAGAATACAGAGAGAGCTGGCCTTGTTACGCACGTACTTTGCAAGATCGGTGAGTTGGGGCAGCAGCTAAAAAAACAAGGTGATTCAGAAATGCATTCAGATGGAATATTTGATTTCCAATCTGCCATTGTTCAGTTTATTTATTTGCTGAGAATCGTATCAAGGTTTGTTTTTCATGCCCAGCTCTGCACATCCATTATTTATTAGCTTAAAGCTTCATGAATTCTGATCAGCAAGTCATAAAGGCACATTAAGCGTATTGTAGAATGAGTTAACCAGCTCCACTTGAATGAAGATCATCAGCTTCCTTGAGCTCAGAATGACCTCTGCTAAATCGATGGATGAAGAGATTTTGGTGGTTTTAATGACATGTTAAATATTTATACTTTCTTTGTTTCTCCCAAAGATTTGCAAACTAGATATGTGCACTGCTGTCAAGTTCCAAATCCATTCATACATTTATTGCAGTGCTAAAAGATTGTATGTTATTTGTATAGTGTTGATGTCATAGAATAAATATGAATGCGTCACTGTTATTTTGCTCCAATGCTCTGTGTGACGTTTTTTCATGTTGTGCGCAGATACTCTGACAGCACCATAGAAGCTCTGGAGAAATTGGACAATGATGAAAAGATTGACTTGGAGCTCATCTTGGCATTGATACGTCACATCGTAACCCAAGATGAGGTACGTTGTGTGAGGTGGGGAGGGGTTCAGGGAGAATGTGATGTACGACTGCAGTGACTAAATAAATGTACTTACTTAAATACTGTTTTTGAGGATATATACTTTACTTGTGTGGTATAATAATGAACACTCTAGTGGTGTCAACAAATCAGATACAGCCCGGTCTTTCCATCCGGCTGCAAACATGACCAAGTCTAAATAGCACTGGCTTAAACGGGTGATCAACACTGATATATTCATGGACATAAAGAAAGGTAATGCAAAACTGCTACTTTTTTGTTTTTGCCTTTTTTTGGACCATGTGATCTGGTGTTTTTTTGAAACTGTAAAAACAAATCGAAATCTCATTCTAAATCTTATTCGAAATGTATTGTAATGTACTTAAACTTAATTGATAATTTGACTGAGTAACTTTCACCACAAGTTGGCGTTTTATTTGATTTGGAGTGTGCTTTTACTCATGTACTGAAATGCAGTCCTTTGACCAGCGCTAACTTCATGGGGCCTGATCATTTGTTGCACCGACAAATGCGTTTCACAGCCCAAGATCTGTTTAAACAAAATGGATGTTGAGCAGAGCCAGGCACAAGTTTAAGAACGTATGGTTCTTTTCTCGCTCGGGCAGATGGAACAGAAAGAGCCTCCACAGTGACGACTGGAAATAACGCCAGTCCTGGCACAAACTTTACGCTAATGAGTGATAGAACAGATGCTCCTCAAAGCAAATATATTCTCTTTTTTCTCTCTCCAGTTTTCACAATCCTTGTAAAAGTAAAGTTACAATGAAGCTTTCAAATCTAATCATAAACAAGGCTGTCTGGTACAATGGTCACTTCTAATGTTCTTTTTCTATTGAGACTGAAAAAGGGAGGAAAAAAAGCGAGGCATTGAGTGAGGAGTGACTAACAGAGAAAGACAGAATGATTATCCCAGCACCTTTAAATGCAGTTTCTCCATCAGTCACAGTAACCTTGAATGGTTCACGCCGCTGATCCGTCGTGACATGGTCAAACGGGCGAGGAGAGGCTGCCTGATGTGTCGCGGCGGGTTGTGAACGGAGCGCCGGGCCATTCGCCTGGGCTTCCACCGTGATGATTGGTTAATTATGTTGCCATGTCTGTGATGAGACGCCCAGGGGCCGACGTGCGGCTTTTAATGAACGCCTGCTGGGCCTGCTGTTGCGTGGGTGGGTACGTGTGGGCTAAACACTGTCATTATCCTGAAAGCCCAGTCATTTTTATATGAACTAATCAGTGTGTTTTCGCCGTTCTGTCATGTGTCTTTAAAACTGTTTGGAGGCGGTTTGTGATGAGCCTTATCTCCAACACTGACTGTACAGTAACTCATGTGGTGCAGTGTGGTCCATTGTGGGTGCTCGCGGTTGAACGCTGGTGATAATAATTACCTTATTAATTAAAAGGCAGGCGGTCTCTGGAGGCCCCCTCGCTCCACTTTGTGTTACTTCATCATCTCTCCTCCCTCCACTCTGCAAATGACTACTTCCTTTGTGAATTGTTTTTATCTCAACTTTTACCTCAAGTGTAATGCTTATATAATGATAGGACAAATATTACTCCTATAGTAAAAATTGTACTCAAAATCACAGGGAGCATCTTCACGTGAGGCCACAACACGGAAAAAGAACAGGTTATTGATTCCTGCTAAATTACAGAGCGGTCTTTAGCTTTTACAACCGCCATGTCTATACGGTGACTAATATTCTAGATTTTTTTCTTCTGTTCTGTTCTGCCCTTGTGATAATCCAGTTTTGAATGTGCTAACATGAAGCGAGATATGTCATGTGTTGAGCCAATGACAAAATAATGATCCTGCCTGAATGCAGAGGTTAGACAGTCGGCGCAAACCAGCGTCTGTGCTCTGCAGAGAACCGGGGCGCCTCGTTTCATTTGCAGCTGTGGCTGTGGCTAATGGCTTTTTACTGCCTGGGGATTTGTTTGTTTGTTGCATCTCTGCTGCCTCGGAGCCTGTCTTTTACTAAATGATTTGTCTTTGTTTCCTAGGAAGGAGCCATTTTAGTTTTTCTTCCTGGCTGGGACAATATCAGCTCCCTAAATGACCTGCTAATGGCCCAGCAGATGTTTCGATCAGGTAAAAGTGTCATTTGACAAGACGGTGCTCATGAATACCAATGCTTCTCAATGAGATAATGATTAGAATTTTAGTATTTAGTCAATATAGGCTACATTATTGTATGTTGTTGTATTACAATTTAGGCGTTGATTGGTGTAATACTGACTGATTGACTGGTTCTTCTTTAAGCTGTTAATTGGTCTATTATTAAAAAGCATTAAAAAGTCATTAAATAAATGCCCAAATCAAGGCCTTAAATATCATTGAAAAGCATTCTGACAATTCTGATATTGCTCAACATTTTTTCCTGTGTAAGTTCATTGAAAATACCAGAATGATGGTCTAAAACTTTCAGCTGCTTTTTTGGCTGAAATTGACCAAATCCTAAGAAAGGAACTATGTGTCCTTTCTTTTCTGCATTTGTGGCATTACAATGTAGTGTTTGGGCATTAAAAAGCATTCAGTTTGACTTGCCACACGTTGGTTAAATTCAAGTATGTATCAGTGTAATACATAATGTTAAGTTGATTTCAAGTAATGTGTTCCTTATTGTGTTGTAGATCGTTTTTTTATCATCCCTCTGCACTCCCTCATGCCCACCGTCAATCAGACACAGGTCAGTATTTTTATGTGTGCTTCGTTTGTCTGTTTCACCTGCGATTGCCCCGTCGCCTGTCGTCTCAACTTCCCTTCTGCACAGGTCTTCAAGAAGCCTCCTCCTGGTGTCCGAAAGATTGTCATAGCCACCAATATAGCTGAAACAAGGTATTCTCTTGGATAAACCTTAACCAGTTATCAATTGTGAATAATAAATCGGGGGAAAATACAGTATGTTTTATTCAGTGTGTCCCTGGTCAATTTCGAAGCAGAATATTTGACTGTCATTTGCGTATATTTGTTGGATTGGTGATGAATGCTGCTGTGCCATTTGGACGGAGCGCTCTTTTGACGGCCAATTTGTTATGCTCACACAGACCGAGCGTATCAACAAACTACTTGCACTTAACTGTCAGAAATACAGACAGGATTTCCTAAAGGGGCAGTACTTGAAGTGATTGTGTGTATGTCTTCCTTGATCTTTTTCATCACGTTTCTTTTTGTTTGTTTTTTTGAACCCGGTCTTTCCCAGCATCACCATCGACGATGTTGTCTACGTGATTGATGGAGGCAAAATTAAGGAGACCCACTTTGACTCTGACAACAACATTAGCACGATGGCAGCTGAGTGGGTCAGTCTGGCTAATGCCAAACAACGAAAGGGACGTGCCGGAAGGTGAGTATGTCCATTTTCAAACATTTCTTAAGGGGAAAACCAAGGTCGTACTCTCACCATATGGCAAGCACGACATTGTCTCTAGAAATATCAAGATATTATCATATTTTTACACACTTTAATCACTTCAGACCTTTGTTTGTCCCTCTGGGGATGCCTCATTAATCTGGAAGACATATTTTTCATCTTTTTAATCTGCCTCTATCGGTTGCTCACACCTACTCATCTCTCAACGCTGAGAAAGTGTCGCAGGTTGTTACCGCTTGACTCGACATGTCATGACGTCAAACAAAGCCAATTAGCAGGCGCTCCTCACCAAGTGCTATTTCAACTCTGTTCTGTTAAACACACCCTTGTCATTTCTGGGTTTTTTCTTTTCTTCCCCAGAGTGTGTCCTGGAAAGTGCTACCATCTGTACAATGGTCTCAGAGCCAGCCTGCTGGACGCCTATCAGCTACCTGAAATCATGAGGACACCACTCGAGGAGCTTTGCCTGCAAATCAAGGTTTGAGTGTGGAAAGCTATCTGACAGTGAGAGAAAAACGGCAGTGACTTAGCAGTGAGATTGCTGCGAGTGAGCCTGTCGAGTGCAGGAGCAGAAAAGCAAGGATAATGTAGTTTGTTTTAACCCTTGCTTCTGGGATGCCTCTGCTCTGTAATAAATGGATGTTTTTATCTTATTTATCATCTGAAATAATCCCCCATTAAACTTCCCAGCTGCACTCAGGCATATATCAGCTCTTGTGCTAATGGGACATATTATAGTAAAGAGGACATTTGGAGCAGTGTTTGCTCTCACTGGTGACTTTCAGCTTCCAATATAAAAAAGAAAAAAATTCAACTTGCATCAAAGGCGATTCTTAATTTTCAATAGAATAGAAAAGAAACAGTCCCATATGTATAATTTTCTGTGGAGGTTTTGAATGTACAGTAGTGTTCAAAATAATAGCAGTCCAACACGACTAACGAGATTATTCACAGTTTTTGATATAAATCATAGAACTACATGGACAACAATTTACCAGTAGGTGCAGTAGATTCTTAGAAACTCAGACAAGACCCAGCATTCATGGTATGCATGCTCTTACTTCTGTGCAGTTAAATATTCAATTGAAAGGGGTGTGTTCAAAATAATGGCAGTGGGGAGTTCATTTGGTGAGATCAATCATTCTGTGGAAAAACACATGTTATACATGCATTTCACTTTGAAATCCTGAAGAAAAATGAGTTGTTCAAGACATTGTTCAGAAGTACTGTGTTCTTTTGTTAAATGGTTGATTGGAGCGGTTAAAACTGCTAAAATGATCTCCAATGCGTTAAAATGGAAAGCAAAAACACAGAGACGCAGAACAAAAATGGAAGATTACCATTCGAATGGATCGGACAATAGCCAGAAAATGGAAGACTACCATTCGAATGGATCGGACAATAGCCAGAAAATGGAAGACTATCATTCGAATGCATCGAACAATAGCCAGAACTGCAAAGGCTCAGCCAATGATCAGCTCCAGGATGATCAGCGACAGTCTGAAGTTACCTGTGAGTACTGTGACAGTTAGAAGACGCCTGTGTGAAGCTAATCTACTTGCAAGAAGCCCCCGCAAAGTCCCACTGTTACAAAAAAGACATGTGCTGAAGAGGATACAATTTTCAAAAGAACACATCATCTGGCCGAAAGAGAAATGGAGAAACATTTTGTGGACTGATGAAAGTAAGATTGCTCTTTTTGGGTCCAAGGGCTGCAGACAGTTTGTCAGACGACCCCCAAACTCTGAATTCAAGCCATAGTCCACTCTGAAGACAGTGAAGCATAGTGGGGCAAGCATCATGATATGGGCATGTTTCTCTAACTATGGTGTGGGGCCTATTTATCGAATACCAGGGATCATGGGTTAGTTTGGATACAGTACATCAAAATACTTGAAGAGGTCATGTTGCCATATGCTGAAGAGGAAATGCCCTTGAAATTGGTGTTTCAACAAGACAATGACCCCAAACACACCAGTAAGCAAGCTAAATCTTTGTTCCAGACCAAGAAAATTAATTTTAAGAGTGGCCTGCCCAATTCCCGGACCTTAATCCCACAGAAAAGTGTGGGGTGACATCAAAAACGCAGTTTCTGATACAAAACCAAGGAATTGTGGAATGTTGTCAAAGCATCTTGGGCTTGAATACCTGTTGACAGGTGCCAGAAGTTGGTTGACTCTATGCAACACTGATGTGAAGCAGTTCTAATAAACTGTGGTCATACAACTAAATATTAGTTTATTGATTCAGAGGAAAGCTAAATCCTGTGGGGACTTTCTTTTTTATGTAGTACATATTGAGCTTGTAAAGACAAATGCAGACACTGCTATTTTTTGAACAGCCCAATGTTCATTTTTAAAATGTTCTACAAAGTACTTGAAGAAATTATACATTTCTCTTCATGTTTTGATTTAGAAAATCATGGGCAATGCTTCCAATGCATCGAAATAAATCTATTATGAAGATTTATCTATTATGAAGATTTAAACACACTGCTATTATTTTGACCACAATTGTATAATACATGAATTTATTTTTTTTTATTTTATTTCCTTAGATATTGAAACTTGGGCCCATTGCTGGGTTTCTGCAGCGAGCCTTAGACCCTCCGTCTGAAAAGGCTGTGAATCTTGCCATCAAGAACCTCACAGACCTGGTAAGAAAACATGTCCGAGGTTTGTTTGTTTTTTCTAATTGCTAAACTACAACCTGATTTATGTAAATTAGGACACATTTTTAAAGTTCATGGCTGTAGCATGTGCTCCGAGTGATTGAAAAAGGTACTACAATTACAGCTGAACTTGTGTTGCCTTAAGCTGTAGACAAAAGCCCAAGTTTCACTAGATGTGGTCGTGACGTGCCATTTCTTGAGAATTGTACAGAACAATTTTGTTGCACTATTATATAATTACAAAATAAGGATAACTTAACTTACTTTTACCTTCTTTGGACTTGACGACTTGGAGATGGTTGCTGGATTGTGGAAGTAGGACTTGGCAACCCAACAGTGGGGCTCATTCTGTTTTCTGCTTAAAGGACCAAAAATGAAATGCAAACAATTTTCCTATTAAGTAAAAGGTTGTTTTTTTTGACAAGACAATTGTTATCAGTGAAACCCATATATAATTTGTACACATTTACCTCATTTCTTGGGACACAGATACTGTCTGTCATGTTTATGAAATATTGACCAAAAAAAGTACCTACACTTCCTTTACTGATAATTCTATTTTGTTTAAGACGGCCTTGGATCGTTCTGAACACCTGACTGCCCTGGGCGTCCATCTTGCTCGTCTTCCTGTGGAGCCACACATTGGTAAACTCATTCTGTTTGGAGCTTTGCTGGGTTGCCTCGACCCTATACTGACCATCGCCGCTTCCCTTAGTTTCAAAGACCCTTTCTTTATTCCCTTGGTATGCTCGCTCGTACACCAATCAGACCGCTGTTTCGATCATGTTGGTCTTTACCGGCACTTGTCCTGTTTTCAGGGTAAAGAGAAAATGGCAGACATGAGAAGAAGGACCCTGTCTAGAAACTCTAAAAGTGATCATCTCACTATTGTCAATGCCTTTAAGGTGAGAAATTGACTGCCAGTTCTCCTCTGCCAAACTAAATTGCCTGAAATAACGATTCATTGATTTTTTTTCTTTTTTTCCCTTCAGGGCTGGGAAGAAGCCAAGCATCGAGGTGCAAGGTATGAGCGGGAGTTCTGTTGGGATAATTTTCTGTCAGCCAATACACTTCAGGTGACAAGTCTTAATTTCACCCAAATTACCAAAATCTTAAGCTTAGTTTAGTCTCTTTTTTTTTTATATACGTAGTGTTTTGCATATTTTTCAGATGCTGCACAATATGAAGAGCCAGTTTGCCGAGCATCTAGTGCATGCTGGTTTTGTGAGCAGCAAAGACCCCAAAGATCCCAAATCTAATGTCAATTCAGGTGATTCATATGGACCTTTTCTGTGTTGTGAAAATGCATCACTTTTGCATTGCTTTTTGTTGTTTAATTTCTTCCTTTTGTATGTGCTTTTTCAGACAATGAGAAGTTAATCAAGGCAGTAATTGTTGCTGGTCTCTATCCAAAAGTGGCGAAGATCAGACAATGTCCTAGTAAGAAAAGACCGTAAGTTTGTGATCCCTTTTTTAAAAATATATCACCAGCATCTATCTCTAGTCAGATATTATAAAAAGTAGTGCAAGCCAAAGCTGTGAAAAGTTCATGTTTGGAGAAGTCAAAATTCAGGTTGTTCTCTGGCAAAGATCACTTTGCTCATCACACAACCTCCCTGAGGCTGCTGCCACGAATAAGGAAACTTTGAAAAAAGGATCAAGTTGGAGACTTGGATAAACATCCATAGACATTACACATGTTTACTTTTTAAGACGTCATCATGATGATTTTAACAAGTCATTCTGATTTTAAAATTTAATCATTCGCTTCACAGTCTCTCACTTCAAATACGTTTGGCTAAGACTCGCTCAGTGTTTACCATCCGACTGAGAGAGATGAAGCAGAAAAAAGATCAACAAAATGTATTTATTTCTGTGTGGTAAAGGAAGAAACTTTACCACACAGAAATAAATCAATTAGTTTTTTTGTTTTTTCTGCATCTCTCAGTTTGATTGGCCCCACCTGATCCTGTTGCTTTTTACCTTTTTATTCAGCCACTAAATAGCAAATATTCTCTTAATTTCCAGTGATATAATATTATTCAGGGGTTTAGTTTTGCCTCCATTTCCGTCGATCTTGCATTATATTTCTGTGCCTAGAATGTGTAGAAGAAGAAGAACCAAATATTAGTAGAAGTATAAAATGCACTGACAAGAGTAGATATTGTATTGATAGTACTCAAATGTATATTTAACTGTGCACAGGGTAAAGGTATACACTCATGCTGATGGGAAAGTGTGCATTCACCCTAAATCTGTGAATGCGGAGGAGAGAGAGTTCAACTATCACTGGCTCATTTATCACCTGAAGATGAGGACCAGCAGTGTGAGTATGGGATGGTACCTGTGTGCTTGTATTTGATGCGAGTCCTATTGCACCATTTTGTTCAGTGTTTGTCTTTTATGATGTGTTGCACGTCTCTGAAAGAGTCCCATTGTGAGTGGGAAGAGCGGTCAGTAGGTAGAGGTTGGCCCGTGGCCACACAGGTTTTTCATTGAATTAATATTAGATTAAAACACAGCCTTTCAAGTCTATCTCAAAGGCTCTTATGCATCAAAGTGAGCCGACACATTGAGTGGGGGTCACTCCAGGCCCCCTGATAGTCCATCTCTCTCCTCTTCCCCTTTTTAACTCCCCCTCCACATATGCACCTGTCTGTGTCTTTCTCTGTAAATGTTACCATTGTAGAGAATAACACCTGTAATGTCTTAATTTCTCACTGTGCCTTTGTCTCTTTGTGCTGCTCTTTGCCAGTGTTTGTTTTCGTTCATAGAAGTAGTATTTGTAGTCATTAAAAACTAAAGTGAATAAAATTAATCTGAAATATGTCGCCCAAGCTGTAGATGTAAAAAAGAGTGATGAACTGCAAAGAAAAAGTTTGAATCCAATCATCATTTTAACTCATGGTTTTAGCATTTGGCTGAGTTTACTATGAGCAGTTAAGAGTGATTCATATAACCTGCCAGATCCTGTCGTACAGCAGCTGTGTCGCACATACAGTAGAAGCACAGACAGCCTAACACATCAGAGAGACCCAGCGTCAGGGCACGATGACATCTCTGTTCTCACATCAGTGAAACCCAAACGCGGCCTGTTTTCTGCACTAATGGAACGCTTCAGCCCACATCACATGTTGTCGTAATGATGCCGTCTGTGCCGGTGTTTGTAGCTGCAGCTCATGCTTTTTCTCCCAACTTTAGATTTTCTTGTACGACTGCACTGAGGTGTCCCCCTTCTCGCTGCTGTTTTTCGGGGGTGACGTCACAATTCAAAAAGACGGCGACGACGAGACCATTGCTGTAGATGAGTGGATTGTATTTAGATCTCCAGCTCGCATCGCTCTTCTGGTCAAGGTAACTAGGGAATAACCGCACAACAAGAGCAGCACAATATTCCCCATCATTATTCAAATCTAAATGTTTTGATCCATTAAATAAATATCATACAGTACTAAAAAAGTTATATCATTTATTTAAAGCAAACTCTTAGATGTTACTGTATATTAATATCATAAAGTAACTCAGTCATGAGCTTAATCCATTAACCAATTATAGCCATGAACATCTCTAGTTGTGACACTTTTATTTCCTGTCTGTCAGAGTCTAAAGAAGGAGCTGGACTCACTATTGGAAGTGAAAATCCGTGATCCTGCTCCCGTGGACTGGCAGAATCGTCAGTCCAAAGATTGCGCCGTCATCTCGGCCATTGTAGACCTCATCACGACTCAGGAGAAGCCCACGGGAGGCAGCGAGCCCTACAGCAGAGGCCCCAGAGGACAGCACCTTTACTTTAATGACAATGACGACGATGATGACTAGATGTGATAACACTATTTATGTTGAAGAGCTTTCCCTGCTGGCTCAGTTCATCTCGAAGTAGATATTTTTGGTAAACAGCCGCTGGCAATGCAATGTTAATGAGGTTTTTTTTCCCGTAAACACACCACCTCAATACTGACTAATGGAAATGTTAATGTTTTGCTTATACTTTTAGACAACCCATCTCTGTAGTAATAATAATAATAATAATAATAATAATAATAATAATAATAATGCATCGGTTTTATATAGTGCGTTTCTGGACACTCAAAGACGCTTTACATTGCATTATTCATTCACTCCATACTTGGTGGTGGTAAGTTACTATTGTAGCCACAGCTGCCCTGGAGTAGACTGACGGAAGCGAGGCAACCAGTCTGCCCCATCGGCCCCTCCGACCACCACCAACCACTCACTCACTCAATACATTCGCTAGGCTTCCTGGTGGTACCAAACGGTCTCCCGTCCAAGTACCGACCAGGGCCTTCCCTGCTTAGCTTCCGAGGTCTGACGGGATTGGGCAGAGCAAAGGCGGTATGTACTGCTATACATTTCTATCCCTGACTGACTTTAAAATGCAAATGTAAGCCAAATTATTTCAAACTATCCAGAACAAAAATCTGTCAATCCAAAACCTTAAAGCCAAATCGTGTTAACATTTCATCCTCTAAACCGAATAAAATTGAAGTTCTTATTTCATTACCAGTGTTTTGATT
This sequence comes from Neogobius melanostomus, assembly GCA_007210695.1. Taxonomy (NCBI): domain Eukaryota; kingdom Metazoa; phylum Chordata; class Actinopteri; order Gobiiformes; family Gobiidae; genus Neogobius; species Neogobius melanostomus. The sequence goes on along the minus strand of VHKM01000581.1, from coordinate 878,417 downwards.
GAAGAAAAAACAGAAAACGTATCTATACTCTTACCGGGCTCGCTTCTCCTCACAACTGACCGGTCACTTTGAAGGTTGACAAAAATTACATTTAAACAAGTAAAAAAATTAGCATTGTGTCTCGTTTTACGTGAAGAACATGTTTGGTATCAATGGCATTGTTTATGTTTCAGAATTTTACAGCACTTTTTGTTGCTACGTACGAGCTACAACGCTCTCCAATGTGGCGTTTAATAAAAATGTCCAGTAAACTGATAATAATGGATTTGAGCACATGCAATCACCTAATTTATCATCCAATCTGTTCATTTTGGTTGTTTTTTACATTTTACATATATCTGAAGAACTTTTTGTTTGTACACTGCAAAAAGTAATCTTTAAATAACATTTCTTGAAAAAAAGCACCTTTGAGTCTAAGTTCAAGAAATCTGTCCAAGGGCCAAGATATTTACACCTAAATTAAGATAAAACAACTACAACGGTTTTATTTCAAGTCAATTAATATTTTTCATTTAGTTTTGCATGCAGTGATTCTTACTTTAAGTGTTTTGCCCCATGGACAGATTTCTTGGAATTAGACCCACAAATCAATGACAAAAGTACTTCAAGAAAAATGTCACTTATTTCAAGATGACATTTTGCAGTGTAAAATGGAGTGGATTTCTGGACTGTATTAATACCAAGAGTGAACCTTCAACCTTTTCTCCAAATTACCTCTGGATGTTATCTGTATGCAGGTCATGTCACACCATAGCAACAGCATGACGACACATTTCTACATTATTTGGGGGGTTCTGTTGAGAATTTAAATCACGTACACACATTGTCATACCCTATAGTCTTCCCACTCCTTATGTACTGTATGTGTAGGGTTTACATCAGTGGTTCCCAACCTTTTTTCCTTGAAGCCCCGCCTGCGTGTGCTGTAGTTGGGCCGCGCCCCCCCCCCCAGTCCAAAACTGTGGCCCCCACAAATGTATCAAAACATGAAAATAATTGCTAATAAGCACTTATTTCAAACAAATAAACTGAAATTTGAGTGTTTAATGCACATGTAGTCCTTATTCAGTCATATTTGATGATATTAGACCATTTATTTTGCTCAAATTATATCATTTGACTTGACCCTCCCCCCCCCCCCTGCAATCCCAGGCGCCCCCCAGGTTGGGAACCACTGGTTTACATGATGTGAGCTAGAAAATCTCCAGAGACCACATGGAATTAAATGTTTATTATAGCAGCTGATTAAAATATAAAGGATGGACTACACATCGTGTTTAAAAATCTGTTTAAAAATACAAACATGTTGCAACAATATCCTTTTACATATTTACATCCACTTACATTATGTACACATTATATAGACATGGGTGCATTCATTCTAAGTACATTTCCCTGAGTGTTTAGATAAAGATGGCCTGGGACGTCCATGGAAGATAGAGTGGAGGGTTTGATAGATGGTGCTGTCACAACACTCTGACCAAAACCATTTATTTCCCTTTAGCCTCTATAAAGATGAGTCACAGGCCGGACAATAACATCAAAAGCAGGGGCCGGCCCGGGACGCTCGGCTCCTCCGCTGTCACCGCACACAAATTCATCTCCTCTCGCCCCAGAAACATCACACAAATAAATCTAGAAAGGCGCAATATTAAAACTTCACGGCCTCATATCAAGTGAGGACCTGCTCTTGGACAAGCTTTTTCTGTGTTTGTAAATCTGCTGCCAGTGAGGTTTCTCTTCATTTGCCCAGCATTGCAGAGGAGCTGACAACCCATAATTTAATTTCGGGTATAAATTTATTTATTTTGTAATATCTGTGAAGCTTGATGCTCATTATCACGCAGGGCATAATTTGGCTCATTTCATTAAGTGCGTTTTGTGCCAAATTGTTCGACAGGCTCTTAATTAAATGGTGTTGGATGTGTGACTTTAACAGTGGGCGTGAAGTTATTAACTAGCAGATAAATAGTGAATTTGCCAAAGCCGCTGTCGGCTCATCCCACCCACACACACCACTATCCTTAATCACGCAAACCTCTGCATCCCTGCTCAGCTTTGGTTTTTAATCCTGCTCAGAGATTTTGATCTTTATTCTGGTACTCGTTTCCCCTAAAGCAGGACTTAAGCCGTGGTCCGTTTGGTTCTGTGTCTCCTTGTCCGGGTTAGGAGTGAACCTGTCAAAGCTGCGTGTGTTTCCCGTCGTCCGGGCTGTCACACGTTGGTCTCCAGCCCCTGTAAGCGGTCCATCCTCTGCATGTTGCGCTCGATGGTCGCCTGGCACGTGATTGGCTGGGTGCATTCCACGAGGAACCACCCCCTCTCTCCGTCACGCAGGCGCTCCCCTTCATACCAGCCTGAAACGGGGGACACATAGCCGTGAACCTGTGGTACTCCCGGCTTTTGATGTTCAGAGTTGTCTGTTCTTTAACATGAAAGCTGTTGCCTGTGGTCAATGGAATGGAAACAGCTACAGGCTTTTATATAAATCTCTTTGAATAGCTCTAAAAGCAATGGTGGCATGTGCTGAATAAATATGCTATAATAATGAGAAGGGTGAGAGAGTAAAAATACAGGATGCATTTTTGCCATATACTTACCATCAACAGTTTGTGAGATTAGAACAACATCTGCCACCTGCAAAGATAACTCGTCCGGCTGCTTGCTGTGTACGTCCGGATCGCCTCCACTTGCTTAGCATCTTCAAAGCAAATGATTTCATAATTATCAAACTGGGTAGCATTAGAACATAATTAGAGTTGTTTAAAGCAGCAGCCACAAGAGGGAGCTGTAGACTCAGAAAACGTGTCAATCCTAATAACGCCAGAATAAGCTAAGGACATTTAGGCTATGCGACTCACTTCTGTCAAGGCTCTTCTTATTGTTGACGGTCTGTCCCAAGGCACTGATCCAGCGCGCACGCTCATTCCTAAACATACAAGAGTTTGGTCAGTCTTTACACAACTGTATCAAGAAGTCCACTATAGTCAGAATAAAATCTATTATAAACAAATTAAAAGGAAAGCAAGGAGAGACGAGCAAGTAGCCATAATCTTTCCTCAAGTAAGAATCATGGCCGGATTTATGCAGGGGCTTACAGGGGCTAAGCCCAGGGGCCCAGCAGGTTGAAGGGCCCATGGGCATAAGGAGAAAAATGCATGCTCAGCGCGGGTTGTCAAACTAGTTCCCTCTCTCTTTGCATACTCCCTCACATGTAAGGCTTTATCAGATGACTTTGTACCCAAGACTAAACCTGGTCTAAACCAGTTCTAAACAAGGTCTGAGCCATTTTCATTGAGTTGACACTGGGAAAATAATATGTACCTATTAGTCTGTTAAAATGCATGAGAATGCACCAAATTGCACCATTAAAATAAAAATAAAAACCTCAGGGCCCCCAGACCCCCCTTTTAAATGTGTCCCCACCAGTCTGGCAGTAGTAAACGTTCTTCCATAAGGGCCACGGACCTCAAATTGGGGTCATTATGTTAAACTGTTCACACATTTGTTGTTTCTTAAACTAGTACTATGTTTAAGAAGTTACTTCTGCATGTTCAAACATTCATTTATCCTTTCATTGTAGAGAGAGAGAAATCCGACAGACAGACATACAGTACATGGGGAGCCCTGAAAAAACGTTAGCCCCGGGGCCCATTTTACTTAAATCCGGCCCTGGTAAGAGTAGTGTTAATTTAAAGTAGCACTTAAAAAGGAAGCAGGCTGCAATTAAAAAGTAACATGAGTAAATGTAACCTAATATTACCTGCCTTTGAAATCGCGGTGAAGTTGGTTTCACGTTGGACGTTGGATATTCGCCTCCAATACCAAGATCGTTCGAATTTAGGGACCGTCAACACCTTTTTACTCTCTTTGTAAAAAGGTGTTGGTTTATAAAATTTAGTTTAGGTGTGAATCAATAATATGATACAAAAAAACAATTTTAATGAAAGGAGATAGACTAAATGTAATCTGTAGGTGTATTTTCTACCACATTTAATCTTTTATTGTATTTTATACCTACTGTTGAATGTTTTCACATTTTTTCAATAAGCATATTCAGAATCATGTGAACCAGCAAAATCAATAATATTTATAGAAAAAAATACTCCCAGTCCACCACACGTTTTTGTTTTCCTATTTTCTTTTGGAAAATCATTATCCAGGAAAATCACCAAAAATACTAGATTTTTTTCAATAGGTTTATGGTCATGTGACCCAGTGACCCCCAAACCACTTTACAAAATTAGTACTCGCTCTGGGCTATGGGGCTCAGGCCATGAAATTCTGCTTAATAGTTTTTATGTATTTTCAAGGATTTTAGATAGAAAGTATGGGTTTTTCCTCAATAGCGTTTATAGCAGAATGTCATGGCCTGAGCCCTATAGCCCAGAGCTAGTACTATTTTTGTAAAGTGGTTTGGCGCCATTGGGTCACATGACCATAAACGTATTGAAAAAAATCTAGTGTTTTTGGTGATTTTCCCGGATAGTGATTTTTCAAATGTTTCAAAACCTGAAAATAGGAAAACAAAAACGTGTGGTGGACTAGGAGTATTTTTATAAATATTATTGATTTTGCTGGTTCACCTGATTCTGAATATAGGCTTATTGAAAAACATTGAAAACATTCAACAGTAGGTATAAAATACAATAAAAGATTAAATGTGGTAGAAAATGCACCTACTTTGTATCATATTATTGATTCACACCTAAACTATTTCTTTTAAACCAACACCTTTTTACAAATTCATAGACGGTCCCTAAATTCGAACGATCGGCTGGTGTTTGATGCAAATATCCCATGTCCAACGTGAAACCAACTTCACCGCGGTGCCTTTGAAAGCAAGGTAAATACTTTGCACCTTCCAACATTATGGACCTTAAAAGCAAATTACTGAATCAAAATGGTCTCGAGGGAACAAATATTTGGTTATAAGTTGTTGGTGTTATTCTTTAAAATACCCAAAGTACCACACCTAGATAGGAAAATGTTCCAGCCATTCGCAAACCCCTACGGTAGTGACCCTAAGTAAGCCAGATATCTTTTGATTCTTGATAATAGACTTTCACGGGGGACATTCAGGCTCCAGAAATCTAAGATGCTCCGAGGGCAGAGTGTATAATTGGGTTTCCACTCCCTCTTTCTGACCGTGTCAAAGAGAACACAGGTGCGTTTTTCAGCTCAAAGAAACACGCACAAAGCCTAATTCTCCGGAGAGGACAGACCTGCCTGTTCTTTCTCTGTTCTCTGTGTTTCATGCGAAAGAAGTGGGTGGAGTCACGCAGGTTGGATTCCGGGAAACCTCCGCTCTCAATCCACCTGTTCCACATCGGGAGGGGAAGAGCGCAGAAACAGGAGCAACGGAAATGAAAATGAAAATGAAATTATTTGTCCCGGGGAGCGTCACGGTGACTCAACAGTTCGGTAGTGTGATGTCATTAGCGTGAAGCCCTCCGTTACACGTCTGTCCTATGAGTCACTCTGCTCAGAGTTCTTATTGTTGTAATCCCATTCAGTGTGAAATATGGTCACGCTATTCTTCATCTCATGAAATGCCATAATATTGACACAAAAATAAAATATGTGATCTCAGAAGTGCTTCGAAATAATAAATGATAATCCATAAGGTGCTATGAATGTTCTTTTAACACTTTTTTTAAGGCGTATTTCAAATTTGAGGCCTACATAATATCTAGTTATGGATAGTTATAAGATAATCTTATCTCTTATGACTTGTCAACGTTTGTATTTGCACATAAGAATAATAATGAATATGTCAAAATCAATTACTCTAATGCACAAAATTGTTGCTTCATATCATAATTTGGTTAAAAAAAAAAAAAAAAAATGATGCCATGACTTGAACGCATATGTGAGGAGTGCAGGCTCGTGTGAATTCTTCGCTCTGTGTTTTCCCTAGTTAATGTGGCTCTAACACGTGAACACGTCCATAGGAAGCACAGCTGTGTTGCTATGAACAGCTGCAGCCACATGGCACCATCATATGTGCCATAATGTATCTACTCAACAATCCTCCTTCTGAATTCAGACAGCTGAAACTCCGCTGTCAGAGCTGAGCCTGTTGCTTAGACGTTTATTAAGAGCACACCCAGAACAACCACAAGTGTTTGACAGACACTTAATGGTTATCTGAGGAATGTGAGCCACATACTGCACAGAGTTCAATCGAGTAAAATAGGGCTCATCCCATGTGTTACTCTATAATGCTGTAACATGCAATCTCATAAAAGTTGGAAATGTTTCAATGGCTTTTATGCCAAACAAACTTCAAAATCTCACTGTCATACTTTTATATGACATGGTGGTACAGCGGTTAGCGCTCGTGCGTCACAGCTACAAGGTTCCGGGTTTCATTTCTGTGTGGAGTTTGCATGTTCTCCCCGTGTCTGCGTAGGATTCCTCTGGGTACTTTGGTTTCCCCTACCACTAAAAACATGTACAATAGGTGAAAATGAATGAGAGTGTGAGTGAGTGGTTGTTGATGGTCGGCGGGGCCTATGCGCAGATTGGCAGCGTCACTTAAGTCAGTCTACCCCAGAGGTGGCTGTGGCTACAGTAGTAGTAGGGCATGGAGGCAGAGGCAGGTGATTGCCCATGGCCTCTTTGACACTTTCATAAAAGCAAGTTGGTCTAGTGTTTTGGGCGATAACACAATAGTATTCATTCAATGTAAATAATATGATATTATGTCAGAATATATATTAATTATATTCTGTATTTAAGGGCGTTTTGCAAAGTGCCTCATGCTTTTTTGAACAGTGGTTGTATTTGCTTGGGCAGCAGGTGCTTGTCCACTTCATCATCACGTGTCCCTTATTATGTTAAATCTCCTTTGGCATTGGGGCATTTCTTCAAAAGAGCGAGAATGTCAAGCATCATAAATCCCTGCTTAGGTTCTTATTTCACGTCTGAATAGCAGAGGGGGCCTGGCTGCGCTGTGGCACCTCCTCCACCAGGAAAGATAAAGCATGTTGACAGCAAACTTCTGACCTGGCTTCCTCTGCCAACCCCATATCAACAGCAGACCACTGTTTTTCTAGCTCATCTCTCCTTACTCCTGCTTTCTCGTTCTCTTATCACTTTGTTCACACAGCCAAAAAAACACTCCCATGATTTCACCTATGCACACAAGCGTTTTATACACAATTCCTCTCTCCGTAACAAACACAATGACATTAAACAAAAACCGCCAGATATCAGACATGTTTTTTCATCAAAAAACGCTCATACTTTAGTGAAAGCAGAGAGAGTGAAGAGACCAAAACAAACACCTAACCAAAACCAGACCGTCATATGAAGCCAGAGCGAAAAGCCAGAGTATTTGGCTGTGTTACGTAACTGGTGCAGGCTTTGTTTTGCAGCAGACTTCTGTGCCCACAAATAGAGGAGGCCTGTTCAGCGATGGCTCGACATGTACAGTACATACAAAACAACGGATGAGAAAAGGAAGAGGACACAGAGCCACAATGGAGAAGAGTCCGTGGCGGAGACAGTGTCTGAGGCAGCACACACATGGCTTTGTCTAATCTCTGCTCCAGCTGCCGCACTGGATTCCTTAAGCATGTTATCACCACAACTACAACTTCTGCAACTTTCGGAATCGTCATCAGAACGTTGATGATCCAAATAGTAGTACGAGTATTATGTGATAAGTCTCTTCAAGCCGCTGTACTTTACTGTACAGTGGATTTAGATCTTTTAAGTGCAGTTTTGAGTAATGATCATAGAAGTTTGGCAAATACTGACTGTGTGCTGTGTCTGTGTACCACTGGTCTAAACGAGGTCCAAATTCACAGTACTTAAAAGAATTCGGATCATGAAGACCATTGGCAAGTGTAGAAGTGAAGTACTGTTTGGGGTTTTGAAAGTGACATAAAACTGCAGACCCACCCGTGATCAGCATGTATGGAATTTCCCACAGAGCTGTATTTTGCCCATCAATGTGATGTGACTATAATGTATCGTGCACATGGCGGCATGCAGTGTGGAGCCCTGCATGAATTTTTTCATGACTGGATTATTTTTCTAAACCCTAGCAAGTGTGGTCCATTACCTCTACTGGGGCCAACTCTACAGGCTATGTGCAGATGAATTGTGGAAGCTTTTAGAGAAAAAAAACAAGCTTTTGAAAGGATTTTAGGAACATTTATCAAGCCGGTATCATGAAACATTAATGACAGAATCTTTTTTTGTGTTAATTAGATGTAGATCAATTAATGTAAATGTTGATTTTACTTTTTAAAATTGGTAAAATAATAATCTGCCTATTGAGAGTCAACTCTGATGACCCAAGATGATAAACCTATTTAGAAAGTGAAAATGCCTTGGTTTTAATAGGTTTTAGACTGCAGTCAATATTCAGGGTGGACTGTATTGCCTCCATGGTAAAGTGCTTGTGACATTTTGGGCAGCCTCAAAGCATTTCATAAATAGGTTGAATTGCCTGGTATAACACACTCCCTCTGTGTGTCATGTTTGGTTAAGTCAGTGAATAGGATGAATCCAACCAGAAAAAGAGGAAGTTGTCTATGAGGATCAAAACAAAGTGCTGCCAAAGGCACAAGCTACAGTCTGAGATGGGACAGGCGAGCGCCAACAAGGAGGGGCATAGAGAAGTTAACAGGCTCAGTGAACGAGGAGGAGGGAGCGTCGTGGGAAACTGCCTACTTTTCAATGGGACACGGCTGCTAGGAAACCGCCTGAATAATGCTTAGCAACCACTATAACAATGGACAGTGGCCAGAGCCCCTCGTCCATGGCTCACTTGATGCAACAGTACCCACTCCATTACATGTGTGCCAGAGGGGCCCACAGCAACGGTATCAAAGCAGAAGATGTGGGGTTTTCAATTCAGACACAGTCAAAGTGTGTTGGGGCAATATGGGAAGAGGACTGTCTATAGAAGGGGCAGAGTCTACAGCACAGTGGGCAGAGAGAAAGTCATAGAAATACAACAAGAGCAAGTTCAAAAGTGGAAAAAAATGAAAAGGCCAATGTATTTATTAATGTCTAGAGTAAAACTGTCTTTTGTGAAATTTATGACATGTTAAGTCATGAATTAATTCCTAATTTTAAGTTTTTTTTAAAGTTATAATAATAGGTAGTGATGATGGCTGTGGCTTAAAAAGCATGGTGACACTAGGCCTTTAGCTAGGATGATATACTGTATATATTATTTTAAAAAGTGTTTTAGGCTATTATTTCTTTGTTAAAACAAGTGACAATTGTAAAATATTACATCATGGATTTTAAATACATTTGATCTTGGATATTCCTTAGTAAATGTTGTTTGTAAGAGTTACTCTACTAAGAATATACTGAGAATATTAAGAAAAGCTAGCTCCGTCTATGTGATAAAACTCAAGCCCAGACATTTGCAGCCTGTGCATGGTCTGAATTATTTACCAAAATCTCAACAAAAACAATATATATTTCAAAGGCTTTATGACGCACACACAACAAAAAGCAACTAAGAGATGACAGCTTGGGAAAGCAATCGTCTGTGCACATCGCACATATTTCTTTCTGACGCAAGACACAAAAGGCCATGGCAATTAAATGTATGAGTAAGTAGTTTGCGATGCAAAAGTTCATTGAGTAGATACACTGGAACCTTTTTTCCCCAGCAGAAGATACACAACAAAACAATTACCACTGGTGACAAGTGAAGATTTCATGATGAATAAAGACGACAATTGGAATAGTTACTTGCATCGACCTGCAGTAAAGAGCAACTTGAGAGCCAGGTAGTAACAAAATATTCCTGTGAAAACAGTACAGTATCACAATAGAACGGAATAAGTATTGTTTTACTTGAGGAACACGGGGCAAACGAGAGCGAAGGGGTCCATTTCATGCCAAACTAAAGAAAAACCTTACCCAAGTAATCCCTGACCTCATTTACGTTATATTCACTGTAAATCCAGGGAAGTTTTATCCCGTGTGAATATTGTTTACGTCTGACACTGAAAACATTCTCAAAGAAATTGTGTACTTACAGTGAATCAGTGCCCAGGGTCATGAGGACCTTCTCTCCAGAATGGTTGCTTCTGAAGGTGAGTCGAAAGAGGTGGTTGGTGTTGCCCTGTTTGGAGCTGAGCATGCTGGCTGTGCTTCTGACCGGGGACAGGTTCAGGTCCTCGGGCTGGCAGGAGCCCACCCAGATCTCATCTCTCAACGCATAGTCGATCACGGTGTAGCTGTCCTCACTGCGGAACAGATGGAAGGAACAGGTTGTTGGCAGTGATACAAAGCAGCAAAAAAGAAAATATGAGCAGAGAATACCATTTTGTTAGACTACATAACAAAGGGAGGTTGATGTGATAAGTGAGAAGTCTACTGGCATTTGAAGAATCGTTAGTCTTTATTTTGTCTGTCTGGGACATGATTGTAATTTGACAGACAGACAGACAAACTACATTGTCTGTGAATAGTAGAAGTTACAGTTAGTGGAAAAACATCTGGAGTTGATTGCGAAACCCCGGACCTCTGAACCTGGGAAAATACATGTGTTTTTAAAGCATTCAATAGGAACGAGCGCTTAACCTCAGCCCACATGGCTTTTATCAGGCCAGATATATCAGCAGACAGCGCACAGCTACTGGACAGACTGGGCTGAGTACATGACAAGTTCACGCGTCGCACACACAACACAAGCACAAAGGAAGAAGTTGAACAAATACTGGAGAGCAATGCATTTGTCCGAGGGCTCATGATTGAGCAGTTATGGCAGGCTGCTTTTCAACGAGGTTCAAATGTTGGTGATGAACCCTGATTGGCCCCAAATTGAAGTAAAAAAAAAAGAAAAGAAAGTAGATACAAGTCATTGGAAAATACATTTAAAAGGAGTTGAGTGTCATGTCGATCGAGATAACATGACAGCTTGGCTTTTGAAAGGGGGCAACAGTTCACAATAATATAAACGATAGACCAAAATAGTAAGGTCTTATATATGACAGCCCTTTTTGCTTATTTGCTTTGGTTTGGAAGAGGCACAAAGATTACCCACCGTAAGTAAAAGAATTGACCGTAACCAATTGGGCATCTTAAGACATGCAGAAACCAGTTAAGCTTAAGGAGTTGACTGATGTATAGACTGGGATAAGAATTCAGAAGAGGGCTTCCATTTCAAGTGACTGCAGAAAACTAGTAAAAGCATGGAAGACCCGAGGTTTGCTTTGTATAGGCATCTGTGAGCCCCACAGGTAAAATGCCTGTAATGCCATGTATGGTACATGATACCATTAGGGGGAAGGGTGTTGGTGCAGGCTTGCAGAGAGAACTATGTTAACTTGAGTACTATGTCCTGAGGTTGTGGAAGAATTAACCAAAATTGACTGCACAAACTATGACTCTTGCTCTTTGGCTATAGGAGAAGCACATCAATGATATAAAACGTGCTGAACATAAACCTAAGTCAACAAAGTAACACTTAACCAAAACCACTTTGCAAACTCAATAAAATATGCAATAAAAATATAATTTAAAAAATGCATCTTCAAAAATATACCTTTGGTAAAATAATATATTTAGTCAGACATTTGCCTGCCTGAAAGCTACAAAGAAGCAAACACACCTTGCTGGAATGAAAAGCACGTTTCACTTTGAGATAGGATAGGAATCTGACATACGTCATCGGTGTTTTGCCACATACTCTCTTAGATTGGTTCAACCAGTTTCACAACAACAAAATCCTTCCAGCTACTATTTCTAAACAGGACTTCTATAACTCTCATGATCGACTATATAAATCAATGACACAAAACAATCGTTCATCAGCAGCGACAAATATCAAACTAAACATGTTAATGAAGAACTACCTGTAATATAGTTGAGGAACAATAACAAACTTGGTTACTCTGAGAATATTTCATATTTGGAGCGTGACCAGCATCCCAGAGGACAAGGCGGGATGTGGAGGGATGTGTGGAGGGTGAGAGAGGAGCCAGCTGCTGTGGACTCACTGTTATGTAAGTGTTCTGTTTCTTTGAAGCAGCAGCGCAACATACACATACTAAACTGATGAAAATGTAATAAATCAAAGTTTATGTTTAAAATATCTTATCATTGATACAAAGTTAAAGGTATGTCTGCAGGATGTAACCTTGCTGGTTACGAAATAGCCCAACAACTACACTTGAATCTGATTTGCCTCATATGAACAAAATGAGTACAATATGGGTGAACACCATGCCCTATCGAGGATGCTAGGATTTAGAACAGATTCCTTTTATGTTTATTGCTCGTGTTTTGTTTATTCATTTATTTTTCAAAAAGATGAGACAAATGGAAGTGTGGAACTCATCCTGCCTCATGAATATAAACTAAACACTTTCACATCAAATAAAATATTGCTTTAATAATTGTGAATAAATCAACATAACAGCTGTTTCCTTAGCCTGTAAGGCCAATTTTTTTACATGTTTCTTCATATCTGGAGACACAGTTTATGTTTATGAAACAATTAAAATACAATGACCTACTCTACACTTGTATTCAGCTTGTCTACTTTTATTTGTTTGCAAGTTATACAATATCTGACTTGTCCAACTATAAAACAATCATTAACTGCCACATTCACGATACTGGACCTGAAACTGGTCACAAGATTAAGACTCAAGGTTCACTTCATGTAACACCAGCGATTATTATTATTCTTAATCTTTCAGTACATTTACTGGCAAGTAAAATATTTGAACGCCCTGTGTACACACCATAGTTTCATGGGCCAGCACACACATAAATGATCCAAACCACAATGAAAGGGGGAGAGCTACTGCAGAGTGATGTCCACAGGGTTCGTGACCAGCCGCTGCCGGGTCTGGGTGTGTTATTGTTTTCATTTGTGGAACTGGAGCAGTGTGGAGTAGCGTGCCACTAGTCCCTGCAGCGCATGTGCATTACAAACTAATATTATAACAGCTTCTCCAATTTGATTCAAACACACAAAATCCAATTCAGGAGAACTCTTTTTTTTCCCCCTGTTCCAAAAGCACAAGTTGCCTGGTTCGGATCAAATTCCCAGAAAAAAAAAAGCTCATGGAATGTTTCTGAATGTTTCTTTGGATTTTTGAGCTGGCAAGTTGCTGCATAAATCAATTCCAGACATGGATCAGGGTGAGTGGGAAGAGATCATGCTCTTCCTGAACATAGTAAAATAGGAACCATGTGACAACTACAAAATCACTGAGACACAACTTTCGGTTACAACTCTCTGTTAAAGGTATTTGATGGGACTTTACATGCAGTATGTACATCGCAGAACAAGCACCTAGCGTTCATTATTCCTACAGTAGCAATGGGACCATCTGTCTTTTTGTTTGTATTCATTCGTCTAGGAGATTTCCATCGTAGTAAAACAGTTCAAAGTCATAAACTGGTCTGTTTTTTTGAGTTGAGGATATTTCGCCTCACTTTTCGAAAGTTTCTTCTCACTCATCTCATCTGATTTACAGCAGTACCAACATTGGACAAGGTTTAAATATCAGATGAGTTCGACAGGGAAAACGGCCCAGTCCAGTGGATAACTCTGACTTAATATTTACGCTTCACCTTTTCCCCATCTACAATGCCACTATTATTTCCAAAATGTCAAATATACAGATATAATATATTTTTTTTACTGGTTGCTGTAGAAAACGTACTGTAACAGGGTTACGAGAGCTATACAACTGTTGTTGCATGAGATATATGCACATCCTTTACTGTGATGATGACATTTTTTTGTTTTGCGGCTGGGTTAATCCTCTGATAAAGCCCCATTTCAAAATCAGGCTGTGGATCAGATACCAATTGTTTTGACTATTGCTTAGACCATTTTTCAGCATATCAGAACAAACAATTTTCAACAGGTTTGGGCATGAGGCTTTCACACAAAACCTCACACACTGAACTGAGGGTCTTGGCCTTATAAAGCTTTGACTGACACCATATCTGGATCTGGGTTTTACTAGTCTCGACTTTCACTGCCAACATGTCAAAACAGGTCAAGAAATGTACAATTTCACAACAAAATTCACACTGAGTCACTCATGAGAGCATCATAATACGAGCCTCACCTCTTTTTCCTGGTGACGATTAGGACATCGTTAAACAGGAAGAAGTAGACCTGCTGTCGCGAAGTGCGTTTGAGAAAGATACCGCTGTCCTCCGCAAAGGCTGTCAGCTCCGCTCTTTTGACCATCCACCTTGATGACGACACCAGGGGAAAGGGCTATAGACAGACAGTTATTATTATTTTCTATAACCATTGGCTGTAATGCAGAATAAAACATGCATCAATTAAATATGAATCTACAACTAGAGCATAAATCAAGCTCATTCAATACTAATTGGTCAGATTAACCAAAAAGCAAATCTAAAAACACCCTCCCAAGATTCTGTATTTTGACATTTTTTGCCATAAATAAGTTTTCTTTAAAGTGCATGTGACACATTAGACAAATGTTTTGCTAAAACATAGTTAACACAATTACATTCAAGATTTTGGTAAAGATTGCACCCAGCTTTCTTTAGTTTGGCCATTTTGTGATGTTTATAGTTTCACTTCCTTATTGGACACTGACAGAAAGTGACATAGAAGAAGGTAAACAATGTTAAACTGTTGCCGTGCAACCATGTTAAGTCAATGGGAAAAGAGTGAGTCAAACTGCTATGGAGAGTTACCTTCCTCTATGTCACTTCCTGTCAGAAGCTTAAAAATTCAAATAAAAAATAACTTTTCTGCCCAACATGTCTTCATTAAAACTGCTGCTTCACTGAAATAAAATGATAATTATGCAACGGATGAACTCGCAACTGATGTAATCCATCTAAATAAGTCATATTTTCAAAAGCATTAAAACCTGTCAAATGCACTTTAATATCATCTAGAGTCAGACAGACAGATACTTTATTAATCACCAAAAAAGTATGAGAAATAAGTTTTAAAAACCTTAATTTGCTTATTAAATATATTTTAGATTGTTATTTAAATTATCTGTTTACCTTTATTTAACCAGGGTAAGACCCATTGAGATTAATAATCTCATTTCCAGGGTCCTGGCCCCAGAGGGGAACCTATTGTACATGTTTTAGTAGTAGGGGAAACCGGAGCACCCGGTTCTTGCTGTGAGGCGCTAACTGCTGCGCCAACGTGCCGCACACGTTACTTTGGGAGTGCACCACACGATGCCTATAAATCTTTAAGGATAATCACGATGCCAAAGCCAAAGAATAACATCCTATTCTGTAACAGCTGGCTAATGCAACAAGTGGATACTGCAGGACATCTGTGAATTGCAGTCGTTCCAACAGTGACTTCCCACACTCAGACTTGGCTTATGGTTACAGACGCCAGCCAAACAAATGACAGCGCTGTGTGTGTGCCATTTCCACTTGTCAGCACATAGCACAGCAGAGTTAAATGCTGTTAATAAGGCCAATAAACGTGCATGCAGTAATTATTCAGGAGCAGACCTTTATTTTGAATTCCAGTTGGGAGTTAATGGTGTACATCATCTCCGTCCTCTCCATGGTTCGAGTTCCTTCGTTGCACTTCCTCACCACCTAAGATCACGCAACAGTTTGTATAAGCTCTAAGTCGTACAGGACTTCTCCATCCTCTGTGCTATTTTGTAAAAAAGCGATGAATAAAAAAGGTCAAAGAAATGACGACAACGTGAGAAAAGGGTCAATTTAGATGAGTTTTGTAGGTCTTAGTTTTCAAAAGAGGCATTAGTCTGGCCTATAGGCTGTAAGCTAAACTGGAGAAAATGTGCTTGGTGAGGGTTAAGCAGTTAAGAATAATGAAAGGTGGTACTAATCCAAGGTAACCCCTCTCCCTACTAGATTGGTATATTCAGATTGCGGATAAACGATAGTTGCTGACAATTGACTTTTGTCTACAATGATGTTGAATGCGAACATTATAGTTGCGCGAACAACTATAACATTCTGTATCACACATTTTCTCAACAAATGTTAACCATGAAGCCTTGACTTGTAGTGGCACTGTTACTGACCTTACTAACTGCTTGCAAAGCCTTTTTACATTCCTCGTACTGCGCAGAGTCTTTAGGTGTCTTCTGGCAAATAGTCTGCAAGACAAGAAACAAGGCCAAACAAGTTCATGAATACTTAGGATTTGCATTTTATTTTAACCTAAAGTCATTTCTGAGAATACAAATCAATGTCGGTTTTTTATTGGGGAATAACATTATAACGTATGTGCCCATTTACTCAACATTAACTCATGCATTTTTAGTCCTTGCGCACCACTCTATCAGGGGTGAGATAAAACCTTGTGAATGTGGTGGGAACAACTGACGTCAAACTAAACTTTCTCATGGTCCGAGAGTATGTGAGTGAACAAGCATAAGCCCCAAAGTCTCCAGAGGGATAGTAGTGACAGAAGAGAGAGGACTTCGACGCAGCAGTTTAAGAGGGAGGGGGCGCAGCAGGAACAGAAATGGGTTTGAAACAGTAGTCGGTTGATATCAGGTCATACATGTGTCCGTGAGGTTACAGAGATAAAAGGCAGAACACTGTGTGTCCAGCGGAGCTCAGGCTATTCAAACACAGTGTTGCATAAGAGCCAGTGGAATGAGGTGAATGCACTGACATCCATGAGGAGGGGCAGCCGGGTGATCCTCTGCATGGGAAGGATCAGGAACGATATCATGGGGAGGTTCCTGCAGTCCGGGTGGCTCTCGATCCTGGTCAGCACCTCCTTAAAGGCTGGATTCTTTGACCTGAGGAAGGAAAACAAGGATCTAATTAGCTGCATGACATCTTGTTAACGTTTATTTATTTATTTTCATTTTGTAAAGTATTGTACATAATTAAGGCCTGACAAAACATTGTTGTGTAATGATCTCTAAGGCTACTCCTTATGGTTGTGCTTTAGAACACAGTAATAACATGGTAATCGAATGGAAAAAGCATAGGTTAGGAATAACTGGGGATAATGCATTATTTTTGCAGTCATGTCAAGAACAAGGCTTTCATCCCCAAAGAAGCATCATGCCCCTCTCCCACCTCCGCCTTTTTCACCAACCAAGGTCTCCCCAGCTCGGCCCCCACCACCGGTGCCCACAGCTGTTATCTCCAGCAGCTTCACTGCTGCTGTCTAGGACATTAGGGCCTCTGCGTTGCTACCATGCATAGCAAACTCAAAACCAACCAGAGGTCCATAGAGGGAGTGTGTTCTTCTGAAACAATTAGTACTGTCAAACAACATAGATTAGATAAGAGAGGGACAGTCAGACCGTCCAATCAAAGAACTCTAATCCATATCCCTTGCAAAAAGATTCCATCCACTTAAACAGACATAAATCTCAAACATGCTGTACTCAATGTCAGATCATTAAAAAACAAGTCATTTTTAATAAATAGTTGTATTTCCTCTTATAATCTAGATTTTATGTTTTTAACTGAAACATGGCTTGACAAAAACACTGGTAACGCAGTTTTGATTGAGTGTAGTCCATCAAATTTCAATTTTGTGTCTGAAACACACCAAAACCAAAGGGGCGAGGGTGTCTGTGCAATATTCAGGGTCAATATAGTCATCCACAAATTGTCATTTGGGGTTTTTCTATCATTTGAGTATGTGTCTTTCAAAATGGAGATAAAACAATCTTCCATACTTTATATGACTATTAACAAACCACCACAGAATTGTTTTATCAATAATTATACTGAATTACTTTCATTGATATGCACTGATTGTGATTGTTTAGTCATTTCAGGTGATTTTAATGTAAGAACTTAGTGCTGTTCTTTGAATGTTTGGTTTAACTCAGCACGTGAGTGAGGCGACTCACAACAAAGGTCACACTCTAGATCTGGTTATTACAAAAGCTGTTAATATACTAAATATGTATGTTGTTGATGTTGCTTTATCTGATCATTTTTGTGTCTTCTTTGACCTGTCTGTTGCACCCAAACCAGTGGTTGGGCCTGGAGTTATTCAAAGAAGACACACAAATGATACAACAAGGACACAGTTTATGGAAATGATCAGATTTGAAAATCCTCCATGTTCTAATGCTGATAATCTGTTGGACTCTTATACATCAAGCGTCTTAAATGTTTTAGATACTATTGCTCCTGTTAAGGTTAAAATGGTTAACAATAGACAAAAGGCACCTTGGAGAAGAGAAGATTCGGTCAGGGCACAGTAAAGGGAGTGCCGAAAAGCCGAACGGAAATAGCGCAAGTCAAAGCTCCAGGTTCATTTTGAGATATTCAAAGAAGTGCTTTGTGAGTTCAACCAGATTTTGCGTGGAGAAAGGGAGAAGTACTTCTCTAAAATCATCGCAAACTGCAGAAACAATTCTCGTGTTCTGTTTTCCACAGTAAACAGATTAACCAACCCTCCAGTTTCACTGCCCTTAGAACTAATCTCTACATCTAAGTGCAATGAGTTTGCAAGATTTTTTTTATGACAAAGTCCAAGGCATTAAAAATGCCATAATTTCCACAACACAAATAGCAACCCTGCCACCAGCTAGACACCTTGAGCTGACACATTTCACTCCTGTTACTGACAAAACAATCGAAGAGGTCATCTCCGGTCTGAGTTCATGTACATGCTGCCTTGATTGAATTTCTGAAGTCTGTGTTGACCAGCTTGTTACCACAACTTGTTCAGTTAGTTAACATCTCATTTGAGACTGGAGCATTTCCAAAGGCCTTGAAAACCGCGGTCATTAAGCCTCTTCTAAAGAAGAGCAGCCTTGATCCCAAGGTACTGAACAACTACCGGCCCATATCAAACCTACCGTTCTTAGGAAAAGTCCTAGAGAAAGTAATATATCAACAGCTCACTTACTTTCTCCTATCTTACAATGTGTTTGATACTTTCCAGTCAGGATTTAGGCCCCACCACAGTACTGAGACAGCTCTGATCAAGGTGACAAATGATATCCGTATGAACACCAACGCAGATAAGGTCTCAGTTTTAGTTCTGCTGGACCTGAGCGCTGCCTTTGACACAGTGGACCACGGGATCTTACTTCACAGGTTAGAAAACTGGGTGGGAATCTCTGGTACTGCTCTAAACTGGTTCAAGTCCTATCTCGAGGATAGGACGTACTTTGTCGAAAGTGGCAACTGTGTCTCAGACAAAATTTCCATGACCTGTGGAGTCCCCCAGGGGTCAATCTTGGGACCCCTCTTATTCAACTTGTACATGCTTCCATTGGGTCAGCTAATAAACAGCAACAATGTGTCGTACCACAACTATGCAGATGACACTCAGATCTATGTGTCACTGACGGCAGGTGAACATGGGCCTGTAGATACACTCTGTCACTGCATCGAACAGATCAGTTTGTGGATGCAAAACAACTTTCTCCAACTAAACTCAGGCAAAACTGAGATAATTGTTTTTGGCCCACAGACACAAAGACAAAGTGCTATCACCTTGAGTCTCTCTCTCTAAAACCAAAAAATCAGGTTAGAAATCTAGGAATAATCATGGACTCAGACCTGAACTTAAACAGCCACATCAAAGCAATAACATCATCAGCTTTTTACCATCTGAAAAACATTGCTAAGATCAGAGGAATAGTGTCAAAACCAGACTTAGAGAGACTCATCCATGCATTTGTCTCCAGCAGGTTAGACTATTGTAACGGCCTGCTCACTGGCCTTTCTAAACGAGCTGTTAGAGCTGCAGTACATCCAGAACGCTGCTGCTCGAGTCCTGACAAGAACCAGGACATACAACCATATTAGTCCAGTGCTCCGGTCTCTGCACTGGCTTCATGTCGCTCAGAGAATAGAATTTAAAACAGCTCTGCTTGTGTACAAGTCTTTTCATGGTTTAGCACCAAAGTACATCTCTAACATGTTAGAGCCGTATGAACCATCTCGGGCCCTGAGAACTTCAGGGAGGGGTCTCCTGGTGGTTCCCAGAGTCAATAATAAACACGGTGAGGCTGCGTTTCAGTTTCATGCAGCTAAAATCTGGAACAATCTTCATGAGGATGTGAGACAGGCCTCAACTCTGACAATGTTCAAATCCAGGCTGAAAACAGCTCTTTTTACCCGTGCATATGAAAACTGAAAGTATTTTATCTGCACTCTTGCCTTTTACTGTAACTGATTAACTTTATGTTGATGTTTTATTGATTGATTTGATCTGTTTTCTTGTAATTTTCTGCAACTGTGAAGCACTTTGAATTGCCTTGTGTATGAATTGTGCTCTACAAATAAACTTGCCTTGCCTTGCCTTGCAGCCCTGTTTGTATATTATTACCAAGAAAATACTAGCCATGTTTTCTGGTCTTTATACTAACACTTACACTGGTTATGGCAGAGGTTAGGATTATTAATATTAGCATGATATAATTACAGTGTATGTCTTGTGTCCATGTAATTACAATAATTACCATAATATTACACTTTCTTTTTCCTTTCTTTTTTTCATTGTACATAAAAGACCTTTATTCTGTTATTACTTGTTTGCAACTTAACTATATCTACCCCACTGTATGATCTTAAGTGCTTATTATCTCTAGCCTTTTCCATCCTATTAACATGCTATTACTGTGCTGGACAGTACAGTAAAGTACAATTCTTATTTCATGTTTCAAGCCAATTAGTGATTTCACATTTCATTATTGATTTCAATTAGTGAATTGTCAATGATGTGCTTTTTTTTAAGGACTGTTGGCCAGTAGGATTTATGAGACAGGACTCCTCTGGGTACAAGGGGGTGAGGAGAGACATTCAGCAAATCTTCAGAACAGGGACTCAAATTCACGACACTGATTGAATGTGCTATTTGATCATTTTATTGTATCCAATAGATTTCCAACATCTGATGATCAGAAGAATTTGTTGTCAGGCCTACTAAACATAGCACGTGAAGACTATCTGAACTGAAATATATCATCATTTGGGTAATTAGCCTAGTATTCACATCAAGTCCAAGTATTCATATATATTTGATGACTGCATAAATGTCTGAATGAGAAGCAGTTCATCTCGTGAGCTGTGATTTGCCTTGGGGAAACATGGGATACTGCATAGAATTGTTACTCACACAAGCCTCTGCAGGGTGCGCTGCTGGTACACCTCATTGGAGCAGTACGTGATGTAAGGATCAAAGTTGGACTGGGCGTGCTTGCAAACGATGTCACAGATGTCCTGGATCAATATATTCTGCTGATGTCTCTCTTCCAGTTCATTGAAAAACCTAGCAACAATTCATAATAACAATTAGCGCACATGTTATATACAAGCAGTAAAACTCGTAAAAACTACTGGATTTGATGTCACTCTCACAAGGGAAACATAGGATATGGTGACAGACACAAAGTCAGGAAGCCAGAATGCTTTGCTAACACATTTCAGCATCCCAAAGGAAGAACCCCAGTCCACTTAGTTTAAAATTAGACAGACGTCATTTAGCCACAACGTAGTGTCTTTTCCTCTTCCTGTACGGCACCAGATGGAAGCTTTAACGGCACACCAAATGGCTCGCTTCAATAAATGTGGTCTGCGCTCCACATGGCAAACAGGAAGTTGTCAAACACAGCCTGAACAATGACATTGATTGCTTTATGACTTATCATGACCACAAGCAAAACAAAACAATGTACTATGTGACAAGACAGTAGAACTCCCGCGCGAACATCGCCCCATTCGATCCCTGTCAGGCAAACATGGATGTAAAGCAATGGTTCTGGTGGATCAGGGCCCAAAAATAGGTCACCGGCCAAAACTGATTGCTGACAGATAGGACTCATTATGATAATATTACTTGAGTCAAAAAAAAATCATACTTTTTTTTTAAATCCTCTTATCCCAAAAGTCTGAAGTGGGGTCCCGAAACTACACCAGTTGAGGACAGCTGACGTAAAGAATAAGGCAAGAGATCCCTTATTTGACCTTTGGCCTGTGTTTTCAGATGTATATTGGGATTTAAAAGGTCAAGGATGCTCAATTTCAGCTGTTGAGGAAAAACGCCTACTAATAATAGGAAACTAGATGGGGCTTGGCTGAGAAATGAATATATTAAAAAAAGCATGCAGTGAATGAATTAATAAGTGTATGTGCTTTCTCGCACATAGCACTGAGTCTCTTTTTACGTTGGATGTCATTGCCCAGAGGCTGGTCATAAAACACAAAGAGAACGACCACATTTGCATATAAACAATCAACCACCTCACACATAAGTCCCACATCTCTACAATCTGACACTATCTACAATTATTGTATGGGGTTAATTACTTCAGCTTGTAAAAAAAGAGTGCAAGCCAATTTATAAAGTGGTCTACTAAACTATCTATATCAAAACGAGATCTGAGCCATGTTTCTATTCGAAATGCTTACTTTTTACTGGCTTCACAGACGTCTGTGATGTTGGAGAAGAGGTGGTGGTGTTCAGTTTTAGTCATGGCCTCACTCAGCTCTGCAGAACACTTGAACATGCGGATGAGGATCTCCAGACTGTGGAGGTATGAGTGCTCAGAGGAGATCACCTCAAAGATGGCCTGATGCAGGGAAAAACAGCAAAGAAAAGAAAAGAAGTCAGACTTTATCACAAACTAACAGTTGTAGCACTGAATTACCCACCAGTTCATAACACATTGCAAACGTTATTGTTAATCTTTGGCCAAAACTGAACTTTCTTTTGGTTAGGCTTTCCTATTATAATTGCAAGGGCTGCAATTCAGTAAAAATTGCAATATTCAATAACTGTCATGAATTGCTCATTCAATATTTCAATAGCATTGCAATATTTACGTGACCATTTAAACACCCTTTAAAGTATTTTGCTTTGAATTAAACCAAAAATAGTTAGCAATTTGTTTGTTAAACTAAATTATCATGAATAAAAGTTAAATTTGTGCATTTTTAAGTTGCCATGTGTTTTATTTTTATTTTTTTCTGTAGAATCAAAAACATGTCAATCTCAGTCAGACGTGATTTTGCTAAATATTTTGGTTTCTTATTTGATTATTTCGTCATCAGATACTGTAATAACAATATATAACACAATATTTAACACTATATAAGCAATTTGTGGTGCAGCCCTGTTGATTGCCACAGCAAATTGCCTGCCGTGTATCATGCAGTGATTGCATAGTATTATAGCATTAGGCATTTGCAGTACACAGCCGTAAGAAGCTTGGACAAAGAATACACGGATTACTTACTATAACAACATATTGTACACATCAGAGTGGTCATGAATCTTTCAATGACTCTGTTACACTGCCAATTACAAAACTTACAACAAGGTTTATGTGTCTGCCCTCCTCAGAGACCTTACAATGTTTTTGCTTATAAATCTCTTCAGGCCTTCTTTAATGGCTATTTTACTGGGCTAGTGAACATTAGAGCCACCGAATCCAAATAAACACTAATGCTTTCCTTAAATCCTGACCCAAAACTGCACTGTTATCCCGCCAAATGTAAGACAGTATTTCTACCTCTTGTCTCTTGCGTTCTTCTTGACTCAAGCGCTCCGACAGGCCGCTTTTCTTCACCTAAACAGAAACAAGAACACTGTGTCAGACGCCAAGTTATTTGCGTTTATTTGTATTTGAAAACCGTGGAGGGCTTTTTAAGGTCAGAAGTTCTCGCATTAATGGTAAAGGGGTGTGCACATGTGTGACTGCCAGTTGTCTCCACGCACAATGAAATAAAGCCCTTTGCATTCCACCCAGGCCCATTACAGCGTCTCCAAAACAAGCACTGAATAATTTGCTGAATCGTTCCTAAGTCGTGCCAATATCAGTCTATGTAAAAATTACGCACCTGAAATAGAAACTAAGCCTTGGTTATTTTTCAGCTTTCTCTAGCTTCACATATAAAATGTTTGTTTTTTTGTTTTTTCAAAGTAAATGTGTCTTTGGCACGAGGAAATGACCCATTAAGTCACATCTACCATGAGAATCACCCTCTGTAAATACTCAAAACAAATAGGCTGCAAACCAAACAACAGAACTCCTATATTTACTCTTTCACTATCAGGCCAGCAACTATACCATTTCCACTGAACTTTATTCTGCCTCGTAATTAGTGGGTGTACCCGTGATGCTGTCAACTTTACTATCCAGAGATCATAGAAAAGGAACAAGAAAAGCAACTCTGATGCTAAATCGAAAGGTGCATGTCAGCAAACTTTGTGACAGATGAGAAGAATGGGAAAGGCCAAGTGTTATGAGGCTTAGTAAAGACGGACATCACAACCTGCTGGTCTGGTTTGTGTTTGTAATGCAATGCAAGAACAGTGCACTAAAGCTAGGGTCTAAATCAGACTTGTCCGACCACATTTTTTGTGTGGACAATATTTTTAAGAAGACTATGAATTGTGGGCCCGACAAAAGCACATTTATAATGTAGTACCAGAAATTATAATACACGGCTAAACCGAGTTCACAGACAAACTGGACCTGCAACATAACTAAGCTAGTTTCAGTCTCTAAAGTCTAAGGTAAACAATCACAAATGAAGGTGTAATTGCTTGATTCATGGACTCGTGATAAACCTGCCCGTGCTTTCTATGTGGACTCAATATGAGAGTTAAGAGATCCCTCCACGGACGGAACGATTTCTCTCGCTACCTTCACAGAATTATGTCATGCTGAACTACTGCGTGTCTTTCTGGAGGCTACATTCTGAGCATAGTTTGTGTCTTGGCTCTAGTTCCAGGAGCTCTTCCAAGACTTCCTGTAGGTCTGCCTGCCTCGGTGCCCAACACACTCCCAGACATCACACTCCCACTATATACTCCCTGATAATCAGCAAGAAGGGCATAAGTATGGGGAGGACGAGCACGCGCTTTGGCCAAACTGGATATGGCAGCATTCCTTGCAGCAATTGCATTCCGAGATGTTATACCTTGATGTGTGTCCATGTTTCCAATAATTATTTTACGTTTTAGTCACTGACATAGAAATAAGCCCCCACTGAGATTCAGAATATCTTTTTCAGGCAGGGGAAATCCAGGTAAGCATGTACACATTGGTCAGCTGTAATAATATAATATAACAATTTGACTAAATGAACAATCATATGTTTGTGTTATGTCTAACCACGCTGAGTTGGCTCCAGGACGTGCGTATGGGCTTGTACTGCACCACGATGTTGTTGTCAGGTTTAGGCTCCCGGGAATCAGCGTCTTCATCGGAGTCGTTATGCAAGGCCTTCTCCTGGTAGTTCTGGTACAGCTCCTCCTCTGAAAAGCACATTTTTGACAGACAGATAACAACTGGCATATTTAACATCAACACAAAAGTCGTGAATAGAAATCCAGTAAATCCAACACCCAAAGAAAGGCTTTTATGTAACATGGTCAGTCATTTAGGAACACTCTTCAATATACATGTCCCTCACCTTCACTGTCAAACGTTCGCTGGCTGATCAGTACATTTTTCTTCTCCGGGCTTATCTGCAAAAGTACATACAAATATACAGCTGTGATTCAAAACTGTGTGCAGCATTGTGTTCTGTCCTATGACCCCTCTAATAACAGAAGCCTTTTGTGTGACATGTACAGCATAGCGTTACATCATGTCTACCAAAAATAATTGTTTTCTTGTTGTCTTGCTTGGTCTTGCTTATCGCAGCTTTATGGTACAATGGTGAGTTTATGTTTCACTTTTACAACGTAACCTTTAAACCCGAAAATAGATACATATACTTAACGCGTGACTTTATATCAGATTAGTTTGTGGTAATAAGACAGTAAGAGAGATAAGTAACAAACCTTATATTTCCCTATACCCGGGGGTTTTGTTGTCCGAGGGCTGGGCGGTTTTGCTGTTTTGGGGCTTGCAAGAGTACTTAATGGAGGCTTGTTCGCCCCGAAAAGCTTTGGTGTCCCAGGGGATTTTGGACTAGTTGGGCTCGCACTGGCATTGCTGGTTGGACTTGTCGATGACGGTGATTTATCCTTGTTAAGTCCTTTGCTGGCAGGTTTGGACAGGTGCAAACTTTTAGGATCCAGAGAGACACTATCCGCTTCATCCACTCCGCTCACCACCGCCTTCCTGTAGGACGTGCTCCTCAGTCCTCTCCTCAAAGTTCCCGGGCTATCTCCTGCGCCCTCTTCCTGTCTCTGCCCCACCGTCGAAAAGTATGCCCCAGTCTCTACCATGCTCAGGGCCTTTATCGACCGTTTGCTTTGGTCCAACCCCAGCAGACCGGCAAATCCTTGGCCTTGTGTCCCGGCTGGAGCTTCCCCCTTGCTCTGTCGTACTTCACACGCCAAACCTTTGGGGATGAGTTGCTGGGTGCCCATTTTGAGGGCAGCGGGACTGTTAGTGCTTAGGACAATGAGCGGTGGGGGAGAGACGGATGGACAGGGAGAGGCAGAGGAGGACGAAGAATGGTGCGATTCAGTGACAGAGGATTTTGATAGTCTCCTGTCTGGAGAGGATGAGCGCGGGGTTGGGGGTCAGAAGATGTGAAAGAGGAGGATAAGGATGGGATGCTGGATGTTGAGCTATGGGATGGGGTGGGGGTCCGACGAAGAGGAGAGGAGTAGGTTGAAGAAGATGGCAGCTCATGGTAGCTGTTGTTGTTTGGAGTTTGAGGAGGAGTCATGGAAGGATGAACAATGTCAGACGTCCTTAACGCGTCTTTCTGTGAGTTCAGACTGAGTTGCCCAGACAGCCTCTTCTTCTCGGGCCACACCATCAAACCATTGCGATATTTCCCTTTGTTGGATGCCCCATTACAAATCCTGTTGTCCAGCGAGGCGGATTTATTATCCTCAGACCTAAATTTGGGAAGTGAGAAGCGTCCGCTGGAAAAGTGCCCAATGCTGATGCTACGAACAATGCGGGTCTTCTTGGAAGGTTTGTTGAGGACATGCTTCAGCACTGCTGTGTTGGAGGCGGGTGTCATCAGTATCCTTTCAGCAGGTTGGCTGAGAGTAAAAGAGCACTTGTCCTCCACTGGGAAGTCTGTTGTCATGACCCCGTTCATGTGATAGCTGACCGGCCGCGGTTTAGAGTTTCGAGAGATTTCAGGACTTCTGCAGTGGTCTGATCGCCTTTTCCACAATGGAGTAATGTTGTTGTTAGACAAGTCCACATCATTGCCAAAATCCATGATTGTTCCTATATTGTGTCCACTTCACCTTCTGGTCTTGAACAGAACTAGTCCTGCACAAAGAGAGGTTTCAGTCAACAAAACTGAGCTGAGTCTTATCATGTGATGTTTACTGATTAACCTGATGCAACGATATGACAAGCAACTTGGTCAAGTGCTAAAAACAATGGGAAGACTTGGGAAATCTATTGTTTCTGCTCAGTGATGTAAAATGACCCAAATACAACAAACTGTAGTTTTAGGATACACTGTAATGTTTCAAGGATCCAAAACCACTGGTTAAAATTTTGGTTTTCTCTTATATTTCGGAGGTTGCATGCGCACCTCTAGGTTAAAACACGCGCATTAGTAAAGAAGTAACATTTGTAAACTTGTAGCAACTTACCTCTATTCAGTGGGTTTTCCACACAGCGCTGGCATTGTGATCGATGCCATGAAGTTACTTTCTCTGCCTGGACGACTTGAGTTTATCGGTAAAAATCCAGACAGGGTGAAATTCAGAGTGCGCGAAGTGGAACGCGCCTGGTGCGCTCTGGCTGGAGAGCGGAGAAACTTCAGTGACAAAAACAGTCAGGAGAAGGAGGGGACAGAGAAGGGGAGAGCAGAGGCGCTGTAGTTCACACGAGGAATCTACCTGCCAGACGACTTGTGCGTGCAAGACAAGGACAGTTGAAAATGGCAAAGAAATGTGAAGGTAGACAAATTAGTATGCAGCTGCAAAGTCATATCTGTTTTATGGTATGTTTTTCTTTTCCTTTTGTCGTCTATTAAATAGGCCTACGTTTCATGATAACTAACTTAGATTATTATTTGTAGTAATCAAGTTTAATCTTTGTTAGTTAGCTATGGTGATGACATGTACAACTCGGAGTAAAAATCATAAAATGTGCGTTACTTTGCCAACTTCACCAGCTGCTCTGCGACGCCACCTTGTGTCCGGAGGCAATATCAACCAAAAACAGAAGGAATTAACGAACATAAATCAATGTATCATTACTTGCTTTTCATTTTGATGTGTCCTAAATGAGTTTGGATGCCATTACTCCAATCGCGGGGCCTAGTATTGTGCAAAGTCAATTAAAGGGAATATTGTGAAACTAGTTGTGGTTCATTCGTATCTTTGGAAAAAATGCGATTGTGAAACTCTGTTGTTTTCCAAATGACTAATGACAGTTAGTGGCTAACTTAACGAAGATCTATCAGTCCTAAAATACCAAACATTATTATTGCAAATTATAGATCTAAATGTGACGCAGCCCTGGTCCGGCACATTGCTGTGAATATTGCGCCTCCATGTGGTTCTTTGGCGTTAGTGAAGGTATGTGGGCTATACCTTTACAAACTGAACTTGAACTAGCCTTAGAGGGGGAATGGCTGCCAAAATATTTAAGTCTTCTTAAATGAGTGGATATTTAAGCCTACTCTAGGAGATTATTCTTTAATTTTCGTAATCAAGTAGTAGATAAAAAATAAATAGGCTAATAAAATAAAGTATCAAGAAATATAGTTGCTCAATTCAAATAAGTATCTTTGGTCAACCACTCTGGCTATGACTGTTTTGTATGAAATGATATGATTAAGACCATTGGCGTAGCCACGGGTGTGCCAGGGTGTGCCAGTGCCACCCACAGAGCCAGCTGGCACACCCAAAAAACTGAATGCATTTTTTTCTTTTTTTTATATATAACGTAACGGAGGCAAATAAAAGCCGGTCTCTAAAACAGGCCGGGGCTGTTATTAGAAACTATAGCGGTAGAATTTCCCATGTTCGGAATTTGTCTCATACTCGTGTAAACGATAACCACGTGCAGGATGTAAACAAACAGGAACCAGGGCCGAGAGAGGGAACGCTGCTGCGGAGCGGAGCTGATCCAAGCGCAACTTTGAGACAGATTTAGCCACTTTTCAAACCTTCTGTGACTATAAACAGGGCAAGCAACAAATGTTGTGTGACCCTCCAGGGTTTTAATAAAGTCCTCAAAGCTCATCCAGCTGCTCCGTGTGCAGGTAAGTTCCACACCTCAAAGTAACTGCTCCGATCGGCGCGAGCGTCTCGTCTTCTCTCGGGTCTGTTTTATGATCGATCACAAACACAAACGCTCCGTCTAAACTCGCCTTTACACCAGATAACAACAAATAATCCGGTCCGCGGTAAAAAAAAAAAAAAGAAAAAGAAAAAAGACACTGCAGTGACATTGATGTCAATGTTCCGCTAACAGCAGCGAAACGCTTCCTGTTGTCCCTACAAAATAAAAAGCGTCAATGTTCCAGCCGCTGGGAGAGGGTTTGCAATGTTAATTAATAAATGAACCTAATATTTTAGGTTCAAATGGACACAAATCTCGTTTTTATTTATTCTACTGGTCGTCCGTTTTGCTCAAATAGAAATAAAGGCCTGTCTCTAATTTTGGCCTGGTTCCAATAAAGGCCTGGTCCTCGATGTGCTTGAGTAAATAAAGGCCCCGGCCTATATTAGAGGATTTACGGTATGTAGCTTTTCCTAACATGTTTGATAACCAGTCGATCAATTTGTAAAAATTGCCACCAGGCGATGCGTTGCGACACCTGCACTGGGCATGTTAACTCGATCAATCAATAAAAAAGTGTAATCAGGCGAAGGGGGTTGTGACACTTGCACCTGGCAACCAACCTAATGACCTGTGACCCTCCCGCACAGCGAGCACTGCAGGAGCGATAAAAGTGTTAGTAGCCTAGCTACTACTTGCAGACAAACTGGACTCTGACGAAATAATAAACCTATTCAAGGCCAAGCCACGCCGCCTTGCCTTGTGAAGCTGCAATAAGAAGGTGGGAAGTTCAGATGCTTTAATACATGTGATAATAATAATAATAATAATGCCTTACACTTGTATTGCGCTTTACAAGCCTGTATTACCAAGTTTCTCAAAGCGCTACACTGTCGTCATTATTCATTCACTCCATACTTGGTGGTGGTAAGCTACTGTTGTAGCCAGAGTTGCCCTGGGGTAGACTGATAGTGTGAGTAAGAAATAAACAGGATAAGATAAACAGGTTTACTTATAAATATGACAGGAAATACATGTGAAAAGTGTTAACAACTCATTTAAATCTCGTTAAAAACATGTGTTTAAAGGTTGAAAAGTTATTATGATGTATTTCAGAAGTTGAGAATGTGTTTGATTATACAAGTTAATGCCAGCCATTGATTTTGAATAATATTCAAAAGTGTATGTAAGTATGTATGTCGGAATTTATTAGTTTTGCCTGCAGGCCTGTAGGGGAGCCCTTGCCACTCTGCTTTAAGCAAATTATGAAAATGGCAACATTTTCCCCCGTCAGAGGGGCATTACATGTACACAGTAAGAAAAAAAAAGTTCTATTTGTTGAGAATAAATTTGGCACACCCAGTGTTTGCTGGTGCACACCCAGTGTCTTTTTTCTGGCTACGCCACTGATTAAGACACTTTAGTTTCTTCTAATACAAGCTTACTTTTACCCTTAAGTATAATGTCGTCCAATTCCAAACGTTTCTAAAGTGGCCTGTCAGAAGATGAGAGATTAGAAGAGATAGCCAATAGCTTTATTAATTGGGGATTCCCTTTTACAAAACAGACTTCCATATCAACAAAACTGAATTATATAAATGGTCACGTTTTGTAAATAAATAAATAATTCTGGAGGAAACAACTGTACAATATGGCTGTCATGTCTTGTGTTATCAAGTGAATAAGCCTATATGTTTTTTTTGGAGGAAATGATGATAATTTTTTGATGAGGAGGCTAAATACACTCAAAAGCATGATAATATATATATATATATATATATATATATATATATATATATATATATATATATATATATATAATATATATATATTCATTACAGCAGTGTGCAATACAGAACAGAAATCTATATGAGTTGCTGTAACTCTTCCTTCAAGGGAAAA
Source organism: Neogobius melanostomus (assembly GCA_007210695.1). Taxonomy (NCBI): domain Eukaryota; kingdom Metazoa; phylum Chordata; class Actinopteri; order Gobiiformes; family Gobiidae; genus Neogobius; species Neogobius melanostomus. The sequence goes on along the minus strand of VHKM01000581.1, from coordinate 847,407 downwards.
TGAAGGTCTCTATCCTGTTCATGAATCTTTATAGAACATGCTTCCTGATGTTGTTTTGCTGTATGTTTCCTGTAAGATAAAAGACAGAGGTCCCGCAGGCGTCGTTAATAAACACTGTCCTGTGCATGATGCCTGTGTGAGAATTGCATCTGTGCTTACATTTTCGCAACGGACAGTCTTATGTGTGATCAGATAATTGCTATGATATGTTTGAATAGATAAAGGTTATGGAACAACCATCACTTAGTGTTACAAATAACAAAATGACAACTTAATTAAATGTCAACAAATTCAAGGCCCTATGCATGATTTATTTTCCCCCTAGAAAGAAACCTTCAGTAAGAACAAACTTGTATTTATCAATCATGACCAAGCCGAGTATTGGTGTTGTTGTTTACATGACTGTTAAAGTTGCGAGAAATGCTTATAAATTCATCCATCCATACATCCATCCATCCTTCCATCCATTTTCTTCCACTTGTCCGTTGTGTCGTGGGTCACATTGCACCAGCCCCCATTGCTCCTCCTGCAGGTGGTGGGTCCACGGAAGGACGGCCTCACGATTAACCGGGCCTGTTGGTCTCTCATAGGGGGCATCTGAACCGCTCTTTGTCTGACCCGTCACCCCAGATCTGTTTGCCATGGGAGATCCTACCAGGGGCACGAAGCCCCCGACAACAGAGCCCCCAGGATCATTCGGGCGCTCAAACCCCTCCACCACGTTAAGGTAGCGGTTCCAGGAGAGGATAAATTCATCCATGTGAAGAATTCAGATGTATGAAATTTGCAAGACTTAATTTGTTTATAAGTTAGGATATAATTTGGACTACAACCAACTATTGAAGATAAATGCTGTCTTTCTTTCATTGATTGTAAACAAAAAACAGAGCCTTTGATTAATATAATCTGTTCGTTATATCGTAATATAATTCTATAAACACTATTGCTAGTTATTGCAATAGTCAAATTAACAATTGCCGTTAGACACAGATTCATTGATGTCAGTTGTTTTTATTTACATTTTTTTGCATTACGATTATGTAGGCTATTATATATGTTTGTGATTATCATTGCTAATATCTTAAGGCAATAAACAATTAAAATGTGTACAGAACCAAAGATGTGGATATGATGGAGCACTGTAGGCTATTTAAAGTTGCAGCTTTCTTGGTCCATGATAATTGCCATATAGTCTTCCATTTGTTTCTTTTCATTGACATTGCCCGGCAACAGAAAAGTGGAAGAAAATGGATGGATGGATGGATGGATGGATGGATGCGCCTCTTGCTTATCTAACAGTTTCATTATTATATCACCAAGAGATGCACTGAATTAATTCACTCCCAGACTTTTGTGGCATTTTTAAAAGAGCCCTAACCGCTGGCCTTTTCTTAGCAAAACCATCTCTGTCCCTCCAATGACTCAGAGCTCATTGTACTCAGCTGTAATATTGCCAATGCAGTTTCCTGCCCCCCACCCCCCCTCCCCCCCGGTTCTCACTGCCACCCACACACCTCACCATCTACACAGAATAAAACAGGAAAATCTCCTCTAGATGGTATCACAAATTGCAAGGCCAAATAAGAAACGCAGACTTACATTGAAATCCATCTCTACTTTTTCATTGACCATACACACCGTCGCCAATCATTCATGTCATCAAACACATGTTACACCAATACAGGGGCATCTGTCACATTACTTACCTGAACCAATCACCATGGTTACGAGGCGTCTGTGCTGATTGGCTGACAAAACTGCAGTGACCCATGAGTGACTCCCCCTGTGGCTCTTTGGATCATCGCCGCAGGACGATGGCGTTATTATGTGTGTCAGATACGGTATAGATTATGCATAAGAATATTTTTATACGAGCAGGAGGGCAAGGCTTAAAAGCAGAGCCAGACACTTACTTAGCCAAGTTTAGCTGACCTTTTTGTATTTACTGTAGGTTGTTTAAAGAATTCAGTAAAACGACGGATAGTCAACAAAAAGGTACTCAATCAAAACATCTGACTTTTTAGAACTTCCCAAAAACAATGAACATTTGAAAAAATAGTCACGGACATTGAAGTGAAGATGTAGGTATGTACAGGCCTATGAATAATGGCAGTAGGCCCAGTCAGTTAAAGTTTCTACTTGAGTAACTATTTTGCCTATACATATTCTCTGAGTATTTTTATATAGTACTTTTTTACTTCTACTTGAAAAATAATATTTAGAAGTAAGAGTGCGTGTGTGTCATCAGCCTTACTCATAGTAACCCAGCCACCACAGCCAGGGTTTGAGCTTGCATCGAGTTGAAGCTCAACTTCTGGAGGGGCCAATGTTGGTTCTGAAAGGCAAAAGGTCTTGTTTTTGTGCTTGTCAACCTCCCCCACCATTTCCTCCAGGGCTCCTGACTCATCTTGATCCAGCCCTTTTCGTCATTGCCCCATGCACTCCAATCAACTACACAAACGCCACAAAAATCTGCTTAGCTTAGCCTTCCGTTCAGTGAAAGTGAAATGTGTGGCCAGTCACTCAGATGTGGCTGAGGGCTTGAGTTTATATCCTCTCTCCGAAACCAGGGCTTTTCTGTGAGGAGGCTGTGGGAAATTCCCGCTGTATTGCGTTATTTATTCAGTGTCAGCTCTTTGTCTACAGACTTGAGTGTAGCAATATATTGACTCAACGATGACAACAAAACGCCAGTCAAGTGAGACATGATGGTTCTAAACATGACACTGAGTAAGACTGAAATAATACCGGATAAAACACTTACCTCGGGGCTTTAGCCAAATTAGACTTCGAAAACTTGGCTTTTGCCTTGAGGGGTTGCTACAGCAAGTCTGCCTCCTGGTGTGTGGTGATTTGCATATTAATACTCATTCACTTTGCTTATTCGCACAAAGACACTGTACAGACAGGCAACGACAAAGTAACAGCTGAAATGTGTTACTTTTCGGCATTGAGCTGCGATTTCAAGGCCAGACCCATACCACTGGGAAACAGTTTATGGAGCTTTATCCACGGAGCCAAAGGTTGGAGGAGAATGTACATACTTTACCATGTACGATCTCATCTTAAACATGAGAATTTAGCGATTGCACATACCTTTGATGAGGTGGAAGTTTGAAAACCACTGCATTAGATGATGAATCCATGTACTGTAATACGGTGGCCACACAACAGGGCAATTAAATCACAGGCCAATCGCAAAGTAATTTGTCTCAGCAGAATCACAGTAGAACAATGCACCGTTTGAGTCATGAGATCAAGATGACAATAGCCATCCACTGTCCCACCGCTTTGAGCTCCTTCCATCAGGACAGAGGTACAGACTTCCCTGTGCCAAGAAAAATGCGTACAGAAATTCCTTTGTGCCTTGTGCTATCAGGGACCTGAATAACCCCTAATGTTGCTCAGTCTGTTCCATTCATTTTCTATTGGTGGTGAATCTGCAGCTGTTGTGTCTGCAAATGTACTTGTAAGTAAGTGATTTATTTGTCCTGAGCCGCTGCGACTGTGCCGCGCCGCCACTGTGGGTCAACCTGACCTGCATGTTTTTGGAGGTCGGGGAAACCATAGCACCCGGAGAAACCCTAGCTGGCTGCTTCAGTGCCCCTTTGATCCTCTGAAACAGTGCAGCACCTCCTGGGTTTGTCCCTGTTTCAGAGCTGGTCAGCTCCTCCACCTCCTCCTTCATCTTCCTCCTGTGCAGCTCTCTCCGCTCCACAACAGTCTTTCACCATCTTCTGGGAAGAGTGTAGAAGTTCATCTGTTTTATTCACCAGTCCATTAGCCAGAACAATAGAAGGCATGTGTGGCTTAGCTGCGAGTCTTGCCCGGATATCTTCTTGTTTGTCATTTTTTTGTGTCTATAGTTATGACGCCTCCACTGTGCTGCAGCTGGGGGTGAGTCTCATAAGCCAGCTGTTTGTTTACTTTTTAAAAGCTGCTTTCTTCAGGACCATGATGGACTCTTTGCAGAAAAAAAATAATCAGCTGAATGTGTGAGCAAGCCAAAGGCAAATTCCTGCCATCATTGTGCATGGTAAACAGTAAAGCTTTTCGATTCTATAATATTTGAGTGAGATCTGATCTTTTCAGTTATTTTATATGATTGTTGTTTTTTATCTGTATACGTATGTCAGTTGTTGCACTTGAAATGGCACTGCTGAGACCTATTTGCATTGTGTTATCAGTAATTAGGAATAATTGCTATCCCATGGGGCTTCTTAACAACCATGTTACTGGTCTCAGGGCTCCTCCGTTCACACACACACACACGCACACTACAGTGGCAATAAACCCACAGTTTGCCCTCTGGTATAGAGCTGAGTCATTTAACAACTCTCTCTCTCGACACAATTGAAATACAGCATTCATACATGCTGACAGTGACAACCGCACATTATCACATTTAAAGACATTGGGAAATATACTCTCATTTAATGTCAACAAATTGCTGGTGTGTTTGTAACATGCAGACAAAAAGAGTTCTCAGCGGTGTCTGCAATTAAGGTCTTAGTCATCCTGCACCAAAGGCTATTTTAGTCCTCATCTCCCCTTTTCTTCTAAAAGGGACTTGCTGTTGTTGTTGTTGTTGTTATGGCATAGTGTGTTCTGTTTGATCCAACAAAAGGGTTTACATTATTATGCACTTTTCGTGTTGGTGCCAGTCCCAAGAGACCTGTGGTGACACTTCATTGGGATTTACAGTATAAAGCACCAAGGCAACATTAAGTTCTCAAAGGTAGTTTGAAGCAGTAAAAATGTGAAAGGATTTGTGTGAGTTCGACTAAATCTGGGCAAACCATAGATAGTATTTTTGGAAGGTAAGCTCATTTGTAACTGACAACAGATGAGCAAATAATGCAACAATCCGGATTTAGAAAAGTGAGATGAATGAAAGTATTTTTTTAAGAGGTAATATCACCCATTGAGAAGCTTGGTGCTCAAGCGTTTCTTCAGACGTCTCTGTGACATTGGCTGTCACTCATAGATGATCTGGGATAGCTCACTGTCTGTCTTCCCTCCCACACTTCACTGCATGCCATGGATCAACCTTTTTCTACGTTAAAGAAATCTCAGTGACAGACCTCAGTTTATGCTTGACACTGACAGACATATCATTTTTTTATTTTTCTTTCTGGCACATTATATATATATTTATCCGTAAAATGTTGTCAGTGGAAGGTCCTCTCGTGCTGCTCTACGCACATCTGCTTGCGCTCATCGACATCTGGAGCAGCGGTGTTATCAAGCCCAGTTACGGCACAGAAAGCAACAAAGTGGAAATATTGCTGCCTCCACAACTGGGATTGTGTGGATGTATCCCGTGGGACCGCAGTAAATGAGATGTTATGAAGAGGTCCCATATTGGAAAGGGCACTCAGAACAATACACTAAATGATTCAAGCCACAACATGCCCTCGCGAGTGACACCGCGGGCGATTACAGAGGTATATAACATACAGGGCAGGTGGCAGAAACAGTGACCCAATCCACTGCAGCATGACATCATCCAGGAGAAGTGAGCTCATGGCCTCGGTGTGCAAGAACGGCCACTTTGTCATCAGAAAACTGCTCGTAATGTGGCACTGAACATGAAATAAGATAGCTACATTTACAGGTGAAACTTTGACAATTAGAATAACGTTAAAAAGTGCATTCATTTCTGTCATTCAACTTAAACTGTGAAACTGATAGACTCATTACATGCAAAGTGAGATATGTATAACCTTTATTTGTTATAATTTGTATTATTATGGTTCAGCTTGTAAAAAACCCAAATTATGATTATTTTGAAAATGGACTGTAAGCCATAATCATCAAAATTATAACAAAAAAAAGGCTTGGCATATGTCCCTTTGCATGTAATGAGTCTATAGCATATATTAGTTTCACATTTTAAGTTGAATTACAGAAATGAATGAACTTCTGAACGATATTTTAACGTTCCGAGTTTCACCGGTATACATTTTACATGAACAAAGTTGTGGATATTTAAAATATTAACTGCATTGCGAGAGACTGAGGAGCTGGATAGATCACATAAAATTATAAACCTGCATGAATATCTTGCTAAATAGTTAAGGCTGTGTGGAAGAGTGGTTGAGGATTTGCACAAAATGGAAAGTCTGATTCATGTTGAGGCTGCAGTCAGTCTCACAAGATGTATCAGACTGAAGAAGAAGAGGAGGAGAGCTTTATTTTTCATAGCGCCTTTCACAGACATGGTCACAAAGCGCTTTACATGAGACAATTTTACGTTCACTCCATCCTCGGTGGTGGTAAGCTACGTATGTAACTTCAGTCTTTTGTTTATACACTTTTTTGCCCCCTTAGTATAGTCTGTTTAGGTTACTTTATTTTATTTATTTACTGTATATACTTTTCCCCCTTGACGTTTTTATGATACCTCTATTTGCTAGCTAACTGCTTGCACATTTCCTGTCTATCCTGCACACCTTGAGAGTTTCTGAGAGCTGAATGTAACAAGTGAATTTCAATAAATAAATAAAGGCTTATCTTATCTCTTTCCCTCTGACCACCACCATACATTCGCGCACACACATCATTCACCCTGGCCTATTGTACATGTTTTGAAGTGATAGAGGAAGCCTACGCAGACACGGGGAGAACGTGCAAACTCCACTCCATCCAGGTGGGAATCGAACCCGGGGACTGAATAATGTGTTTGCGTTACATGGGGAAATGTGTTTTGTTCTGTTTTATAATGTTAAAATACCAAACAAAACAAAGTCCCAAAAAAGGGAAATACTGATTATTTATATTTGTTCCATAGCAGTTGAAGTACATGAAGTATATCAAGTACCACTCACTAAACCTAAATACATTGGAGCATATTGTGTCTAAACTGGGTGTCAATCATGTACAAATCAGAAAAAAACAGCGTACTTGAAATGCATGAATATAGTGCTGGATTACTGTAATGGCCCAATTTAGTGCATTCAAAATATTACGTCATTCCCCCTTTGATCAAATCACGTTTTGCTGAAGTGAATAACTGCTCAAAATAGAAAAACGGTCTCTTATATATTTGCAAATAAACTCAAAATCTTCCCTGTAATGAGATGATCACGCATCAGACTCATGCACCACAACCACTGAGATAAGCATTTTCTCACATGCTCATTGAAGCTCGCCGTCCATCTTTTGTGCTGCTGTCTTTTTCTTCGTCAATACAAGACGCAATAAAACGCCAGAGGGTTAAGAGCGGTCTAATCTAGTCGCTGCTGCACCCACGCACGGTGAGTCAGCCAGGAGACTGTGTGCTAAGGCCTCCTGTCGGTGCCGGCATAAAGAAAGAAACACAGTGAGAGAAGGCTGCGCTGCCAGACAGGCCTCATGACAATGACCCCTGCCCATAAACGCACTCTCATGATGCCACCACCAGCTGAGTTATACACTTACATGAAAGCAGCCTCTGGGCTCACGCGGCGCACTTTTACTGGACAAATGCAAGTCGTGATCAACCCTGAACCCTATCCAGATGGGACGAGGCTCTGTTAAAGAAGAGGCAAAGTACAGTAGAGGTTGTGCAAGACTATAATCTGTCAACTGTAAATTACACTTGAGTTCAAATGCTGTTGTTTTAATGTTATTATTCAGTTCACACACTGCACATTTGAAACACGTTCAGAAGCAGTAACATTTGAGAGATGTCTGAAATCTGAGACCTGCTAAGCCAATGATGAAACATCAGAACATTATTTTATAGAGGTACAGAGTTAGCAGGTTTAGATGACCCCATGGAGGCTTCATAGTCTTTTGTTTCCCTTTTCTTTATTTTTCTTAACCTCTTAACCCCCACCTGAACCGAGCCCATTTCCTCCAGTTTGGCTTTACCCAAATCTTAAAGCAGTACTAAGTAACTCTTGCCCTAGAGGCCATAAGCGCAACTGCAGGTGTCTTAGCAAGTTACGATTTTTTAACTTATTAAAAAGAGTAAATACTACACTGACAGAAAAGGTGAAGGGAGAGAGTGGTGTTGTTTATTTGACCTTTATTTAACCAGGAAAGTCCCACTGAGATTAAGAATCTCTTTTTCAGGGAGTCCTGGCCCCAGAGGGGAACCTATTGCACATGTTTTTAGTGGTAGGGGAAACCGGAGTACCCGGAGGAAACCTACGCAGACACGGGGAGAACATGCAAACTCCACACAGAAAGGACCCGTCCAGGTGGGAATCGAACCTGGGACCTTCTAGCTGTGAAGCACGAGCGCTAACTGCTGCGCTACCGTGCCGCCCGTACCGTGTACATCCAGTTATACAATGGGAATATTTTTTTCACTCAAACTTGGCTGTAAATACTGTTTAAAGTGGCGCTAGCCCGCAGTTAGCTTTGCCCGTTAGCCTGTTAGCTTCTTCTCCGTGATTCCATTAGTGTGTATTGCTTGCTCCGCCCCGGTGGCAGTCAAGTTGCAAGCATGGTTTTCTGATCAGAGACACCAGTGCGAGATGAAAGACCCCCCAATCATCCCATTAACACTTGTATTACCCCCACAGGGACTACGGAAAGGATTTATTAAGGTAAACACGTTACTTAGTACTGCTTTAAAGCTTCTTGACAAAAAGCGTCAAAACAGAGACAAAAAAAAACACACGACAAAAACGCTTTAAAAATGTGACATAAATGTTTTGAAGGTCTTAGCTTTCAAATGAGACCAGTCGAGAAGCTTTTAGATTTGGGTAAAGCCAAACTGGAGAAAATGTGCTCGGTTAAGGTTAAGAGGTTAACTTCTATTTTCACTCAGTTCACATTCTATTGTTTGCAAAAGAGCTGCAGCCTCTTCTCTTTGCTTATAGCGACTAAACTGCCATTTCGGTTTGATTGCAATCCCTTGTGCAGCCCCTGTTCTCTTTGACTTTGAATCATTCTTGTTCATTCGCTCATTTTGAACAATTTTGCGAACTTTGCCATGTGCATGTGCTTCCAGTGACGCTTGTGATGGTCAATCTTAACATAAAGGCTTCTAAATGTATGTGTTGGTCTGAATAGAGGGACACAGATGTGATGCATGTGCTTTTGCATTAAGTGACAGACCCCCATTCAGCAGAATACAATGGTGCAGGGCAGTACAGTGATGCTCCTGTCCCCGGTGGCCAAATGGCAGAATGCACGCGGCTGACCTGCAGCTTGACCTTACAGTGAGGCGCCTCTGTGTGCTCCTTTTGGGAGGCGGCTCTGAGTTCACACAGCACAAGTGTCTTAGTCAGCACATAGAGAAACAGGCATTCACTCAGGGAGAATTTGGGAAACATTTGGTCAGCATTTTATTCCGTTATTGGTGGAGAGCACATCCAAATTCAGTGCGCATGCAGAAAACTGGTCTTCAATAGTTTTACATGCTACAGATAATAACTGGCAGAAGAAAAAAAGATGAAACTTCAACATACAGTCTAGAGGTCATGGATAAACCAAAGTTATACAGATCTAGACCTGGTAGCACTAAACCAGAACTAAATAAGGAGAGAAACAGGACTAAAAAGGTGGGAAACAGATTAAAGTGCAAAAACAAACCATGAATGAAACCAGGATTTAATTAGAAATAAACCAGGGCCAATCCAGCTTGAACCAAAACCAGAATCAAACCAGTTCTAACTCCCTGACAATGTCTTCACAATGCAATCTGCCCGCCAGCTGTGCAGCAGCCCTGTCTTATCAAGTGCAGGCACAGCCACATTCTGCAGCAGGAGTTTGTGGTGTGCTATGCGAGCCAGGGGAGACACGTCAATGGATTCACTTCACAAGAATGCGCAGATGAGTCGGTCTGTTTTTACATCAAAACACGCACTTTATGTTTCTAATAAAAGACATTCAGCTCCCCTCACTTTGCTTTTCAAAATGCTCCACCATGACAAATAAACTACAGGTGGAAATAGACCTTTCCATATGTCCGGTGGTTACTGCCAGTGCTTCATTTGTAAATAGTTTCAGGAACACTTTTGGTCTGATGTGATGGATTCAGGGAACAGGCCAAAACATTTGCCGCAACACTCTCATTAAACACCATTATATCAGATCAAATCTTTGCCGGATCCTTATAACATTTTTTCTTCATCCTACTCCTGTTCTTCTTCTCATGGAATGTATTATTGTTGTACCAATTTTATGTTGCATTACCATGAAAAAAGAATAAATAAACTGAAATGAAAAATGTTTCCCGGATCATTTACCCTGAAAAAATGAAATTGGGGAATGTGTTCCCCAAACGGGGGATCAAATTAAGCACTGGTTACTGCTATAACATAACATACTGTATTACTGTATTACACGGTGTTCTTTTGTTGTATATGTAATTTCTAATGTCACTGCAGCTGTTAAGAGCATCTCTCCATCCTGTCGCGTCTCGTACACTTGCTCTTTTACGCCTACAGTTTTTCTCAAAATAGACAAATAACGCAGCTGGGAGTCTGCGAGCCACTGGTGCACTTTGTGAAACAGCACTGCCATTTGCTAAACATAATCTCATCTTATTAACAATTTGTTTTCACTTTTTTGTTTTCATGTGCCGGAGAATCATTTCACATTACAAATGTTGATACCTCTCGTTATATAGTTTTACATAAAACATCTCTTATGATAAAATGATATTGGTTAAGCAGAAATATTGTTGTGTTTTTTAACTTTGTTAGGATCCAGTGTTTAGTAAACTGACAAAAGGCTAAATCATTTATACACATAAAGGCAAGATCAGTGGTTCTCAAATTGTGGTACAAGTACCATTGGTGGTACTTGGGCTTAGCCTGGTGAAACCAGAATGATATCTCTCTGTATAAAATACAGAGATACAATCTGGGACTCGCGCCATCGTTGGCGGCAGTAGAAAACTCAAACGAGCCTGTGCATTCAGATTCATTTATTTGCGGTCACGTGTTGTTCGTGAGCAGCGTCAGTCACGGGACGCGGAAGTTGCTTCAATATCCATCTATGAATGGCACACAGAAGGGAACTTTTTTTCCAATCAGCGATAAATTATCAAAAACACATCGACAGTAGGTGAGTTTCGTGATTCATAATCCTGTGCAAATATTAACGCAGAACTGCCAATAACACCGCATCAACGGCAGACGCCCGCCCTTCGCTGATTGGTTTACTCTGCTTCCTGTTTGCTTGCAAATGTTCCACTCTGGAAATGTAGTTGATGCCACGGTCACGGTTTCCAGGCAAACTTGGGCTTCCTCAGGTGGAATTTAGAGTCTTCTGCAATGTTAGACTTTATTCATTGTTACTAAATATAATTACATTGATGCTTTAGTATTATTAAAGGTGTTTGGACTTGATTTACACACAGTTTAGACAACAGAAATGTAGTATATTTTCCCCTAAGCTCACCCCACCAACATGAAGCAAGCCCAACACAACTCACAGCCGTGAGCAGGTGCGCGCACCAAAGAACCACCACACCCACCCAGTCACCGTGGTCCACAAGCGTGTGTACACTGAGCACGTGCACATACACACTTATCCATTCATAAAGGAGAATCCACCAAAACACATGTATGTCTCCCATAGTATGTTTCCAGGATAAATAAAGTTCAAACAAACATAAATCTCAGAGGGCTTTCCAATAATAAATACTAAAATAAATACTATTATCCCTATACTGTACAAAGTGGAAACTAATTGATGTGAAACACTGAATTTAAGCCTATCAATGATGCTGAGAAGTTATACAGTTAATCTATTGTGAGCATGATCCTCTTTTGTGTCCAAGCCAGTCATTACTCTTTATCTTTGATGTGTTACAAAAGCTCAGTGCAGCAGGTATAGGCTGCACATAGACATTAGAGTAATATGACCCTGAGTGTATGGTTGATGCAGTATTACATTACAGAGCAAATGATAGTGATAAATCGTAGGCAGGTTTGCACTGGGGCTTAATAGCTACAAATCAGAAGATAATTATATGCTGTACAAGGCTGGAGATACAACAGGCAAGAGCAGACAGCGCCAATTAAACGCTGGTTAAAGCGCCTGGTTGTCATGGCAATGAGTCTATGTACTATAGTTGCAATCTCTAAAATTCAGTTTGGTCTGAAGTACTATTTGTATCTGACTCTCCTGTCTGCAGGTTTTACCCTTCGGTGCAAAATAATACTGATAATAATAACATTGAAGAAGCAGATTGCAGCAGCTCTACTCGCTGAATGTTTCTGCTCATTTGTCCCCCAGCTGTGCCCTCATGCATGTTAGCAACGCGTTGGGGGCACTAGATGCGGTGGGGGGGGGGGGGGGGGGGGGGGAGTACAATTTGTGGCACGGGGGAGTTGCCAGCCTGTATTTGCAAAGACAGACACCATGTTGTCGTGTTTATCCCGGTTCAGAAAGGTGCTGCAAGGTAAAGTGTTTGATCTGCCTGATCCGTGACTGTGACAGCAAGCTTGAAGAGTGTGGGGGATTTGGCCAGAACTTTGAAGCATTAAGAGAACGCACTGAGTATTGCGTAACATGCAATGGATTAAAAAGTTAAAAAGTTCAAATCGTTTAATTGTTGTATTGTTTTAACATGTACATAATTGTAAATTCCAATGAGAAAAGAATGTTATATCAAGTGTCATTATGATGTAGATTGCCATTTCTTTCCATTTTTCAAAACGTGCTCTCACATTTAACCACCTGCCTTTAAATGTGTGCTTTATTCAGCCGCATAGGACCTATTATCCATATACTTAATCAGTTATATTTCAAAATCTATGTCTATGGGGGGAAAAGTCGAATTTACAAAACACCTGGATCTATCTTCTGCTGCAACTAAAAGGAGTGAAAAGGTTCCAATAAACTTTAAACAAGAGTTGACAGCAAATTCAAAGAAATGCTGTGTCGTGGAGGCAATTTGAGCTCCGAAAGAGTCCAGTGTCCACTGTCTGAACTTTTCTTACCACAGAGAAGAAGACACAGGCTTAATATACTCTGACATGCATGAATGACACAACTCCAGGTGTGTCTTTCGGGAGGAAGCAACAATGCAGCCTGGTTACAAGTTTTTAAAAAAAGTCAATAAATCACATCTATGGGCCTTTTAAATGAATGCCATGTCTGTTTAGGTTGCTGCTGAAAAATCTTGTGTCGTGGACAATGATGATATTGATTTTGTGTGAAATGCATCCAGTCACGAAATGAGTCAGGAACAATGATTCATGATCCGTCAAAGTGATTTCATAAAAGAAAGGGGTTTTGTTTTTAGTGGTACAGGCAGTGAACGGTGCACCCATTGAAGTACGGTTGCTGGTAGTAATGCAGTATTCCCTGGGGAGATAGACCATTAAAGTTGGAGCAGTCGTTTCAGGTTTTCTTTTAAATCTCCGAAACATAACCTGGGGCCGCTCACACATTGCATCACTGCCTCTGTTGTTTGATCATATTGACCTGGTGTAAGTGATGGCCATCTGACATAAAGATCCACTCCACGAAAGCAAAGGCCAAGTGAGCGAATCAGCAGTCTATCTGTAATGAAGTGCGCTCATGTAAAGCAAGGGATTCTGTCACAGCGAGGCAGTGGCAGTGTGTCGCATTGTTAAAGAAATAGTGGCTCAGAGAGGACGGGGGAAACACCTACTTTGAAGTATTCAAAAGTAAGTTCCTGTATAGCCGGACTGGTGACACTTAATATTTTGAATAGCCAAAGCAGGGGTGAAATCACAATTATTTAACGGCTACTAGTTGCTATACTTTCTGCAACTAAGTACCAACCTATATTTTGGATTATCATTTAATTTAGAAAGGACAACTGTTGGGGCTGGTGAACCAACAAAAACAATAATTAATCAAGGAAAGCAAGACAAGACAGATTACCTTTTTACTTGCAAGGAGAGACAGACTCAGTTACAAACGAAGCTGGAGCCAATGTCTCCCGTGTCCGCTCTGAGCTCCCTGGTGTCCCACCTGACATTTTTATTCAGTTTTCACGCCCCTAAGTTACAATGGGCTGCTCTGCCCTAAGGGGTGGGGAGTTTCACGGCAGAGCAGCATACAATATTTGCAAATGCAGTACATTTATAACATGTTTCCCTTTTTCCATCCATGTCTCGGTCTTGGTTGCTCAATCACATTAGCTTCCTCTTTAGCTGTTTCTGCTACTCTCCGGTTACACAATACCTCTTGACCTATTGACCTGTAGATGGGGAAACTGTAACTCAAAGCAGAAGCATTAAAATATCATTTTTAAACATGTTAATTCTAGTTGATGCTGAAGCAAAATATAGAGAACGATTATACACTCACCTAAAGGATTATTAGGAACGCCTGTTCAATTTCGCATTAATGCAATTATCTAAACAACCAATCACATGGCAGTTGCTTCAATGCATTTAGGGGTGTGGTCCTGGTCAAGACAATCTCCTGAACTCCAAACTGAATGTCAGAATGGGAAAGAAAGGTGATTTAAGCCATTTTGAGTGTGGCATGGTTGTTGGTGCCAGACGGGCCGGGCCGACGAGTATTTCACAATCTGCTCAGTTACTGGGATTTTCACGCACAACCATTTCTAGGGTTTACAAAGAATGGTGTGAAAAGGAAAAACATCCAGTATGCGGCAGTCCTGTGGGCGTAAATGCCTTGTTGATGCTAGAGGTCAGAGGAGAATGGGCCGACTGATTCAAGCTGATAGAAGAGCAACTTTGACTGAAATAACCACTCGTTACAACCGAGGTATGGAGCAAAGCATTTGTGAAGCCACAACACGCACAACCTTGAGGCGGATGGGCTACAACAGCAGAAGACCCCACCGGGTACCACTCATCTCCACTACAAATAGGACAAGAGGCTACAATTTGCACGAGCTCACCAAAATTGGACAGTTGAAGACTGGAAAATGTTGCCTGGTCTGATGAGTCTCGATTTCTGTTGAGACATTCAGATGGAGTCAGAATTTGGCGTAAACAGAATGAGAACATGGATCCATCATGCCTTGTTACCACTGTGCAGGCTGGTGGTGGTGGTGTAATGGTGTGGGGGATGTTCTTGGCACACTTTAGGCCCCTTAGTGCCAATTGGGCATCGTTTAAATGCCACAGACTACCTGAGCATTGTTTCTGACCATGTCCATCCCTTTATGACCACCATGTACCCATCCTCTGATGGCTACTTCCAGCAGGATAATGCACCATGTCACAAAGCTCGAATCATTTCAAATTGGTTGAGTTCACTGTACTACAATGGCCCCCACAGTCACCAGATCTCAACCCAATAGAGCATCTTTGGGATGTGGTAGAACGGGAGCTTCGTGCCCTGGATGTGCATCCCACAAATCTCCATCAACTGCAAGATGCTATCCTATCAATATGGGCCAACATTTCTAAAGAATGCTTTCAGCACCTTGTTGAATCAATGCCACGTAGAATTAAGGCAGTTCTGAAGGCGAAAGGGGGTCAAACACAGTATTAGTATGGTGTTCCTAATAATCCTTTAGGTGAGTGTATATATCCAACAACAACAGTCTGTTAAATCCACAGTTGTGCACGTTAAAAAAAGTTTTGTTGTGAAATAGATTACTGTGAATTTCATCATGTGTCATATCACCGGAAAGGAACCAACTGCCAGTGTGTATGGTTCTTAATTTTGTTTTTAGATTTAACTTACTTTCTGCCTAAAATATTTGAAAGAAGTAGGCCTAGTCATTGTACATTGTCGCACAAACAAAAACACATAAAAAGTAACATAGACAGACAGGGCGGCTGTGTGTCTACGAAACAGCTTGGTGACTCTTGGCTGCAGGGCGATCTGGTCTCGGCAGTGACCATATGATGCAGACGAGCAGAGGCAGGCACAGGCAGGTGGAGAGCAATGAGCGCTGGGAATGAGGGGCACACTCTGAGAATGACAGATGAACACGAGACGGTTCCTGTATCACTGTTACGCAACAACAGAAGCCAAGGTACGGCTAATTACAAACTCTATCCACCAACATGATGAAGGAGGCAGGCCTAATTGTGTGGAGCGCGTGTCTGGTGTCTCTGCTGTCTTTGCTTGTGGGATTTATCCTTGCCCAGCAGGCAGCAGTGCACCATATGGTCCACAAAGGAAATATTTCTCAAACAACACACAAACAAAGAGATCTTGGCTCACACATAGCATGCAGACAGGGAAAGAAGATCACAGGCATGGAGGCTGAGACTTAAGTGAGTGATCACACATGGTGAGACAGGTTTCAACAACCAGGACGATGTTAAATCATTGAGTTATGAGTGAGATTTGTTTGGCGAATAAAAAGACCTTAAATAGAGTGGTGCTGTTTCGGGGCATGTTGGTTATGGTTAAGGTTAAAGTATACTTTATTGTCCCCATGAGGGAGTTTGTCCTCTACATTGGAGTCAAACTTCTGTGTCAGTTCAATTAGTTTACTTGTCAACTGTTAAATGCAGTAGGCCTATTACTTTATTTAGGCCTCCCAATTTCATGACTGCCAAATGCTAGTTACATTTAAGCAAAAAGTGACACAACATAAAAGAGACAAATCCTGTGTTGACGCTGTGACAAAAGCAGTTGGAGTTTTGTTTTAGCCATGAGTGCTTGTTAGCGAAGTGACTGTCTATATGGTCTTTCCGTTGTTCAAATGAAAGTGATATGTACAAGATAAAAAAGCGCTGTTATGGTTGTTGTCTCTTTGAAACGGGAAGTCAGAGCCAGCTGAAAAAATGATGGGTTGCCCCTGGAGTTTCCCTCAAACAGCAGACCACAGAGGGGGGGGGGCTGGCTGCAGGTCTGCTAAGCTCCTCCGTGCCCATATGGTGGAGGCTTACACACCCAGGGATCACATGAGAGGGGAGGAAGACCCTGAGGCCAGATACAAGCAGAGGAGACACAGACTGTTCGGTGGAAGCACTGAGGAAAATATGGGTTACTATCAAGCATAGAGTATCGCATGAATGAGGGGAACGTTGGGATTTTGCTCATGCAGTCATGGTGGTTGTGGAGGAATGTGTGTTCATGTGTGAGGCTAAATGAGCAGCAGTATAATGAGCCCGTGTCATATGATCTGAGGCGCTGTGTCACTAATGGCATTAGCCTCAACTGGAGACCTGCAGCGTCGCCTCCCTCCTGGTGTCATCCCAGTTGATTCCACTTTTCCTTCTGTCAAGTCTGGCCTTTACCCGAACTATAATGGGTTAAAAAATTGTTAACATGTTTCGTTTTGTTCACAACTTTTGAATTCATGGCAACACCTTATTACCAAAAGCCTAAACCTGTGGAGGAATATTGAGGGCGGGCTTCTCTAATTTATATTTATTTATTGCCCAATACCACAAAATACTCAAGACACCATGACATACTGTTGCAGGAAATCGTGTCTTCTAAGATGAACTGAAAATTAACCAACGCATTACAACATGCAACGACTACAGCCAGTTCTCTCCTACACTGTCTGCTCACGAAATTAATCTACTGGTAAGGTGTAAATGAAGGCATTGTGATGTGTCAGACAGAACTAAAGTGAACCCATGGGACAAATGACAGAAGGATTCCACTGATTCACTCTGCAACAGGAAGTCTGTACATGGACACGCCCACACTTCCTGTTAGGGGCATCACTACTCACCATTCAGTCCCATCATGTGACCCACGTGGACAACACTACGCTGATTTTCTGCACAAATCACGCTATACATATAAGCCTGTTGTTATCATGCGGCTGTAACTAATGTCATTTCAATATGTTAAGGCTCAGGTACAAATATGTGCACGTATGCATGTGCACATAGTTTTGCAAATATAAAACTAGCCCTATGCCCGTTAACGTAAGGGCTGCGTAAGATGTTTGAAACTTTATGTCCTATTGTTTCAGTGCATCTCTCCACTAGATTATTTAGATTCCCCAAATTTTGTATCTTTAGACAACCCTTTATTTTCTTCTACAACGCTTCAGGAAACTCGTTGCACTGACTAGTTACTTTTAAAAGGTGCAGTTGAATGTTTATTTGATGATAAAGTGAATTAGTAGATAAAAGATTAGTATCTACTATGTTTCAGTGTGAGAGAATGTGGATCAGTGTCGACAGAGATTCTCACTGTCACAGAAGACTTCCTTTTCCATAGCTTCACAGGATATGAGCAATATCCTCAGAAACATGCGAAACCCACCCCACCCCGAGGCATAGGTCAACCTACAGGGTCATATCTGGGACATTTTGAAGAAAAACAGGGTGCACAATTATTATTCAACATATATGGCGCATATACAAGACATTTATTGCTGTAGAGCAAAAACTACAGATTTAATATGATGATTCATGTTTAAAGTATTGTTTTCTTAGTGAATTGGCATGTGCTTGCTTATTTCCTGTTGTAGTGACTGACGGTGTGAGACTGGTACCTTGGCATTCAGGGTTGGGCAGCTGTGTCACTTTGTTGTTGTTTTTGTTATTACAAAATATGATTAGTTCTTTAAAATATAATACTTATTTTGATTCTTGAAATGTGTTTGAAGTTTTGACCAAGTAAAATGAATGTAAGTCATACGGCAGCACTATCATGTAATAGCACAGCAGTATCAGCAGTGCTGAGTAAAACCTCCATGCTTTGTGTAACCTACTCTTATTTCTCTAACTTCTATTTTTCTATTTTCTATATTATTTGTGTACATATTTATCAGTATGAATTAACTCTTTTTTTTTTACTTAACAATTTTTTTTTTTAGCTTTTCCAGCTAACTTAGCTGACTTTGGGACTTTGAATGTTGTGGTGTGGATTTATTAACATTATAAAATGCATTTTTAAGAATGCCAAAACCGTTCTCCCCCACAAGGTTCAGTCATGTTAGGTTATAATAAAACATGTTACATAAAACTCCCTCAAAAATCCAGGTTTAGAACTACAACGCATGAGGCTCAAGAATATGGCTGCACTGTGAAAGGTTTGCCAGTACAAAATCGGACACATATATAGAAAGAGCAAAAAATAGACTATAGGGATAAAGGTGTGACAGGAGATAAGAACAGTCTATGGCGATGGTGAGAGGCAGGACAACCTCAGGAGAAGAGGAGGGGAAAATATGACCCAATAGAAAAATAGATGGGGGATTGCAAATGGGAGAGGAAGGTCAAGGATGTCATGGTTTGTTATAGTCAGGATGCTAAAGTGGCTGTAGTGACAAGAGGGCAATGCCAAGGGGTGAAGGGATGTGGGGACTTGAGCTTGCGCAGGTCATGGGACCACATCCCTTCCCACACACTTCTGTACTTGGACCACATGTGGAGAAGATGGTGAGAAAAGGCTAAGTGTCACAGGGTTATCTAAGAAAATGGCAATGTGTTCTCCCTCTGTACTGAAGGATAGTATAGAAATACATTGTCATATACAGTATAAATCATTGCAATATGAAAAATGTATTGTTTAAACTAGCCTTGTAATAGAAATTGAATAATGTACTTGTTTGTAAAGTACCATATAAACCTATGAGAATATTTTGTAACACAAGGCCAGAGAAGATTTGTTTTATTATTGTATTGGTTTATTAATTATAACAGAGCAGCAAAATGTAATTGGTCTGGTGACATAAGAGTCACCTTAGACCACACCCAAATCTCAAAGTTCATTTCAAGCATGCCACTGAGCAGAAGGTCTGACTCACCCTGCGCCTGTGCATTTTAATAAAGGGCTACCTGTTGAATTAGCCTACTTATCCCGGCAGCTCAAGGCATTAATCTGGGCTTCATATTATCACACTGCGTTGAACGCCCCGTGACCTGATTTCCTTTCTCATAATTTAATCACTGATTGTAATAAAGCTCATTTACAAATCGTGTCCTTGAGCAATATTGAACCTTAGTAAAAACCCAGAGCTGACGGCCCTTAGTAACTGGTCTAATCTGACAAGCTTATATGGCCTAGTTTTTAGCACATCAAGCTCTACAGGGTAAAGCTTGACAACTGTGCTGGGACTATCTAAAGATGGCATAAAGCGCGACTTGACTGTGCGCCCAGTGGGATACATCTTGCGGCACAGCGGGGCCTGTTGAAACAAATCCTATTCTCTTCAGCCTTGCCATCTCTTGCCTTCTACCTTTGTTAGAGTTAAAGATACCTAGTTTTTTTTTTGTTAAGAAAGAAGACAACAAAATGGGCACTTTAGGGGTTTGCTGTTCAGAGTCAAAAGCCAAGTTTTCTCTCTCTCTCTTTCGTATAGCTCTGTATTGCAGTATTCAGACATGTCCAGGCATTACAGTGCAGGGAATGGTCGGAATGGGAGGAATCTTTGGGGCATTCCCATCGCAGCAGCAGTCAGCTCTGAGAAAGCCACTCCTCATACAGAGCTAACGCAGTGCCCACAGAAAACTAACATTAATTATTGCCTTGTTTTAATGGATTTATTAGCAATATCTTAGGTTTTCAGAGGTTAATATTACAATTTTGTAATCGGTTTACGGAATATTGGTCTTTAATCCACTCGACAGTTCAGCAAGGACATTCATTTGTTGCTTATTTGCATTTCAGGAAACACTTTGGTCAGCAGTTGTTGTTTTTAAATGTGCTATATAAATAAAGTTGAATTGAATTGCTGCCAGGATACATAACATGGTCCGCTTGCCAAATGTGTGCATGTAGCCCGGTTTAGTTAACTCGGTTTTGATGGCATATCATTTAAAGGCTTTGTTAGAAGCTGTGTAATAGCTGTGATGTTAGTTTCTGGACACGGCCTTAGAGTTGAAACGGATGTGGAATTTAAACTGCAGGGTTTAAAAAGGCACATGTGTGGTTAACTGTGGGGTGTGCTTACGTTTTTGTGAATAAAAAGACAGAAGAACAAAGCTCATTCACGCCGTCAGAGCCGAACAAACATGGAGCTAATGTGGTAATGACAACAAGGCGCACAATAAAAAAAACAACGCTGTGCAGGAATTTCACACACATGCAAAGGGTGAAGGTGTCAGATAAGGTGAAGATGGAAAATTTAGGATAGTAAATGCACCATGGGAAAAGAAAATGGCTTACAAGCAGCATGGCACACACCAGCCTGTAAGAGTCTATCATTCTTTTGAACATGGCCATACCACTAAAATAGCATGATGACGCTAAGAGAGCAAGAGAAGCCTGTAATTCAGTAAGGAGCCTATATAGTGATTAAGGGCATGTAAAAAAAAAAAAAAAAAAATTGCAAACACACCACCCACTCTCGCTGGTTCCTTGCACCACTTCCTGTGGCAACAACCGCTTCCAACTGCAAAAGTCG
The DNA here is from genome assembly GCA_007210695.1 of Neogobius melanostomus. Classification (NCBI taxonomy): domain Eukaryota; kingdom Metazoa; phylum Chordata; class Actinopteri; order Gobiiformes; family Gobiidae; genus Neogobius; species Neogobius melanostomus. The sequence continues at coordinate 826,229 of VHKM01000581.1, read as the reverse complement.
CATCTGTACAATCCCTAAACCTCCTGTTTTCTTTGATATGCAGAAATTCATACGACTGGATTGGTGCCAATGTGTATAAAGGCCATACATAAAGCTGTTGAACTGAGTTTATTTCTCATCACAAGATGTCCAAATTGTTTTGTGGAAAATATACAAAATCACAACAACGCCAATGACAAGAGACTAAAAAGCAACTGCAAGTTTGTGGACCTTTGTATAGTTAATTATGTCCATTTTCATTTTGAATGACATGTGCGCAGTGCATTTCAGATGTGTACTCAAAAATGTCTCATTATCATAAGAAATAAATATTACATTATATGATTTGTGTCAATATCACCCAGACCTATAAAGCTATACTATACTCAACTGTATACCTGAATGGGAAATCAAACTTACTGACAGCTCTTTCTTTTACTGTCATCAGTGCAACAATGACTGAACAGCCACAGGTCATGAGGCCATTCACAGCAGCCATACCACATCCCAACCCCCTTATCCATAGCAACCACATCACATGTTCATCTCCCATGACTGGCCATCTGTAAATGATGTTTAAGTTTCTTTCTGTGGTAAGTCAAACTTTTAATCACCATATTCAATGAACACACGTGGTAAGTGTGTTTGCAATTTCATTGTACTCAAAATGTGTGCTGAGTATGGCGGAAAAAAAAAGAGGGAAGTGAAACTTTCACCTTTACGCTCAGAGGAGGGATAGATTAAAGGAAAGAGGAACTCAGCAGAGCCCCTTCCTTTCCAAAGGGCAAATTCTTCTGCTATCAGATGTTTGTACCACAGCAAGAGATCGAGGCTGTGCAATACCTCACCTCTGGGGTGTACATTTACAGTATCTGGGGCATAGCTGTGAGACACCTTTTCCTCAAACAGAAGTCTGCAACCTTTCGGATCCAATTTGATTCTCTCTGAAAATACTCAAGTCTGAAGAGCCGCAACCAATTTTGATTAGTGCATTTACATTGGAAATGAGGACTAAACCAATACTAAACAGAAATTGGGTCTAAACAAGTAGTGACTCAAAATGTAAGCATGACCAAACTAGGAATAAACCAGGACTTTAGCAGACCACTGGACAGTCAAAGAGCAGCAAGGATGCCAATGGTAAATCAAGTAACAAGTAAAGTGGAACAATAAGACAAAAATTAAATAATGTGTAGCTTGTGGCAATAACAGTAAAAGTGAATAGTGTCGGGGCCTTTCATTGCAACTAGTCAATTTCTTTTGGTTACAATCATTTAAGTTGCGTAATTGTGGCAAAAGGTTTCGCATAGCCAGAAGGTCCTAGGCCTTTCCAACTGGAGCTGTTCAGTGTCTGAGCAGGTTTCATTCCGGTGCTCTGGTTTCCCCCCACCTCCAAAAACACGCGAGTCAGGTTTGCCAATAAGCACTTTGCCTACAGACAAATCCCAAGCGTTACCCTACTGCCAAGCAAACACGACAGCCACGCTTAAAAGGGCTGCACGACGTGAAAAATATTGCATTGACGACACAATTGCGATATGATACTAAACCGTTTCAGCGAAGTATGTTAAGTTAACTTTAAACAATAATTACTACATCTAGAAAAAGCAAGGTCATAAAGGAAATTAAACCAAAAGCACATATCCAAAATTGAACCTTTACACATCATCACTCATGTGTTTTGTTTTAGGCTGAGTCAGCCGGATGAATATGCAATATATTGTGGCTTATTGTGACATGGATACTTTGTTGGCTAACATAAATTGGGAAAGTGCAGCCCTACACATCAAGCAACTCTAATCCAATAAAATTTGTATTGATCAAAAATTGCAGGGGGGTTGTATATATTCTGTGTCCATTTTTGTATTGTTTTTAATAATTGTTTAAATCTGGCACATATACACAAACTGTACCGAGTGTCCATTAATGTGCATTGCCCTCTCCAAATAAACAAATAAAGTATGAAGGATCTACAAATCAATACGTGCTCAACAGGGAAACATTATAGAGCCTAGAATCATGTGCGACAAGTCACCAAGACAGATTCCAGACAGTAGCAGCACTACATTATGCCAAATGTTTGTTTAGCTGTGTCCCCTGAAGCGAAACTGCAGAGTGACCCAACAAGCCCTAATGCCTTAAGGTAAATAGATGGCTAGCCCTGCTCTTCATAATGGCTGCTCCACACTACACCTATACACCCACTCGGTGTGCACTCCAGGTTAGATCTCTGAAACACCCACGCATCCCAGAGAGATAAGCACGGTGTCATTTTAGTAGCAGAAAAGAAAGTCAATGCAACTGATTGCCATAGGTGATATTGCATGTGCGCTGTGTGATTGAAGACGGAGAAAAAAATGAAAAAGTGATTTATGAAGTGTAGAAAGGCCGAAACAGGGACATGGAGTAGTTAGCATTGGCTATACGCTCTACATGTGTCACATCTGCTGCAAACCTGTGTTGTCGATTGCATCGTCCCTGTAAAATAAATTAATTATATGCAAGATGAGCTTTAATGATGAAAATATCCTCGTAATAATCACTGGCAGCAAGATTCGAAAATTTTGTAAACAACAGCTTTAAGAATTTTAAATTAGGACCCAATTTGAATTTTTCCCACTGAACATACTCCTCCCCAAAACTGGTAAAGTAAGCTACTACTAATTTTACCCTGCACGCTTACCTGAATCAATTACGGTTTGAATGACTTACTGATATGAGTGAATGGTAAACAACACACAGAACCTGGTTTCATTTGTTAAAAATGCAATTTGTATTAAAAGTCTGGTCTTTTAAAACAGACAGCCCTGCGGTTAAACGGCTGCACTGAAATACAACTTTACAATCAGGTTAATTGTGTCAACAGTACATTAACATTGTCACATTTCTGGTTGAAAATGACACCAAAAAAAAAAAAATCACACAACGAAAACCAGAAGTCCCTTGATTTTTTTTTTTTTTAGGCTGACTCGGAAGTGGTTTGGTGCTATAGTAGGCCTCCAGTACCTGTGCATCTAAAATATATAGATTTGTCCTTAAAATACTGCAAATGAGCACCTGACCATTGTGAAACATACAGGAAAAACCACCTATTCAAGAAACAATAAAGCCGGTGGTTGTTCGGTGAGTTTGTGGATTGCCAAGTCGAACGGTTCTTATGGTAATAGGTTGGCACGAGATTCAAAACAGCAGATTATTTTATTTTTTTATTTATTCTCGAAAGGCACTGGACACGAGGGCCATGGGGTTATCCATCCTCGTGTCATGTCAGTTAAGGTCCTCTCACGCACTGTAGAAGTGACTAAGGAGAAAGTGGCACACATCAATACTCAACCAGCCGTTAAGAGTCGAGCGTCTTTATGACTTTGGGAAAACAAAGGGGCTAATCTTGAGAGTGTTTCGCGGAGCGTTGCTTCATCTAGGCAAGGCTGACAAGTTTGTCCGCTCCCTTACCCCATAATTGTGCAGCAAATTACAAAATAAACTTTTTTAAACTCTTATACACAAATATCCATGAGTGTCTTTAAGTGTGGCTCCCCTTGATTATTCCCATAAAACGGTGTGGATCCAGTTCCAAGTAGTCGAGCTTGACGAAACTATAGTTCAAACTTCGCTGACATCACTTGTGGACAAGGATCGTGCAGCAAAGATATTCCAAGCCAGCAGAATTCCCCCCTCTGCTGCGGGCGCCCCTCCTCCTCCTCCTTCTCTCCCAGTCCCCTGTGGCATTCCTGCGTGCATTTTCCTCAAAGGCTAGGCGAGAAGTGCAGGAGAGCTCAACAGTACACACTCGGTGCAAGACCCTGTCAGATATAACACAAAACAAATACAGTCAGGAGTGGTTACAAACTGTCACAGCAGTACAAGTATTAGTGGTTTAGGTTTCCAAGAGTTTATGTAGGTCAAGCCTAGCAGGAATTCCCCTAATAACAAAGTTGTCAGAGAACTTTATCGTGTCAGCATACAATTAAAAACTACTAATCTAGCATTCGAACCCGAAGCTGGCTTTTACAGTTCCCCAAACGAGTTACAGACTTCCCCAAAGTGTTTGCCAAACAATGACTAGAAAGCCGGCTGCTGTTGTAACTTATCACAGGCTTGTAAGAACAATAAGGGGCTAAGAGTTACTCAGATTGAAGTATTTTCGAAATCATCCTCTCGTTGGCATGCAGGGTGAACTGTTGTGGGAGGTCTGAACTCACCATTGCAATCTTAAACCCGACTTTTTTTGGGGGGGGAGTCCTTCCTCTTAAAGAATGACACAAGACGAGCAGCACTGATCGTCGCCATTTGGTGTTGAAGCATAGTTCATCTGTCGCACGATTTCTGCAAACAGTTCGTCCACGGAGGTCTTGTTTTTGGCTGAAGTTTCCATGAAAGGGCAATTCCACTCGTCCGCCAGTGCTTTCCCCTCACCGGACGACACCTCTCTCTCCCCTCCAGGTCCACTTTGTTTCCAACCAGGATCATGGGTACCCTCTCGTACCTTTTCACGCGTATGATCTGGTCCCGCATCGGCTTGATGTCCTGAAAGCTCTGTTGATTCACCAAGCTGTAAACTAGAATGAATCCCTGGCCGTTTTTAATGTACAAGTCCCGCATAGACGCGAACTGCTCAGTCCCAGCCGTGTCTAGGATCTCCAGGACGGAGGGAGAGGAGTCCACCTCGATCTCTTTCCTGTAGAAATCCTCTATCGTGGGGTCGTACTTCTCGATGAAAGAACCGGTCACAAACTGGACAGTGAGCGCCGATTTGCCGACTCCTCCCGAGCCGAGGACCACTACTTTGTACTCCCTCATGGTTCAAAACAATTCCCCCCCCCAGCCTACACTCCTGCTTCCTCTGCGCTGTGAGCCCGCTAGCCGCCCAGCTGGCTCTCTCGCTCTCGCTCTCTCTCTACTCCCCGTTCACTGTTGAGCCCCAGCAGGCACTTTTAACCGGCTCCGGACAGCGGACCTGGGGCGCGGTCGTCCAAAGTCGGCGTGTACGGGGCAGGTACCGTGTTCGGAGAAGCGTTTAGCCTTTGTTTTGGGGCATGTTGGCTCCGCGGCGATAGCTCAGCTGGCTCTCGGTGCAGCTTCCCCCGTTTTCGTTCAAGTAGCCAGCGTGCGCTCCCTGTTCTCTGAGCTCACGTCAAGATGGCGCAGCACAGCACGCGCGCTTCCGCTTTCAAAATAAGAGCGATTTCTGTTTGGGCGTCGTGATTAGCCGTTTGCATCCAGGGCAATTACTTATTCGCGCGTGAATTTTACACAGAGCGTTAAGTTCGTGTCCTCTCTGGCCTTATGAGTTAAAGTTATAGTCTCGTGACACGATTTCCTCTTTGAACGATCGCAAGGTTTCCGGTTTCCCCGCCTTGATTTCAGGTCACTTGCAGCCGCTCTGATATATACACTGTGCGTTCCCTGCCCACACTCTCCACGCAACCTCCGCGACGTCCCGCGTCACGCAATAAATAGTGTGGTCGGTGCGTTTAGTTAAAGGCGCAGTGCAACTCATATCGCACAGTCAGCCCGAGAACTGACTCTCACGGCCGCCACACCTTAGTTTCGACATCTCTGATTATTGGCTTACTACTCCTTGAGTCACTCACACACACTTTACTGGGAAGTGATTTGGAAACTACTGAACTATTGCTTAAGGGCATATCGATAGAAAGGCTAGTTTTGGCTTACTTACTTAAATGCAATGCTTGTTGCAGTTGTTTCTAGCTTTTTGCCTTCCTTCTAGTTTAGCCCTGTCAAAAAACACACACAAAAGTTCATCATATAATAAAATTTAAAGTTAAGATTTATCTATTTCAGTATACCCTCATATAACCCGACGCAGCCTCTATCAGTAACTTGATCACTGTGTTGTGATGTTTGTTGTTACAATGTATATGTAATTGTTGCACCTTCCCCTTTCACAATCAAATGCATAGTGTCACACTATCTTTTCTTCTTTCCCTATATCCAAATTTTCGTTATGACAGACATTGCAACAACACATATTAAAATATTCATGTTATTATACACAAAAACAGCCCCTACTAAAATGAAACGTAACACTTAAATAGTAGAGAGTACAGTACAAAAGTAGGCACAGAAATAGCAATATGCATACTGGCTATATTGTTTATGGATTGTTATTGGCCTACTTGGCAATACAACTCCTATGTAATCTGGGTAGGCCTATGCAGTCTACATTATAAAGCTAAAAAACTATTTGAATGACTTGCTTTTATTGTAGCACATTGAGTGAAGATTGAAACCAGCACTCATGACCTCAGCACCTCCAGGAATGACTTAGAATTTCTGTGTGAATTAATGTGTGTGTAGCTCATTTAGATAAAGGTTATATTAAGCCATTTTCTGTGCTTGATACATGCACATGTGTTGGATGTTTGTTCTCAAAGATGTGCTGATAAGACTTCTTGGATGAGAGGGGAAATGTTCAACACTTGAATTACCAAGTATAGATAATCCCTACCTTTGTCTACAAAAATAAGTATTTGAAAATGAGAGACTTAACACGTCTATTCAAAAGACCTTCCACAATCAGCCTGATGTTAAATACTTTGAAGCAGGGTGTAAAGTTGGTCTGAGGTGATAGTGGCGATGTGGATTGTCATGAGGGCCTTTTGCAAGTTCCCCACAGTCAGCCCCTCTCAAATCCCATTAGAAAAACAGCAGGCCAATTCTTCACCACCGCCGCCTCCACATGGGAATGTGAAGCAGCCCTTGTGATAGTGGATTGTCAGATGTGTGAGAGGGATCACTCTTAAAGCAACAGCCAGTCTGTCCTGTCCGGAGACTTTGTGCCTCAAACACATTAGTGATAATTAGATAGCTGTCTTCAGTGTATAAGTCAGTAATAGTGTCAGGGCTGCTGGCAGTTTTCAGTAAAGAAGCAAATAAAACTGGACTGCTTCTCTATTACAAAACGTTACCCTAGAGTGACTCAGGCGCGGCCTAAAAACTGGAAGGTCAGCGGTTCCCAGCTTCAACTTGTGCACCATTGTCGTGTTCTTGGGCAAGATACTTCATCCGCCATGAGTTAAAGAGTGATTGGAATGGTCAGGCCAACACTGTACTACCGACTGCATGTCTGGTATTGATTAAGCCTATGAAGTTGTTGAATTGTTTACAAGTAATAAAATACGTGGCAGTACATCACTAATATTATGAAATTTACTGGGGTATGTGGTGACAATAATAATCAAAGCTTACAACTATATAACTCAGAATATATCAATATATCAATTATACTACAAAGTGTTTTGTCTCCAGCCCTCTCCTAATACCACTTGTATCTCATGAAACGCAGCATGCTCTAATTAGGTAACCTTAAATAGCTTAAGGACTGCTTAAGAACTACTTCAGAATAACAATACAAAGTATAGCGGAGGCTTTAATCCACACTGATGCTGCCATGAGAGCAACAACTATGTCTGGCAACACAGAGATAATTAATGATGCTGTGAGTCTGTCTGCAACCTTTTCATTGCACAGCTCTCTCAAATAGCATTTAGTGGGTCAGGAGTTCAATTGTTTTAAATCTTTTGCTTATATGCTCCTTTTAGTTTTAAGGCCTTCAAATAGCAGGACAGGATTTCTTAAAGTTTAAATAGAGGGTAGGCGACAATCTAAATTCAAGCATAAGTAATTTACATATTTTAAACTTCTTCCTGCGGGGCCAATTTGAATTATTGTAATAGAGGTATTAGCGACAGTACAGTGTTCATACTGTTAGTGGTGATTTGAAATACTAAGGTTAAAATGTGTTATTAGACTTACTTGAAAGGCCTATCAGCGGCTATACTGCAGTGGTTCTCAAACTGTGGTACTGATGGGGCTTACTCAGTCCCAGGGTAATCTGCAATTTGATAAATAAACTTTGTTGGTTTTGATTATAGATCAGTTGTTTTGTGCTTCAGTAATCTATCTATTTGGGGGGTGTTTTTTCTGTTCTGCTTTAGATCTATTTCAGACCATCAGTTTATTCGTGCTTTGGTCTTGATCTTAGCCTGGTGGTACTTGAAGCTCAAATATATGATGAGGTGGCTCTTGGTGTAAAAAGTTTGAGAAGATTACAGCCTTTACGGGCACAATAAATATATACACATAAAACTTTAGGTGTTTTGTTGTCGTTGTTGGTGTTGTGTGCAATTACCACTTTTGTCCAGCAGAGGGCAGTAAAGTTACATTCCAGTTGAAGCAGTCAATCATGACACTTGGATAGCAGACAGCAGGGATCTTTTTCATAGAGGTGAGGGAGTCTACTGTATGTGGTTTTTATACACTGTCATATTCAAAAGAGAATAACAAGACACAGCCATATGTTACCAAAAACGTTGTTTATTTGAACAATGTTTCAATAGAGACTGAGCCGATTATTCTAAAAAGACTAATCTAGGACACATTTATAACAGTAGCTTTTTCTTTTTCAGAATTAAAAAGGACAATAAGCTGTTGTTTCATGTTAATATTTAATTGGTTGAAGACAAAAGGACTTTCTGCTGCTGACATATTAACCCACAATAGTCAGAAATGAATGAAAAAATGCTCTGTACATTATGTTAGACTAGACAAAATGCTGATGCATAAAGCCGGAGAGAGAGAGTTACAGGGAGGACACTTGGTCTTTCATTGCGCCCACAAAGCAGCCTTTCATCTGTTGAATCTGGCCCATATTAATAATACATACGACACTGTACTGCCAACTGCAGGGGTGAAAGGGCGAGGCGGGGTGTCACACAGAGACGCCTGACATTCTCACTTCCTCCCTGTGCAGCTGAGGCCAGAGCATCCTCAGGCAGATGTGAAGCCTCTTGTCATTAGGCCAGATGTCCATAGCTCAGTAACTATATCATGACACCAGAAAAACAGGCAAACATTTCCTAAACTTGGGCATTAATCTCTCAGTTTCATTTTATTATTGTTACAATGAATGAAACACCTGTTGCCAACTGGGGAAAACATAGTGTGGAGCTTTATACCTTTTCAGCACTGATGAAATCCAACATTTATTTGACATGAATTATTTCATGTATTTATTGGTGAAGAAAAGCAGTCATGATAAATTGCAATGTAATTGAAAATTGAAATATGTAAAGGAATAAATTACAGAGTGTATTTCATGATGCATTCCTCTCCAATGAAAAGTCATTTGTGATCTCCTGGAGCAGCACAAACATGGTATATAAATATACCACTGTTCAGGGGCTCCATGGCAATTGTCAGTCTGCCTCTGTGCGTCCTCAGGTGCAACGTGTGAGATGAAGCATTTCTCGCAGAGGCTCATTTGACAACAGTCTGGCCAAAGTTAGAGTTGAGTTTGGCAATTGGTAGATCATAAGCCAGACTCACTGCACTGCACTGCCCTGATGACCAGTCCTGACCCCAGTCACATGGCTAATTTTAGAAGAGAATCCAGGACAGAGGATCAGCTTTCGGACACAGACTGAAGGGAAGACGCTGCACTGTGTGATTGACAAATATAACAAATACAAAATATATTCAGTGGTGGAATGCAATAAAAAACGCATATCCTTAGTGGCATTGAGAGTATTTTTACTCAAGTGATTTTGTAGGTCTCTGAGTATGTATACAAGACAAATTGGTTGTAATTATAGTCTGTAGTACTAGTGGGCTAGTCCTAAGTTTGATAATAAATAATGTTGATATTGTCAGTTGATTGGCTGTCCTTATTGCCAGGATGGATGACATTGCTCCGTAGACATTTACACCTGCATGGCGATGCAGACTGTTCCAGCAGATACAGGGAAGTATTTATTTATGGCCTTCCAATGGACCGCCACATTTCCCTTGTAAAGGGAAAGGACACCATTTACAAAACAAAACCTCTTTTGAACCACCTGCCTCAGGGTTTAGTTGGAGGAAGCGAGACTGAGACCTCAGCAATAACTTAACTTTGCCATTAGTTACTTTTGTATAGTTAACTTTCCTTTTTGTCAATATGATACATTCCACTGTTGGGTTCCATCTGTCCAAGTGCTATTTTCACTCAATTTTAGAGACCTTGATTCTTCATCTCCGCCGTAAACCCACAACACTCTAAATCATCCCGATATTCTCAGACTGTTTTGCACACACAGACAAAAGACCTTATAAGACGGGACATCACGCCTGTACCCGCACACACTGAGTATGTCACCGTGTCTATAGTCCTTGGTGGATCTGTGGCCATTATTCACCTCCTCTAACCCACACCATTAATCAAGCGCAGACATTCGGTGGCTGCTCCACACTGGCGCTGGCACAGGTATAGTCCTCACACACACACACACACACACACACACACTGAGGATAAATAGGGTCTCCAGCCAAGCAGAACACGGTAATAGAATCTAAACAACGCTGTGAGGATGGGGTATAACAAGTGAAGGGTTATTAAGTATGGTCAGGAAAGGTCAGGTGCAGTATACTGTATTATAGAAGGCATTGAGAATACGTCATAAGTGGACAAAGTCAGACACTAGGCTTTCCAGTAGGTTAGAAAGGGCACGGAGCAAAGGGGTGGAGCTAAGCAGAAAAAATGAAAACATTATGGAAGTGTTAATGTGTAATCTGATATATGGTGTAAATTGTGATTATAAAGTCATCAGAGATACAGCCTGATTATCAGGATACGGAGCAGAGACAGTTTGTGTAAAAAGACCTATAAAGTACTGTGTCAGTAGTACATCCCACACTTGCACTCTCAGACATAATACCCTCATTCATCCTGGCCTATTGCACATGTTTTTAGTGGTAGGGGAAACCTACGCAGACACGGGGTGAACATCCAAACTCCACACAGAAAGATCCCGTCCAGGTGGGAATCGAACTTGAGACCTTCTAGCTGTGAAGCATGAGAGCTAACCGCTGTGCTACCGTGCCGCCATTGGAGCTAATGTCTCAAGATGTAATGTCAACTCTCCATCAGTATTTACAACACAACTAAGCAAACAGCGATGACCTGGCTGGAGACTCACATGCAAAGTGTATCCTGGAATTGACAAGAGAAACACGCCTGCCACTGATAAGGAACTGTGCAGCTCTGTGTGCAGTCTACAACAGTCACAGGTGGAACTAGTTTCAGTCTTTGTCCAGTCATGGCTCCATACCCCATAACGGATGTCTTTTAGTAATTAACTTTGAAGAAGCTAAATCACATTTTCAAAGGCAAAATAATATGGCAATTAACAGTATGCGTCAGCACAAGACAAGATCTGCTGTAGAGACACGTTTTCAAAGCAGCGCTGGTTAATTAGATTTACAAGGCTGAACGGAGCTTTAAAATGAATTCACTTTTGTATACTAGTTCGCATTTGTGTATTGGCCAGGGCTGTTCAGTGAACATTAGACCTCACGAGGCTTGCTGTGCTCCTATAGATCATACTGACATGAAAGAAGTCAGGTTCTCTCTTCAGACCATAAAACAGTAATGTGGACCTGGGTGTTAGCAGGTCCACATTCTTCTCAAGCACTTGAATAGATGGTTCAAATCTAAACCTTTTATCACAGCAGTATGTGTTCTCTTGGTGAACCTATCAGGAATCTCTAAAATATTTATAAATGCTTGGACATACAATAAGTGCATGTCAGTAAATCCCATGGCATGTAAAATAAATGAGTTGTAACTTACAGCACAGCAGGAGACAGGTAGACATGCAGATCCATCCAGTTCAATGCATAATAATTCAAAATGATCATCTTTTGGTAAAATGTTCTTTGTTTGTCCAAAGTATGCTACTGTTTTGATAAACAGATTAACAGATTCAGTATCACTGTCAGGTTAATGGGCCCTAATAATTCACTATCCTGGACTTTTTGAACGCCTGTAAGTTGTTGTATTTAAGAAACTCTACATATTTTAATGAAAGATCTGACATACAGTTAATCTTAACCCTTTAATAGTCTTGAGAACTTGATTATACACAATATGCAGTAGTAAACTTTGAATAGTACTTTGCTCTGATTTATTGCATACTGTGTTAAACAGGCCAGCAGACTGACCGGTTGCCAGATAATAAAAGCTTTGGTATAGTGCCTTACTCATCTCCTACTTAAGATCTTTTATCAACGTGCGGACAGGCTGTGTGGTAAAGGCATTAAGAATGATCAAGCCCATTGCATGTGACTGCTCTGAAGTACTCCTTATGTATTCTTTATATGTTTTTGCTTCATGTTTGTTCACTGCAGGTGTGTCTCCATTCATGCCAGCTTACGTTCCCATTCACTGCCTAATGTTCCGATCAATCCCCCTCTTTTTAAACATCTATTTATATTACAGTATTTGGCTACACAGTGGAACATTGCCTTGCCTTATCTTGTCCCCCGTCTGCAGCAGCAACAGCTCATAACACTTATCACACAGACTGTTTTGTATCAGTCAGTTTATCTACAGAAAAGAATCTACAATGTACCTCTATAGACAACGTACTGTATATTGTTGAGTTGGTCACAGCCATATGTGTCAAAGTGGGCTCTTGGGCTCTGCTAAACAAAATGTAAAATATAAAGGTTTGTTGGTGTCATCTTGCCTTGTAAAGCTACATATCAATTAAGAAAGATACAGAAAATTCAGACATTAGAAAGGCTGATGGATGGTACTTTTATGTCTCTTATCACACCCTCACATCCACAGGTGTGCAGGGGACATTTTGGAAGGAGTTGGAGTGGTAGAAGAAAATGTCTTGGTGGTGATAGATTTTGTTGTGCATTTTGGCATGTTATTTGTCAATCCAGCTAAATCCCACCAACAGCCCAGATCCCCCACTTTCTGTTGAGTTCACAGGGGCCCAATGTTGAGGAAAACTATACACTATACCAGTGGTTCCCAAAGTGGGGTCCGGGGCCCCCTGGGGGGCCTTGGAGACACTATAGGGGGGCCCCAAAAAGCTTGTCTAGAAAACAAGTACATTGAAAAATATATATTTTAAAAGGAAAAATACATTTATTCTCTAAAATGTATTACTTGAAACCAGTTTTAAACCCCAGTCATTGCTAGATGTTGCTTTTTATGTAATTGTATCTGTAAAACAATAAGAAAATTCCAATGAATATGATAAATTATTTTCTATTGGGGGGCCCTGGGAGAATTTCGGATCGACAAGGGGGCCGCGATGTTCCGGACTTTGGGAATGGCTGCACTATACTATACATCACTCTCTCAGGCAGACGCTACGGAACCACACCGGCCCGGAAAAACATTTACAAGAAAGCATTGATGCCCACTGCTGTGACTGTTATGAGTCATGAGATACCAGCAAAGCTGATGTTACAGATCAGTGTGTGTATCACTGGTATTGGTAGTCTAAGCCAGTGGTTCTCACCTGGCATGCTGTCAGGACCCACCATTATACTGTATTAGGATGGCAAACCACAACCCCCATAAGAGTTGAATTTCCTATATCATGTAAAACACTCTATTCCCCACAAAAAATGTTGAAAAAGGATTAAATAAATCTAAGAAGCTGATTTAAAAACAGTATTTTTTACAGATTCAGATGCTTCTCTACTTTTATAGTATATATATATATACCCTGGAAAAGGCTCGAAACCCACTGAAAATGGTTCTGCGACCCACTAAGGGGCTCCCAACCCACCACTTGAGAACCACTACTCTAAGCCATGTTGAAGACATAATTCCTGTTTTATAATGGTATTCCTCATACAACTTAAACACATAGTACACAACACAAGCCAAATGAGTGTCATCGTTGTGTTATGAAACTCAGTTCAGAGCAGTGAAACCTTTATTTAGAAAGAAAATGATGTAAGTGCCCCTCCTGGAACCGCCACCTTAATGTGGTGGAGGGGTTTGAGCGCCCGAATGATCCTGGGGGCTCTGTTGTCGGGAGCTTCATGCCCCTGGTAGGGTCTCCCATGGCAAACAGGTCCTAGCTGACGGGTCAGACAAAGAGCGGTTGAGAAGCCCCTTATGAGAGACCAACAGACCCGGTTAGAACCATGAGGCCGTCCTTCTGTGGACCCACCACCTGCAGGAGGAGCCATAGGGGCTGGTGCAATGTGATTTGGGCAGCTCCAACAGCTGCCCCCACGACCCGGCAATGGAAAAGTGGAAGAAAATGGATGGATGGATGGATGGATGGATGGATGGATGGATGATGTAAGTGCAAACCCTCTGGGTTCAAAATGGTGCTCATAACAGAAAAAAGTCATGTGACTAAAAGACTACAGCCCACCTCTTATACTTGTGTCAATAATTTTTCCCAGGAAGGGCATCTGGCATGAAGGCAAATCAATATGCCAACTTCCACTTTTTTAGGAGGCAAGTGAATTGCCATTTCTAAACCTTGAGCGAAACATCCAGCGAAGATTGGCATAGATTTCCCATTTCAAGAGCATCCACACAGTCCTGATAGCATCTCACATTTCCTCCATATTTGTTATCAAGCCAAGGCAGTGTTTGGTAATAACAGTGTAGCTGAGCGTCTGACAGCCCAAAGAAAGCAAGCTCATTCTCACAGGGCAGCACCACAGAGTAAACATATTTCCCTCCAGACCCATAGAGCTATGATTCAAATAGCCGCCACTGTCGCAACCCACCATGAATCTGTACCCAATTATTATGTGCCAAAACAACAAAACACTCTTGCGCGCTGTTTAGTGTAAAGTAAACAGTGTGTTCTTTGGAGGCCTCACGATGTTCCAGAGAAGAGATGTCATAAAAATCAAATTCCACTGATGAACATGCAGTTCAAAGTCAGACTTGAAAGACAGGTTTGCTTATAGGCACATTCTTCCATTATGATGGCTTTCGTATGAAATCTATTAAAAGCTGCAACACCCAATTTACATACCAGGAAGGCATCCACACACCCTTATCTACTGTTGGAATAAGGTGACAGAAAGCATAGGTTGATGGGATGATTCTATCTTCATTATTCTTTATGCCTGTTTGTGTTGATTAAACTTGTGGATTCAGTTGCTCCACTCTGAAGTATCGGACGTGGGTGAACTTGTTTGCAAAAGGGCATGCATCAACAGCTCGAGTCTTGTTAAGGGATTAACTGTAAATGTAACCATTATCTGAATCGTCCAAATTGGAATCTTCTCTTATTTTATTTGTGAAATTTGTTAGGATAGCTGAAGCGTCACAATAATACATTTAAATTAGTTAGTATCTTTTAGCGTTGATTTGTATTGGTTAGCTCCTCCTGGGCATTGATAAATTCTTTTAAATCTTGTTTGTGTATAGGGTATAGTTACAAGGGGCAGTGCAATTCAGTTTCTCAATTTCATTCTTCAATATTTATCTTTTATAGTTTATCATATTGGTTTTGTTATCTTAAACAGAGAAGACAGGAGTTGCACTGGTGAGGAATAGACCATTACTGAAAAAAAAAGTTTTCTCAGGATGTTTACTTAGGTTAAGTGGTATTGCAGTACAGATACCTCTGTGTACAAATACACTCAACGTCTGTTTGGCCTGTGACTCATACTACCAAATAGAGTAAAATCATAATTTGTGGTGGGGTGGATATACTGTATTCCTCTCAATTGACTGGGTTTTTCAAAACAACCGCATTGGCTCATCTTGTGATTTGTACTCCACTATCACGAGTCCATGCCACAGCCCTCACTTGGATACTCTGGTCGTTTTGTGGTGAGTTGGGGGGCCTCGCTGTGATAGATGTGGTGGTCGGCCCCCACTGTAAATCCACAAGGACAAAGCAGTTCGGCTCTTTTACACCGATGGGAGAATTTTCAGAGAGACTGAGCCAGCCGAATCAAACACACAAACGTTTGTTCAACGGCCTGTAGACGCCTTTGTGAAGCTCTCGGCAGAGTCAACATGTGGGAACATATGCAGAAGAGGTACATGTGTTTGGGGAAAGTACAATCTGGCTTGTCAATTTCACCAAATGGAAAGTTGTACAAAGATGCCTCAATTCTAACTAACACTACTACTGTTACTCTTTTTTGTACTAAAGCTTTTAAATCACTCAAAAAAAACAAATAGTAAAATTCACAGGCTACTGCAGTGGTTGCTAAACTGTATGAATGAAGGTTTATTTGGTTACAAAACAATGAACAAAATGTATGTGCAGTAAAACCTTTTTTTTTTCTCGATAAAAAAGTTAATTCATGTTACAAATGTTTGTTTGTTTGTTGCTTACTTTGCTTCAATTTATGCACAACAATAATACATAAACATAACAAAACCAGCTTTTCTTAAGCATCCATATATTTGAAATAATTAATGGAATTGCTCCTCTTAATCATCATCGGCGAGACCATTCCACAAGTTGACCCCTTCAAACCACATTGTGTTCATTTCAAAGTTTGTTCTGACCAATTGTTTTTTAAACATGTTCTCTACTCTCAGGTTATATTTCTGTTCCCTGTTCTCAAACAAACATAGCAATATGTCCTTTTGACGTTGTACATAAAGACCGACTAATTCATAAAATGTAATTGCTTTAAATTTGCAGAATATTGCATTTGTCGGTTCATTATACGATGGCTTTTTTTTAGTAAAATAAAAGTAGATTTTATATTTGTAGTGTAGGCATGCCCCCATATTTCAACACAGTAGAAATAGAACAATACACAATATACAGAGAGGGTGTATTTAGAAAATACTTGTTTTTATGTAATATATTGTTTTGGACAGTTTTGATTAAACATGAGCGATGTGTGGTTTCCAAGACAATTTATGATCTAGTATTATTCCAAGAAATGTGTTTTCATTCACCCTTTCTAATACCACATCATCAATCTTTAGGCTCAAACTGCTTTTAATTTGTCGATTACTGAATATAATATATTTGGTTTTACTTAGATTAAAAGATAAGTTAATTTTGGTCAAACCATTGCTTGATTCTAGATAGTTCTCTGGTTACATCAGTAATTAGTTTGTGAAGATTATCCCCAGATACATACAGTGTTGTGTCATCTGCGAATAAAACCCATTTTAACAAATCAGAAACCTTAAAAATGCCATTGATATATCAAAAAACAACTTAGGACCAATCAGACAACCCTGGGGCACCCCACAAGATACTCTACGCATTTCTGAATGATGATCATTAAGTCAAGATAGCTTTCTAACCATGAGTAGCACATCCTTTAAAACCATACTGCTCTAGTTTTTTCATTAACAATTTATTTTGTCTAATGCAGATGCTATATAATCAACTAATTTAACAAGTTGATCGATCGCTCCTGAGTCCATATTGATTATCACTTAATATCATGCATTTTTCGATGAAACTATCAAGCCTTTTAAGGAAAGTTTTTCCAGTATTTTTGAAAATTGGATAATAATGAGATCGGTCTGTAATTTGAATAAAATTACAGACCACTCTTGTAAATGTGAATATTTCTTTGCAATTTTCATTTGATCTGGAAACACGCCCGATTTGAAATATAAGTCAGAGGATATTAAATGGATTATATTTTTTATATAATTTCTGTCCAATCGATTGACCTTTTATTTTTAAGACCATTCACAATTTCCAGTATTTTATTTTTGGTCATGTCAAACACATGCATAGAGGAAGTCTTCCAAGTATTCACAACTCTTTTTCTTTTTAGTTTTTGAGTCAGTAATGCCTTCTGCCAGTTTGTAACCGACATTAAAAGCATATACATAGTCATTGAATTAGTTTGCTAACGCCTCTGGATTTCTAATAAGGGCTTCACTGTCGTTTTTGAAGTAACTTGGACACTCTCGTTATTTTATGTTTTTTAATATAATTTTGTTAAGTACTTCCCAAGTTCCTTGCATATTTTGCTTTTGTTTTTGTTGTTCTTAAAGAGTGTGAAAATATTGCTTTTTACTATTTCTGATAATACTTATCAATATAATTTTCATATTTTTTGTATTTTTCTGTAGTACGTGTACCAATCCACTTTGGGCATAATTTAGTCTCATTTAGGTCTATTTTCACCCTTTTTAGACCCAGTTTACTCCTGATTTAATCTTGGCGTGGTGATATTTGGAAGGTCAAGTATTGGTACTTGGTGTGACAAGTTTGAGAACCACTGGATAATGAACAAAAAAGCAAAAGCTACCAACATCAGCATAATGTGGCTCTACTTAAAATGTGCCATTTTCTGTAAAATCTTTACTATTACTACAGTTGACCTTTTAAAAAAATCACATAAACATAGCATCACAAAACATGCTATAATATAAAATTGCCATTGTTGACTTTTATGGCCATTCCCACCCCTAATGTATACATTACATTGTGAGGTGTTTTAACTTAAGCAAAAATGTTTTAACATTTAACATTTTCTAACATTGTGGGTAATTGAATGTCCCTAAATGTATTTTCCACCACAAGTGCAAACATATTTGCGGGAACCACAGCATACAGAGAGATATGGTCTAACAAAGAAAAGGGTGAAAGGTGGCTGTGAAAGCAAATAGGGAAATGAGTAGAAGGAGGGAGGAGATTTTGGCTCGCTTCCAAACTGTGTGCAAGTCAAGATCTGACACTGACTCAAATGCACTTACACTGGCTGTCTAATGCTTTTGCAGTAATCATTCAATCTTCTTTCCTAAATGGAAATAGCACAGATAGTGGCCCAAAACAAAGAGTGCAGCCAGCTACAACTTCCAGCCACCCACCCACTCAAAGAAGGTCTTGGCGCGGATCATTTTGCAGTTCACAGCTCGGAGCCAGGAAATCAAAGTGTGTTAGTATTCAGCAGGTTTAGTTGTGAGGAAGAGGCTTGGTTGTATTTCCTGTGCCCCACTACAATGTACAGCCCTGGGTTACTGGCACCGCTGTCGGCTTCAATGAGACCGTGCCATTGTGACGGTCACAAAAGATGTCAGCAGAAGCCAAAGGGAAAGGTGCCGCTTTTATTCGTTTTAGTGTGCTGCAACTTCCTCCTGGATATGGTGAAATACAATGAAAGTGATGACATGGCAGAGCAGCTGGGGTTAAGCTTCTTGTTGTTTACATATAAAATTTATTGACAAATAATACTAGTGATCTAAGATACAACTTTGTACACATACTTTCCTTCAATATGAACATTTTTACAAAGCCACACACCAATCAGGCATAACATTACTGACAACTGGTTATTGATAGTCACATTCATTTTATGACCACATGTCGAAAATGCAAACCTATTATGTGATTCTGTATATTCAAGCACATTTCCACCAGGAACCGTGATAACTACTGCTCGTCTATTCAACCGCACTACACGGATCAGTCTTTTCTCCCCAAGTGCATCACCTGTCTCCTGTTCCTTTCGTGAATAAATGGTGCAGAAACACCCCAAAAGAGCCACAGTTTTGGAGATGACGCAGTTATCTTTTCACCACCCTTTGACTCCTGTCAAGCTGAAATAGCACATTTTTCCAATGTGTAAGTCAACGATTAGGCACCTTAATGAAAGTAATCTGTGTCGTTCTCATCATTTGTTAATGGTCGTAAGGTTTTGCCTCATCAGTGCATACAGACATCACGCACTGGCACACCGCAGACAACAGACTATACAGAGTTGCACAAAAATCTATCAAAAATGACACTATATTGACTTCTGTCCACACAAACACTAACAGTGCAGTACTTATTTGAGGTATCTCATAAAAATACAGTATGTCTTCAGTATGAGGGCAGGGGGTGCGTGTGATTGTCTCTCTAATTACACTTTTAAAACTGTACTTAATGACAACATCTGGTACATGCATTTAAAGGTACCGGTTAGCGACTTCAGAACACGAATTCTCCAAAACATTCACCACACACACGCACAAATACTGCAAGTAATGATGTCTGAAATCTGTAAGAAAAAGGTTAAGATATATACGTAGAATACAGTCGCCAGGGCTTGACATCAACATTTGAAAACTGTAATTTGGACACGCCTGTTCCTTGTAGTTGATGGAAGAAAATGTTCATAATTGCATGATTTTAACAGCCACCAAATCAAATACTGACGATATAAGCACACGGCTAACAATATGAAACAAATAAATATGTTGCCTGATGTGCTGACTTTTATCAGGCTCAATATAAACCAACATATTTACAGAAATATTAATGTTTTAGTCAGCATTGTGTTGGTATGGTCTGTGTACTTGTGATAAGTAAATGTAATGCAATGTAAAGCGTCTCTGAGTGTCTATAAAAGCGCTATATAAAACCGATGCATTATTATTATTATTATTATAATGATATGCCACAAAAAGGTTTTATATGTAATGTGTACTTACATGGTAGCCTACACTCAAAACACCTTTCCATCAACATCAATTGTAACATCAGAAAACCCCAAAATGTTTAACTTCAGTAGTCAATCAGCAAAACTGTCAAATGTCAAGCCCCAGTGGTAACAGCACAAGTTTCTAATCCCAGTACATTACAAGTGAGAGGGTGTCCTCTGAGTCCATAGCGGCACATTCATGCAGCTTCAGTGCATTCACTTTATGCCCATAAGCCACGCCAGGTTCACCATCGCCTCGTCTGTGTAATAACTATTGATCAAGTGTCAGTGTTGAATCCAAGAGCAGACGCAGTCCGATCTGAAATCCGTCTTCGGGGGGAAAACAGAAGCCCTCCCTCTAACGCTTTGTCGGGAAAGAACGGAAGGATGACTCTTTTTACATTTGTACATATTATACTCGACAGTGGCGTACAGTAACATCAGCGTGACAACGGAGTCCAGAAGCTTTCACATTTGGGTGCACAACAGCAGTTGATACAGAGGCGACAGCATCTACAAATTCAACTGGCATTCAAGGAACATCTTTCTAGGTAGCTTTCCAAGACCAAAAAACCAGACTCCAAGATGCAGACAATGACACAGGTTTTCAGTTTAGAGAAAATACTGTTGAAATGCATCCTTAACATCTGAGTGACATCTTTAGATTACATGTCAGTACATTGTCAGTTTTATGATTAGGATGCCACTCAAATTCTCTACTTGCAACCACAGATTTGCTCTTATGTTTACTTCCATTAAACCAGTCTTGAGTATGATGACTTGACATTACTACACAATGACTGTAGCCTCCCATATTACATCTGCATTGATCAGGAATTAGATTAGACACACTTATCATGTCTTAAAGAGACATTTTTAAATGGCCCTGGCACAACAACCAGAAAGACGTTGCTGTAGCTGTGTTAATAGTCTCTAAAGTTTGCGTTCTCCGTTTTCCACGTTCTCCGCCAGGCTGTGTAGCGCCGTGTCGTCGCTCCTCGACTGAAGCACGTGGTCCCCTTTCCTCGACGGCTTTTTAGTGGCACGCGACAACTTCCTCCTGAACGTATCACCGGCCAGGAAGTACAAGACGGGGTCGACGCAGCTGTTGAGGCTGGCCAGGCCGCGCGTCACCTGGTACGTGGCGTAGACGCGGTTGTTGAAATCGCACATATCTGGGCTTTGGAAGTACAGCCTGGCTCTCATGTTGAGGTTCTTCATCACGTGGAACGGCAGATAGGACACGGCAAACACAGCCAGCACTATGATGACGAGGTGGATGGATTTCTGTCGGAGCGGGGCGTTGTTCATGTCATTGCAGATCAGGGCCTTTACAATCATGCAGTAGCAGCTGAAGATTATTATAAAGGGGATGACAAACCCAAACACAGTCAAAGTCATGCTGTAGATAAAGTAACCGGGAAGCTCATCCACGGTCGTGGTGTCGTAACAAGTGGTCGCGTTGCGTTTTAAGCCCGTTCTGGAGTAGTATAGAATGGGAGATATAGCTATAATCACGACAATCCAAACTAACGCACTGGTTATGACTGCGTTTTTCTTCTTTAGTCGGCCTAAAGATTTGAGCGGATGCACCACACCAGTGTACCTATGAACACTGATGCACGTGAGGAAAAGGATGCTCCCATATAGGTTAACATGGAATATAAAGCGCTGCAGTCTACAAAGGACATCCCCGAATATCCAGTCAGTTTTATTGAAGTAGTAAAAGATGAGGAAAGGTAAGGAGAGGACATAACAAAAGTCTGCCAAAGCTAGATTGAACATGTACACAGAGATGCTGCTCCATGGTCTCATGTGGCACACAAACATCCATATGGCAAGACTGTTGCCCACCAGTCCCGTGATGAAGACCATGATGTAAACGATGGGCAGGTAGTAGAACTGGAAGCCAGTCTTGGTGAGGGAACATCCTCCCCTGCTGTGATTGTGCAGCTCCGTCACGTTCAAGAGCGAGGTCAAGTTCAGGTCCGCGCTCATGGCGTCAGGGGCAGGGGCACGTCCTTCTACTGTGACACACATAACAATACTCTAATGATTACTCTGCCCTGCACACACGAGTAGTTTCGCTTTAACCAACAGCACGTCTGGGGTTGGCATCGAGTATCACGGGTATGTCATGCACACTCAAGTCTACGCATGCACAGACACGACTTTTAAACTTTATATTTCCGATCCTAAAACGCAACATTCCTACAGTAAGCAACACTGTAGACTATAAAGAAAGGGTGAGCGATAGTAACGTGCTGACAGAAGTGGTTACTCACCGTTCAAGTCTTGTATTCCACATTCCTATAAAGCCCTCCATGCAGGGGCGGCACGAGCTGTCAGGTGCTCCCTTTGTTTTTTTCTTACAGTCCGTATTTTAAAGTGTTGGTATTAGTCTCAAAAGTTCTGTTGCTCCTCTGTTGTGCTGCGTGTGTAAATGTTTGGCTGTTTGCTGGCTTTCTCACAGCAGTAGGAGGCGCGTCGTGGACAGCTGCAGGCACTGGCGCGAACAGTGAGAGCACGCACAGAGCAGTGGAGAGGGAGGCGCGCGACACTGAGCTGCTGTCTCTCCAGTAGCTGCCTCCTCCTCCGGAGCCTTATCTCCGCTCATCAGGCAGGGGCCTGGCGCAAAAAGACACCTGTCGATCCACGGGAGTCCCGGGCAGGCTGACTGGTTCAACTGAAGAATTGTTGAATTGCATGCGCAATGGCTTTGCAGGCTGATTACGCGAATATGGATACTGGGCTTGAACCATAATCCCAGTGTAATGTTGCTCAAGGTATCATATGAAAATGAAAAGGTAGCACATTTTCAATCAAATTTGGACACGCAAATAAATATTATATTTATGTTTTTCTAACTCAATTGTATTGTTACTGTAAAAGTAAACATGTGTTGTTGTTATAAGGGTCTTCTGTTCACTCCAAAACTCTGAGAAACAGATCTTCAAGGAGCTTGAGTCAGGTGTTTTGTCCGCAGCCTGAATAAAGCTGAATGAAACTTCCCATGTAAATTATCATGGTGACATTCTCTTCTCATCTTGTATGGGCAAAACGGGAGTTGCCAACTGTTGGAATGCTGGCCGCGCAATGAGGAGTGCGAGATTCAATATTTTATAGCTGGAGGTATCAACAGAATGCTGACAAGAGATTAATTTATTCTCATTTAAATTGGAAGTGGGCAGCAGTGTCTCTCACCACAGTGATATGTCACAGTAATGGTTGTGTCATCGCCACTTATTATTCATTATGAGTGTCAATCATTAGGGGGAAAAAAATCAATATTACATAAAGAATAGAACACTTTGTGCTGGTCAGTCAGTAATGACTATCTTCTCTAAAGTATCCAATATTCTAAAAGGAAGAATGTGTGGGACATAAACAAGGACACAGACAGACACAGAGACAGAGGGCTGAGGAATATTGCAGAGACTTGCCTCAGAAAGAGTGAGCTAAAGGGTAAGTCAATTACACTGTGAAGTCAAACATCTTTGAAAGAGCCACCACAGTTTGGGTCCAGGCTGCAACAATAATCTAATGGATGGTATTAACATGACAGGGGACGAATGGCTGCCATAAACCCATTGGGTGCACATGATGTAATAGAGAAGGACATTTGGAGGAATATACAGTAGCTATTTTCTTTGTTTCTGAATCTGGAAAAGCAAATCCCTTATACTCTCCTGTTTGTGCTGAGTTTGTCTTATCTCTGCAGGCAGTAATAAAGGCTACTCTCAGAGGTGCTCCATAACAGAGTACATTTACTGGTAAGGTACTTAAGTAGAGTTTTTGAGATCTGTACTTCACTTCAGTTGTATTTCTGTTGAGAACTTACTACTTTTACTCCACCACATTTGAAAGAGATACACAGTACATACTGTACATTTCTTTAAAGGCTCCAAAGTAATAAGTGAATTTTGTCATGTGTTTTGCTTATTTTAAAAGCCTTATATTACACACTTTGCAATAGGCATTGATGTGTAGATGTACTGTCAATGCCATTGGCTCACAACAACAAAGAAGATTTGTCCCCGTCGTGTTGCCGTAGGGGTAGTGAATGTTTGTGTTTTTGAAGCGCAAAGTTATTATTCACACCACTCATTTCAACAGATGTGTATTTTCTTTTGTGAATCCTTCAGTATTTTCTATAGCAAATACTTCAGTACTTTTATTTAAGTGAATATTTGATGCTACTTTTACTTGTATAGGAGTAATATTTGACCAGTAGCACCTCTACTTTCACTGTAAGTAATGAAATCAAGTATACTCTGACCACACTTGTTAAATTGGTCTATTTGATCAAATAAAATAATCAAGCACAATCCAGCAGAAGGAGAAACATAGCTGCACTGAAAGTTGGCACCCAGTCCTCCTTGTGGAAACGTTTGTGGGCTTGGCCTGACGACCCCTGCTCTAATAGATCTACTCAGTAGCGCTGGGTGGTACCATGGGTTAACCTCAGTCTGAGTGCCTGACGCTACATCTTTAACAATGCATTCTGCTTCTGAGTAAAACTTATCTGGCGTTTGAATTCTACTAATAGGTTTTGCTGTTCTAAATCATTGGACCAAGTAAAGCTGTAAAGAACTACAGGGATTCAAGGCTGCCTCAGCAAACTTGTTCAGAAATGCCCAGTGCTACTTTTATGACTTTGACCTCCATTTTCTGCTTCAGAGGGTGACAGGGACAGTGACTTATTAGCCATGCATAGAGAAACTCTAACATGTTAAGTTATGCATTACAAAGGTTAGAGAGTCTAAAAGTATATGGAAAAAGACAAATGGCAACTGTAAGTTTAATAAAGCACATACAACATTTACGGGGCTTCATAACCTTTAGTGTATTCTGCGTTAAATGAAGGTTGAATACGTCTGCATTATAGGAATCTGTATCGTTATGTCAAGTGTCTTTTTTTTTCATGTTTTCCCAAAATGTTTAAAGGGATCCGAATACTTTCTGAACTGTGAATGATAAAAAAATACTTGTTGCACGTACTGTATTTTCATTGGACTAACTTTGCCGATTTGTACATCCTGGCCACTGCACGCCTATGAGTGAGCGGGCGGGTGAGCGAGGTATTAGTCAGAACTGCTGCCCCTGAGAGAAATGAGTCGGTGTGTACAAGTCTTGCAGGTGTGACTTCAGATAAGGACAGAGTTGAAATGGCCTGCCCCCAGTTCCGCTTCTAACTTCAAGTCCAAACCAGCAGCTCGAAAGCAAAGCTGCACTCGTCTTGTAAGTCACGACTCCTTCACACGGCTCGAAGACTGTGATGTGTGTGTGCTGTCTTTGCAGATTGCATGTGCTAATTTTGGCTGATTTGCCTCTGCCTTGATTTCCACGTGGCCTCACAGAGATATTAGCTTCAAAACAGGACATAAAGAGCGTAGCAAACTTTTAGCAAAGCTGTTTTTTTTTTCAGCACAAAAAGGGTGGGGTGGGGGGGGACTCAGGACTTAAGTATGGTATGTCTAAAAAAAAAGGTGTTCTAAGGAGCTCTCCACCTATTCTAGATGTATTTTTTGTTTAGATCTCTAGGCGTGTTGATAGAATTAGTCATTGAAGCATTTTGTGTTTGTGAGCCAAATGACTTAGTTATAAACACATTAAGCAAACATTTAGGTTAAGCACAGAGAAGAACTGAGAACTGAAAAAAGGTTAAAGGGGGGGTATTATGTAAAATCGACTTTTTCAAGCTTTATATCATGTTATTATGTCATTTCCTCATTAAACACATGCCTGGAGTGTTGCCTTGGCTCATTCACATATTTTTGAGTAATCAGTAAAAACTTAGACGGCAGCCATTTTAGGTGTAGCTATGCCTCAGTCCTCCTAGGAACGCCCCCACCTCCTGGAGACGCCTCTGGACCTTTCGTCACCAGCCAAGCCACCAACCACTGCTCCTCAGCTCAGCAGAGCCCCCTCCCCGCACAGTGTTGTTGTTTAGATGCCACAGCAGTGTGCTGAAGGGGGCGTGTCGGAAAGCTTCTTAAAGAGACAGAGGCCTATTTCAAGACGTTCAGTACAGCCATTTTGAGAGAGCAATTTTATTCAAGGCAGTTATTTTAATTTACTGCATATACAGACCAACAGAAGGTTACGTCATCATTGTAGTATGCTATAGACTGGTGCTATGTGATTGAAAAAGCATAATACCCCCTCTTTAAGCACTGTAAAGAAACTACTTTTATTTTCATTTTTATATTGAAACAGCCTGAAAACGTCTGTTTAGGGCACCCAGGTGTGGGCAAACTAAGGCCTTGGGGCCAGATGCGGCCCCGCCTAGCCCTTCAATCCAGCCCTCAAAACATGACTAAGCCCGATATGCATTGTACAAAAAGGGTGAAAAACACCAATGTTTTCATTGACATAAATAAAGATAATGCATAACTGCTGTTATTTTGTTGCTCTTTTAACGTGTTTAAGCAATTACAGTCTAATTGAGAATTGTAATTGTTTGAAACAACCAAATTCGCAACTGGTCTGGCCCTTGAGGAAAACCCAATGTGGCCCTCGCATCAACAACTTTGCCCATATTTGGTCTAGGGTCTCTCTACTGATTTTACTTTGTGAAAGAAGTTCACATTGGAAACATGTTGACCTAAAATATATTTCTCTTGCCAATTAGCAACACTAGGAGCAGCACTGGTGGCAGAAATATTTAGTAGCTAGTTATTCTCTACTTACTACTTTTGCTGCTGCCACCTGTTCAGCATTTAAAACCATAATGATTCAGTTGTCCTGCCAAAAAGCTCTCTTTGGGACAGCCTTACAGTTCTCCTCACGTCTCCGGTCTAATCTCACTGACAAGGTGAAAGCACGCAGCAAGATAGTCCATTTGTCTGAGAGTGGGCCATTTCTTTACATGTCGCTTGGCTGATTTCGACAGCCCAATCACCGCTGGAGCCTGGAGAGCCAACTACATTTCCTGTTTCATTCTCATTAGCCGTTGTGTGTGGAGCCCAGCTAACAGCGGAGTGTGTTCATTAGTAAGCCCTGATTTGAGGAATGTAAGAAATAATTGTCTTCTTCCTTGATGCACTTCTTTTTTTTATCTCACCATGTGGCTTTTGTGCTTTTTAGCTTTTAAGTTCTTTCCATATCTTTTTGCACTGGCTCCATTTTTTTGTCCCCTGGCTTCGTTATTTGGTTTCTTTCATTTTGGTCACATGGCGTTGCAGTCCACATACACACTGTGCAGATGAGGATCTAGTGAGTTCTGATCTCTCTTATCAGCAGCCCAACAGACAGGCGGGGAATAATTATTCTTTCTCTTTGCTGGTCTCTTTTTCCATTGCGCTGTATTACAACAACATTTGCTTTCTCTCCCCTGTGCTGGAACATTATCACTTTGTTTCAGGTGTGTGTTTTATGCACTTTACTCCTGCTCACCTGGCAGAGTGGAAACAGATTTCATCTTGAGGGTTCCCATGACCCTTAACCAGCTCTCCATGACCTCAAAATGGCACGTTCACCCAATTATAGGCCACATTTACTTATTTCATTAGGCTGTGTATAACTACATTATGACAGTAATGTAGAGAAAGTAATGTACTGTATACTACTAGACCAGGGTGAACCAATATAACCGCACCGTCATTATAACATTAATAAACCTCTAAATGTCTTCTTTTTTAAAAATTTTTTGGGTACATGTCCTATAATGTCTCAGCCCGGCAAAGGTGCTAAATCATGCCTAATGCTTATAGTCGATGGCTGGGACACCACCTGCCATATCTGTTACCTCACCCTTCTTAAAATCGCCAAATGAACAAATGAAAAAGGAATGGGTTTAGCCTGTAGTGTCTCCCCTTTACAGAAAGGTCAGATAGTACGTCAGGTGTTCTCCTCAGTCAGCGGAGAGTGAAAGGTCAACTGCATCTGTATGTCCAGGGGTGCAACAAACCTGACTTCTCTCCAGCTGCTTCAAATATCTGTCCTCTTTTCCATGTCATTTTAACTGTGTCCTGCGAGCTCTAACACTATCAAGCCATCTTTTCGAGATGACACCAGATCATTTGCGTTTTTCATCCGTATTGAGCAGGGCACTTTTCAAATCACCGAATCAATGGGGCTGAATGTCACTAAGCCTTTCTGTCCAGCCGCGAGAAGGTCACAGTGTGTCCAGGTAAATGCCACAGTAATACAGTTTCCTCACCTCTGACCAGACACTCTCTACGTGCATACAGGTCTGTGATAGCATTACAATGTCTCTGACGCTCTCAACAATGCAAGAGAAGAGTGTGAATGATATGATAGATAAGACAATTGTACTAACAATAGGGGCGTGTCTCAACTGTTTTCACTGGGGTGGCTCAGTGAGGGAGCACTAGGGCCGTTATACAATCTAGGTTTTAAGCTAAATCTGAATTACAGAATTGTGCATCTAAGCTTCAGCATCTTAGTAAAGTAGCATGCATATTTGCTCTTATTTATTTCCATGATTCTTGTAGTTTGGTGATAAGAAACTGACTTACTTACCCCCGATATGTTTCCATAAGCCCCTCTGAGTGAGGTAACACCTGTAGTGGCCAATCAGATTCCAGGGTTGGTCCATTCTCTCTGGCCCTCCCTTAGACACACCCCTGCAAGCAATCGTGGGCACAGATCAAGGCAGCGGTTCCCAAACCTCTCAGTGGTCATGGAAACGGTCATGCGCACAACCTGCTGTTTCCAGTGTAAGATTTAAGTAAACACAGTGTAAATATTTTGATCTGAAAATCATCTTGGGACCCCCAGCTCAGTGCCTTGCAACCCCCCAGTAGGTTCCAACTCCCACTTTAAGGTTCCCTGGGTGAGGGGAAAATGCTGTGTGCTAAAATGTTGCAAAAAGCAAGTGCAGTTGAGATTTTTGCCTCTCAAAAAACGTATTTATACGTCAGATCTGCAGTGCTTATAATGTAAACCCTTTCAAAATGATAAATCAGGTACAACACACTATACATGCTTTTCAGTCATGTCACTTTTGTTGTTATGGCGGCCATTTTGAATACCGAAGTAGAATTATGCAGTACTACAACATGTAACAATATCTCAACTCAGGATGAAAATGAAAGACAACTGATTGACAGTGGCATTTTTATTTCCTCGTAATCATTGCTCAAGAAGATAACAGTTAAAACACAGCCCCAGAGAAGCACGTTTATGTGATTAAACCAGTGAGTCAGTGTTTAAGCTGCTCAAGATGTAAGCATGCTACTTCGTTCACTGACGAAGCTTTTGGATGAGAGGCGAAACGTTTGGAGACCTCAACTACCGAGTACAGAAGATGACTCAAGTACCTTCATTGAAGATGGACAACTCCTGTACGACTGAGAACTTACACAGACAAGCATGCTACTAGTTAGCATTTAGCTTTAACAGCTCAGCTCTGACCTCTCCAAGAGAAAGTCCTGAACCACAAACATCTATCCTTGGATACAACATGTGACAGAGGTCAGAGCTGAGCTGTTACTGTGGTATTTCCTCAGTGTTTGTAGATGTGAGTCACACATGTGTTTATCGTGTTGAAGCCATTAGCAGTTGGTTGACAGTTGCTAACCGGTAGTATGCTAACATCTTAAGCAGCATAAACACTGACTCAGACTGAGACTCTATTGACATGACAAACTGTAAAGATGCCAGAGAAAGGTTTTCTGTTTCCTCTTTGATGAGTTAATTTAGTCTGAGGAGTGAAGCAGATCTTTAGTAAATCCTGCTGTAGCTCAACAGACAGCACTGCAACGTCTGTGCCACATTTGCTGGTTATATCACATAAACGTGCGTCTTTGGGGCCGTGTTTTAACTGTTATCTTCTTGAGCAATGATAACAAGTACATAAAAATACAGTTGTATTTCATTTTCATCCTGAGTTGAGAAATTGTTACATGTTGTAGTACTGCATAATTCTACTTTGGTGCTCAAAATGGCCGCCGGAACTATGCATGACGTCACTGGAAATGCATGTATAAAATTTAACTATTTTTAAGTAGCACAAGCAAATTAAAACTTGGCTTAGTAAATCATTCCCATAACTGCACAGCTTTGAAACACAGGAGGGACTAAATGCAAAACTAATGACCCCTTTGCTCAGAGACTACAGTGATAATCCCTCCATCCCAGTCGCACACGCCTCTCCCCGAGTTTAATGAGATACATCTGGACAGCAACAAAACTACGTGTTGAATACACATGTGGATTCCCCAAAAATCAGGCCAGATAATAAAATCAAAAGTATGCAACCTTTAAATATAATACTGTTTGCGGGTCGAGCAGATTATTGAGGAAATGCTCGGGCTTCTATAAAATGTAAAGAGTTGTGGTTCAGAATGAGCACAAATGCAGACTGGTTGCTTTCATCAGCTAAAGCTTATAGCAGATTTGGCTCTTTATAGATGCATCTTCTGCCAACTTTTTTTTTCTCACCAGAAGTAATGCAGGCAATAAGAAAGAATGAAAACCACGACTTTGACAAATGCTCAGGGTTGCTGTAGTTGAGAATGACTCAGCTCGCCTTTTGTGCACGTTTTGTTGTTGACCTGTAACCAGAGGAAGGAAACTGACCCAAATCCCAAATCTGAATGTGAACCCAGGACAATATGGACGTTGGATGGAAGTGCTAACCACCTGCAGCCTACTAACATACCTTCAGTACAAATGATGGCATGCATTAGCTCAGACAAGACCACAATTATGTCTTTGTGTGCATTTCCTTTAAAGGGGGGGTATTATGTAAAATCGACTTTTTCAAGCTTTATATCATGTTATTATGTCATTCCCTCATTAAACACATGCCTGGAGTGTTGCCTTGGCTCATTCACATATTTTTGAGTAATCAGTAAAAACTTAGACGGCAGCCATTTTAGGTGTAGCTATGCCTCAGTCCTCCTAGGAACGCCCCCACCTCCTGGAGACGCCTCTGGACCTTTTGTCACCAGCCAAGCCACCAACCACTGCTCCTCAGCTCAGCAGAGCCCCCTCCCCGCACAGTAGTGTTGTTTAGATGCCACAGCAGTGTGCTGAAGGGGGCGTGTCGGAAAGCTTCTTAAAGAGACAGAGGCCTATTTCAAGACGTTCAGTACAGCCATTTTGAGAGAGCAATTTTATTCAAGGCAGTTATTTTAATTTACTGCATATACAGACCAACAGAAGGTTACGTCATCATTGTAGTATGCTATGGACTGGTGCTATGTGATTGAAAAAAGCATAATACCCCCCTTTAAATATTGATATATTGTATGTCACTCACGATGTTCTCTCAAAGCACCAGGAGCTTTCTCCCTGATTAAAAAGACATACAAGTGAACCATGCAGAGTAGGTTAGTAAGAGTGGCGCTGCTGCATGTGTAATGGACAGCCTACAGTGTTGTTACTCCATCATTCTTTGGCCCGGTGGCTCCAAACACAGCTGCTCTGATACCGAAGCGCCAGAGTGCAAACTGCAGGCTAATGGGCCTGCGTTGTTGTTTGTGTGGGACAGTGTTTAGGGAGATGTGCAGGATGTAAATACATTTATCCTCAAATCAGATTCTGTCGATACTTTGTTTGGCGAGAACTTACCGCAGTGAAAACAATCCGGGAGATAATTTCTCAAACAGCATTTCTAATCAATGGACTATTCATAAGCTGTCAATTTCACATTAACAAACAGCGAGGAAAAGATATGACAGTGTGCGGTCTAAATTAAAAACCTGCTGTTAAAACCAAAAAACGTATTCATGTTGGGAGCGAAATGGATTCAGAGGAGAAAAATAGAGCAACTGACATAAGACAGAGGAACTGACTGATACGAGAGGAGAAAGGCAGCAACAGTGTGTTACATCTGGGCTAAAGGGGCCCGCCAAGTACGAACAATCCAGCCTTTCATATTATTGGAGGCTAAAGACGTGGACAGGAAGGCAGCAGTGCACCATGGGAGTTCTGAGGCATTTAATTGAACATGAAAAGGGGCTTGGATTTGAGCCTGGCAAGTCTAGAAACGCTGAAAGATACAGCGTAGGGGAGCTGAACAAAGTAGAATTGCGGAGTACTTATTTGCTGAGGAGTAATAACAACAAAGGGAGTCTGTGATTGGCAGAGAAACGTGTGAACACAGATATATGAAACAGTCCCCCGACCAAAGCCACATGGCAGGTGTAAAACTGGTGATAAATGGGACTCAAGAGCCAAATCCGCACTGCCAGATTTGTGAATAGATTTCCAAGCCGTGGCCCACTGGCGTGCCAAAGTCTGACAAACAACAAACAACACCGCTGACCACCGCGATTCTTCTGAGTTGTGTGATAGATGGCCTTTTCTGCATCGCTCCATGTTAGACAGCCATAGAACAAACAAAAAATAAAAGTGCCATGCATGAACCAATAGGCTGTGATTACACTTGGGTTATGTATAGTTTTTGGGTTAATTTTATTTTAAATGACTTCTTTATTATTACC
The DNA here is from genome assembly GCA_007210695.1 of Neogobius melanostomus. NCBI lineage: Eukaryota > Metazoa > Chordata > Actinopteri > Gobiiformes > Gobiidae > Neogobius > Neogobius melanostomus. The sequence continues at coordinate 793,641 of VHKM01000581.1, read as the reverse complement.
TGTTGTGTGCACATACTTTGAAATGTTCACCAATTATTAAATGTAATGAGGCTATGACTAAAGGATGTTTTGTCGACTAATAGAAACTAAATCAACATGAAAAAATCCGTTTGAAAGAGCCTCATATTTACAGTAGATTCTCTGCCAAAGGAACAGGCCCGTGGGAGAAGCTCCTTGAAGCAGCTGCAATACGATTACATATGTTTGAATGCTATAATAAAAATGAAAAGTTGACTTAATTTGACTTAAACTGTTAGTCGCTTAAAAAGGATTGTTTGACTAAAACTTGAACTGAAACTAAATTACATTTTTGACGAAAAATGTCCAAATGAACACAGCTAACAGTGAAAGATACATTCTGGACACATAATCCTGCACACCACTAAAGCCAAATTAATGCCCAGAAATATGCACCATTTGCTGCGTGGCATCCCAGAGGAGAAAAGATTAAAGGAAACTCAGCAACTCTGTCAACCCTTACACTTTAGGAGCTGTAAATCCCACATCTCACGGATTTCTAAAGTTTGAATGGCCGAGGAATGCCACTGTTTACTGGAAATGTCTTTGCAACAAAATTCTTCTACAATTTATGCTTCAACTCCTGCGTACTTTTTTTAAATTCTTTTCCTCTTTCCCTGTGCAGGTTCCATCATGGCACACAACAGATAGGGCACCTTTAACTGCGAGGCTTCATATTAGATTGCGTTATGGTCTGGTGGGCGCAATTTTCCAGCCCTAATAAGGCTATGGGAAAGCCAGAGCAATTTCTTTCACCAAACAGTTTCTTCTTATTATTGCATGATTGAAATGAGTCATGCATATATGCGGATAAAAGTGTCTGGATCTAAATGGGTATTTCACATAGAAGTGTCAGCTGTTTGTTGAATCGTATATATAACAAATTGAGAGGGATTTTAACTGGCAGCATTAAGGTCACTTTGTAAAGGAGAGGGCTGGGCTGGGCTGGGCTGCGCAACAGGAAATAGCAAAGAAATTACAGTCGACTTTGTCCAAATCACAACATCTGCACACACACTGAGCCACGGCATAGTTCAAGATGGACTTGACTTGATAAAGATCCAGTCTTGTCTTATAAGCCTCGATTACATAATTAGAAATGTTGTGTGGAAATCAGTACTCAGCCCACACGTCCCACACAGCTGAAATTTGACTACAGTTTTCGTGCCTTCTTTCATCGGTTACGACAAAGCAAAAGGGGTGATTACGGGACGATACCGGCACTGAATACTAAGAAGTGTTTTATATGAGGTGACGAGAACGCATCCCAAAACACAGTGCAGTACAAGGAACTTCCATCCATTCCATCCAACGAAACTCTCTTGACGTGGGCAAAAATGGAAGAGGATGCTATCATAAATCTACATAAACTTACAGAAAACTAGGAAACTGTGAACAGAGATGACTCGAGTGATACAGGGTTCAATTTCAAATACAGTGATTTGGAAAATGTGTTGAACCTCCTTATTTACTGATTGATTTATTTGACAGGGACACTGCAATTCAACATAGTATAAACAAGCTGGTAGCTGATGCTATGCAAAAAGAGTTTAAAGCTAGTGCTAATTTTCAACCCCAGTCCATGGTTGGGCCTTCTACACTTCATTAAAATTTTCAATTTCATCTTAAAAACGTACCTAAATACATCATATAAATCATTGACACACACAAACTCAGTGCTATTTACAAATTTACAGATGGATACATTCTTGCTTTGATTTCAACCAAGACTTAACTCGAGAAGTGAACATTTTAGTCACGGATTGAAGTTCAGTGGGTAATGAGTTCCACAACTTTGCACTTTTATGCGTAAATGCAGATTGACCAAATGAAGTCTTGCGGTGAGGCACTGTACAGTTTTACAGTTGTATTATTGTGGTTCCTAGAGTCAATAATAAACACGATGAGGCTGCGTTTCAGTTTCATGCAGCTAAAATCTGGAACAGTCTTCATGAGGATGTGAGACAGGCCTCAACTCTGACAATGTTCAAATCCAGGCTGAAAACAGCTCTTTTTACCCGTGCATATGAAAACTGAAAGTATTTTATCTGCACTCTTCCCTTTTACTGTAATTGATTAACTTTAGGTCTGCGTAGGTTTCCTCCGGGTACTCCGGTTTCCCCTACCACTAAAAACATGTACAATAGGCCAGGATGAATGATGTGTGTGTGAATGCATGGAGGTGGTCAGAGGGACCGTTGGCGCAGACGTGTGCAGTCGTGACAGCGCTTCTGTCAGTCTCCCCCAGGGGAAACTGAAGCTACTAACATAGCTTACCACCACCGAGTATGGAGTGAATGTAAAATACTCTCATGTAAAGTGCTTTGTGACCATGTCTGTGAAAGGCGCTATATAAATGAAGATCTTCTTCTTCTTATGTTGATGTTTTATTGATCGATTTGATCTGTTTTCTTGTAATTTTCTGCAACTGTGAAGCACTTTGAATTGCCTTGTGTATGAATTGTGCTCTACAAATAAACTTGCCTTGCCTTGCCTTACAGTTGTTATTAATGGAGCCTCTGGTGACTCTGTTGCTGTTTTGTCTCTGTATAAATGAATGAAGTGGCTCAGGTGCAAGATTATTGAGACATTTGAAAGTTAGTTTGAGAAAACATAAATCGTTAAAGCTTTCAAAGCTTAACAATTTATACTTCTGGAGAATATTGCTGTGATGGTGGCGGATTGGCTTCTTGTCCATAATCTTTATAGTTTGATTGTATAATGACCTGATGTGTTGCTGTCATGCAGTATGATATATGTGAGAATATCATAGCATGCATGTACAGAAGGGCGGCCTGGTTTAGAATATAGTGTCTTATAAGTTTGAAACAATTTAGGTTGCTTTGTATAGTTTTCGAGATTTTCTTTAAATGCTTGTCCAATTTTAATTGGGGGTCGAGGACCAATCCAAGGTATTTAAAATCTTGTTGTCACAACCTGTCTCATATGAATGAATAAAAATAAAATAGGGGTTGACAGTGCCTTGCTGCTTAATGACAGATGCAGAGGCTTTATGGTGCTTCCTTATTTAGTCATTAATAAAGTAACACAATTCAGATCAATATTTAACTCACTAGTTTGAATAAATAACATCAAATTCTTTCTCTTTGTATTCTTTTAACTAAAGTTGAGTACGTGTGTTAGGCCTTTTAGTCAATGCAAAACAAGCAGTGCGAAAATAAGGCACAAATAAAACGCTGAAATATTGTCTGATCTGAGGAAATTATAACAGCAGCTTCACGTGGTGTAATAAAGCCCAAGCAACACTTTTGTGCCTAACAATTACAGAGTACTGTCAGTTCTGTAACACTCCGATGTCATCCTCATGCAGTGTGAAGTGGAGTTAGCACCTCCAATTTCCCAGCAGCCACTGAGAGATGCCAATTCAAACTAACACACCAGTAGAAAGGTGCACTCACCGATGGCTGTGCATGTAATGTCAGGGAACACATATTTTTGTTTTGTTGTGTTTGTTTTACCAGTAAAAACACTGATAAGTACAGTATAGTTTTCTGTGCATTCTTTGGGAGGTTTGTGGAGTAAAACAGAGACTGCTCGTGATCATGGAGACTCACACACAGAACCAACTGATTTACACTTGGTCTAATGCGCATGTTTTTTTACTTTTTAGTGTTGGGTCATTTGTCTTCGAGCACTTACGGCTGACCTTCCTTGCCTCCTCTGGTCTTATCCCAAGGTGACACTGCTCTGAATACGCCTTTACTCACATGACTTCATCTTCAACACTTCGCTGTCACAAAGATGAAGTTTCGCCCGCTGCACAGCTGTTACTAACACATTGTCTCTGGCACACGATTTTCCTGAGGGCTCTTCTATCACTTTGGAATCTCCAACTCTCTCCTTCTTCTGATTTTCTGCCCCGATCTGTCCCCAAATAGCACCGCAGCGATACAAAGATAAATTGGAAAGATTACTTAGATTATACGCTCATGATAAGAAACCAAATTTGTGTTGAAACCACTCAATATTTTGGTTGGCTGGTTCCCAGAGAGACAGATCATGGCACTTCCATTGTGATTCGGTGAAATGTGCACCGCTCAAGGAAAGGGAATAAAGTGCTGCCTTTTAGGAGCTGGTGGCTGTGCATCATTCACAAACTTCATTAACACTAATGGAATGTTAATGGGATGCTTTGTTCCAAGTGGTAAACAGCAGTGAGTGAATGTTGCGGTGGGATTGACAATACATGGAATCTCTTTTGTACTAAAGTCACGCTACATAACATTTCGCCCACAAATAAAATACAAGCTTTTATTTCACCGAGTGTTTTTATTGGTTGGGATAAAATGCCTCTCCTTAGACCTGACTCGAAACATTGTTGTCAGTGGGACAACCCCAGCTTGTCTCCATGGAGATGTCGATGCCGTGCTTTGACATAGCCATCAAGTTTGAATACTGTACATTAACACCTCTTCCAAGTGCTTTATTTTGATAACCTAATTGCATTGTTGGTTAAACTGATTGTAAGAAGAACCAGGGCTGGCCCTAGGCATAGGTGACCCAGGTGGCCAACTAGGGCGCCATGTGTTGGATTGGGTGCCGAATTGCGCTTTCATTTTTTAACCCAATACTCCCGCCATTGACAACATCACCAATTTTCGGACATAACTTTGGAACAGAAAATGATAGAGACTTGCGATGTTGTGTGTTGGAAACTAGAGATATCAAGCTTTCGAATGAGCCCTCTCTGGTCCTTCTACGCCTCAGGGGAACCGTGGGACATCACGATGACAATTTGTGAATTTACATAGAGATATATAACCGTTATGCACTTGTCATGATACACATGTCCAGATTTTTTTTTTTTTAATGAAGATAATTAGCCTGGCTAACGCCAGACTAAAATCACAAGTGATATTTAGTCTGGGGACCACCAATTCATTTTCTCGTAGGAGAGGTGTGGTTTACGATTGTCCATAGCTGTTTATTGGGCGCTACGAATGTCTCTCATGCGTCTGCACGTAGCCATAGCCAATCGTATCATGGTATCAGATGACGCATGACGTACCTGCTGTAAACTTTTGAGCTAAACTATTTAGAACACGTTCTAAAGCTTGATCGAAAGATGGCATCGCGTCTGATGCTGTCATGTTGGATCCGTAAATATTTTTTTATTTTTGTTTATCCCTAAACAAACTACAAGCTTTATGTCAAATAGCGCGTCATCGTCTTACCGTCCCTCCTCGTTCTGTGATTGGTGCCCAAATCCATGGAAAAATGTCGGCCATGGTCCCCAGGCTGTTGTGAAGTTCGAAAAGATTCGAGCGCACACAGCAGTCTGGCGTTAGCCAGGCTAGAAGATAATCGTAATAAAATATAATAATCATAATAAAATAAAACTAGCCTTTTCCATATCCAAAAAGTATCTAAAAGAATACAGGATCGAGGCACTCCGTATTCGTTGAGTAGTTTATTGCATAACGGCAACGCGTTTCGACTCTACTGAGTCTTCATCAGGGCACAAGTATCTAAAAGAATTGAGGGGGAGGAAAAACAAAAGTTCAATCTTGCCTAGTGTGCCAAATTGGCCTGAGAACAACGTTTGGGATGACTGGTTTACTTATTTATTAGTGTGCAGGTGCTTTTGTAACATATAGCTAACCTGGAGTGATCCGCAGTGTGGCTTTCATAGAGGCCTAACGACTCTGAGCTCAAGAGGACTCGTGTGCCCATCTTTAAAGTTCAAATGTACTACAGTTAGAGAGAGAACTGATATTATGGATGATTGAATGAGTTACAAACTTCAGTCGCGTGCTCTCTCCAGTGTGTGTCACTTCTCCAGGGCGACGTCCAGGAGGCGTCTCAAACAGATCCGCTCGCATTCCTGCTCAGCTCTTTCTATGACAACAGACAGACGCATTCATCACCAAGAATGAGTGCGAAATTGGAGGGGCTTCACACACCACTTTCCTAATAAATATTCTGTTTGGGACGGAAGAGATTGTCTCGTAAGGAAGAGTATCACAGACAACGTGTGAAAGATTGTCACTCTAAAACTCTGTAAAAATGTGTTCCAATCCCAAACACAAAACAGCGAAATGTCTCCATAGCTGATCTGAACTTAATGAATCAGAAATTGGTCCGATCAATACTTGAGCTTTTCCAGGAAGAACGCAATGAGTCTAACCTGCTGCTTTAGCCTCCATCAGCAGCACTTACCCCAGGCAGGCCGGTACACTAACAACACACTACATTTCACTTCCTGTAATCAAAAGCACATCCACATTCACTTTTGGGCAATGAGGAAGAGCACTCCAACGGACGTGCAGGGGAAGTCTGCGCAAGCACTAAAAATATCTTAAATACAAGCTGAAACTTACAGTACATTTCAATTAGAAAAAATAAATGCATTCTCTTATTCTCTCTTTTTGTTTTATAACATTGATTATTCTAGTCTAACATGTCCAAGCTTCAGAGGGAGTTTGAAAAGTGGACAGTGCATTTTGTAATGGAATAAGTACTTAACATCAAAAGCTGACGGTGGGATGTTGCTACTTTCATCAGAGCAAGATGTATTGAGATTTAGTTTGGTCAAATTGTAGCCATTTGTTTTTAAGTAGGGCCAATGCGGGCTATTACCACCAAAAACAGCACAGAAAACAGTGAAACTTAGTAAAAATGTTAAAGCCATGACAAACAGAAAGCTGAAAGCAAATAGATGGTCGTTTTAAAAGCCACCTATTAGACAAAATAGGTTTTAGCTCTAGCCCTTCACTGTTGGAATGACACTTATCCTTCAGTCTCAACAGCGTCTCTGTTCCTCATTATTGTTCTCAGTCTGTACCATAAAGTGCACGTCTCTGTTTCTGATTATTGCCCTGTGTCGTAAAGTGGCAACAGCCAACAGCTTATCGAGTGTGCGTGTAATTGGAATGCCCGCTCACAACTTGAGCACAAATAGAAGTCTGAAGTCTAAAATTGGATTTCTCTGCACAATCATCCCCTGAGAAGTCACTCATCAACATTAATTGTGCATCACTTACGGACATTATGGCTGAGTGCTCGCCACATGGCCGCTGTGCAAACAAAAGACTCAAAAGTAGCCAATGGTTGATGCGCTGTTGTTTTAGGTCTGGTCTAAATGCAAGTGGCTCGTGCATTTTTTGAGGCACAGTAACTTTTCCACTGAAGCCTGTCATGATTGGATCAGCACTGCTTCATTTGATCTCTGCAGAAAACAGATAGGCTAGCATTGAGTTATTCCAGCAAACAAAAGTGATTACTGATTACAAGCTGAATTTGAGATATTTTAAGGAGGCTAATGTGATATAAACTTAGCTGTGTGGAAATAATACATTTGAGATAATGGAGAGCAACTTCCTGTTCTCTCACACATGTAAACACCTACATCACATGTGTGATCCGGCCTGCAAGATGATTTGGTCTGCGACTTATAGAGCATAAATTCCTGAGTAGGCCTATTCCAAAAAAAGCTGATTATGATTTTTTAAAGAAATAACCAGAATGCTCACTCCAGCCACTAGGGGGCAGCCACAAATTTAAAAAAAAAAATGGAAAGAGTTCCACACGTGTCCAGCAGAGGGCACTGACATAATAGGAGATTAGGATATAAACAACACATTATAGCCACGAGGCAGAAACTTGTGACTCGGGCTTTCAGAGCGCAGTATAAGTGTAAACCGTTATTAATTATTGGGCTACAGTCCTGTCAGGCTTTTGACTAAATCAGCACTATTTTAAAATCACAGCTTATTATTATTCATTTATTGAAAAATGTTTTCTCAATAGTATTTTCCTGTTTAGGGGAGCTGAATTTTGGCCCACGACCCAAAAAATAGTTTGACACCCCGGTCTATATTCTGACCGAAGCAATATAATGACAACAAATTAAAAATGTTTGAAAAACATTTACAAGACTACAATTGTTAGATTAAAGTCTTGTTTGATCTAAATAAGCAAGATTTGAACCCTGAAATATGAAATTCCCTATGTTCCCCGTTGGAATTTTTACAGGAAATTGTGCTGTGTATGCACCTAGTTTGTACTCTTATAAACGGGTGCCCTCTGGTGGTTAAGATCTGAACACACAGGTTTGTTTTATGTCATTCCTCTCCGGCTTTGCACAAATTATGCCAATAGTCTCATAGATAAGTGTGTAGCACTGAAACAATCCACCATAGTATAACCTACAAAGGCTAATTTCATAGTATACTCAAATCAAATCATGGATATACTTGGTGTGGGAAAAGGTATAATCTATTATTATTGTAGTGTGTATTTTCAACAGATTGATCAATCGTGGTTTAGGAAAGTCTCCAATAAGGTGTTCATATGAGAATATTTATTAGTCTGGGCTGCAAGATCTCGAGTTGTTGTTCTCCCTCTGGTGCTCTGATTTCCTTATACCATAACACACATATACAATAGGCTTCCTCTTGGTCCAGGACTTCCCTGAAAAAAAGAGATTCTGACATCTGATTGTGACTTTCCTGGTTAAATAAAGGTCACATACACTATTTCGAACAACATTGTCACAATTTCCCTGCAAATCGAATAAAAAGAAACATACCCAAATCAAATTTCAGATCAGTTTTATTTTTTTATTACATTTTTTTTTAATTCATTACAGCAAGAATTAAATATAGCAGAGCAGGCCCAGTGTGAACATGTGTCAAGGACATTAGTCTGTTAAAAAACATGGAGAAATCACAGTTATCCAGATTCTCACCGGTCAAACCAGTGAGAGCTGGAAATGTAACAGTCCCCACCTCTGTGTCTCCATAGTTCCTTTACATATCGTTCCCAGTGAGTGTAAATATATGGCTTTAGACTGTAGCATTCGGCAGGTCAAGTCTCAACAGGTGCTTTTCACTCCGAGGTGGCTGCCATGACACATCTTCCAGGGGCCTGACACAGTAAAACAAGCAGAAACAAACCGCAGCGAGAGACAGAATACATCATCTTAGCACTACAAGCTGAAAAAACAATCAACATAGAAAAACAAAACCAAAAGTTCAGTTTACATCATATCATAAACGTAAGCATGCGTGCTTGTAGGAGATGACGGTCTGGAGAGATGGAAAATATGACTTTCAAACCTATGGCCAAACTACAAAACATCATTTAAGTCATTTTTGTATTTTTATCTGTGCTGGATGTTGACATAAACATATTATTGGTGTCTGGTCAGATTCATCTACTAAAAGCACAGCTTACAAACAGAAAGAACATACTATAGCTATGGTTCTTGTGTTGCATGGATTTTAACTCTCCAAGAAGTGAGACCTTAGTGAGTATATTCTCAAATATCTTTTTAAAATAAACCACTAGTCTAGTTTTTATTTTCATATATATATTTTATTCCATTACATTGATAGAATATTGTAGAGTGTAAATACATCTGTCTGTGTAACATGTTTTCTTATTCAATAGTACTGTGTGGTGGTGATCTTTAACATTATATGTATCTGCTTCAACATGCATTCCATTGTGAGGAAAGTAAAGAGACAGGACGAGTTGTGATTTGTTGGGCCTGAGAGGGCGTGGTCGCACAGACAAACCCAGGCAGGCCCGTACGCTCCGGAAAGGTTACCTGGCAAACTACAAGCTGCTGACAAAAAAGAAGAGCAACACTTGGCCTTTTCAGAAAGGGATCAGGAGTGTCAACTCAGTGCCCTTTGATGCAAGCATTTTTGTTCAGCCTTTCAGTAAGGTTTTTTTTGTTATCCTAGCAAAATTTCTTGTCATTATAGACAGAATTTTTTATTCAAAATAAGATCTCAATATACACGATTCTCTCTTTTTTGACTATGTACAGAAGTGCAAAAAGTCACCCTTCATCACCTGTCTGTCTTCCAGAGTCTCCCCCACCCGTTTGCTGTCAGCCCTCAGAGGCTGCGCTCAACAACCCCAAAAGTGATCAAATATGCAGCTTGTTTTCCAACATGGCCCAATTTCCAGGGAGAGTAAAAATATTGAAACAATACTTACTATCTGAAATGGATACAGTAGAAAATAACATTTTTACTCTAAACATCTAAGAAGTACATTTTTTATAATATTCTTTTTTTCATATATGACTAGTTACAAACCTTACAATCATTAAAATATGACTCAGTTGGCAACTGTTGCCTCAGTGACAACGTGGCCTCTCTGCTCTAGTATTCATCACTGTTACTTATATAAAACATCTTTGTTCAAGGAACACAAGAACTGAAAAATGAACAATATGCATACAGGTCAACAATATGCATAACATATAAAATACTGAGTCTACAATCATAATCATAATGAATTACATGGAATTTCAGGAAACTGTGCATGAGAACACACAACACACACTACCTTATATTCACTGTAAGAAAGTTAAATAGATAAGGCAAACACACAACAAATCCAAAAGAAAATATCAAAATATATTTCAAATGAAAAACTAAAGAAGAATTTAGGAACTGGACAAAAAGTGACATTACATAGTGCTCTGTTAATATGGCGTGGATTAGGCAACTGGATGGTTCGAGATGGCATGTTGCATTGTGCTGACTTGATGGTACATTCTAAGGCTTTGGATGAGTTATACAATCGTAGTTTGATTCTTGCCACATTCCCTGTACTATCCACTGATTGAGTATGCCTGAAGAACACTCAGAACACAAAAGAAAGAGTCCTAGAGATCTACTCTAAACACCTCTGCCATTACAATGTCTTTTCAAATCCACCAAGAGACCTATTTATCTAGTAACAGTGACACAAATAAGACTTTGGCTGACTATCTGAAACAGTTTTCAGGTTTAAACAAATATTATTAAATATACTCTAGATTTAATCTAGCTCGTAGAATATTCATTACCAAACAAGCAATAAACTCACATAACTAACATCAGTTGCATCGTGTCACAGCAGTTTGGACTTCTCTCTCACATGATAACTTCCATACTTCTGATTTAAAGTCAACAGACTTCATGTGTCAGGATTATGAAAAAACAAAAAAAACAAAAAACTTGTGGTCTGGTATAAATAATATATCGGATGAGAGTAAACTAGGATGGCTGTATTAGGAATTCACTAAACAGCAGTGATTCTGAGTCCAGGGTTATGTGACTATCTGTTGAAGAGCTATTTGGATTAAAGGGAAAGGTATAGTTTAACACATTGCATCACTACTGTAGTACTGTAATATTGTTTGGTGTGTTGGAGATGTATGGCACTTTACAGGACAGCCCTGTAAGCCTAAAGACATGTGCTTAACAGATAGAATGTACTAGGCTACAAAGGTTTAAGATACCTCACACATTCAGTTTACAAGTTCTCTGAGTGCACTTCCCTTATTACTGTTTTAAGAAACTAAAGTCCTAACAAAATTGCTATTGTGCATGCATATGTGGTTCAGTCAGATTATTCAGTACTTCTACCTCAACTCAAATACAAGGTGCACCTTTGTGTAAACAAATGAACACAATTAGGTCAAAGACCAACAACCAAAGGTCGCTCAAAATAAGATGGCTGTCTGTCTATGAATGTAACAATCACACCCTTTACAGGACGCTCCTCACATGTACCTCTTAGTGACATTCAGAGTGTGTCTGGTGAATAAAGGTAAGTGCCTCTACATAGAGGGCAGTCCATGATAAATGATGTTTCACTAAGAACTACCACTGTGTATCAAATACACATGAAACAGTCCCAGATAACCTCAGCTCTTATGGCGACATGCAGATTCAAATCAAACCGAATCCTGTTGGCTTTAAGTGTTGTCTTTGTTACAGGCATTGAGTGTGACCGCTAATCTTCAACTCCACACCAGCACACTCCAGTTCCATCTAAAAGGAGTAAACGGCACAACATAAATACATTTGCTGTTTAATTCTGCACAAGTCTACATCCAGTAAAAATCATAAAGCATGAACTCGTCATCTTAAATGATTGAGAATTTGTATGAAAATTGTGATAAAGGCATTTATGCTGCATAAAAAACAGTGATTTGTGTTGGGTCTGCGTGTGCTTTGGGGAAACATGGTCCAAGTGTGAAGTGTGTGGTCCAAGCGGCGCGGTACATACTGTTCTGATCCTCCTACATCTGGGTCACATACTTGTGACTAGTCAGATGCTCTGCAGATATTATTGGAATCTGATTGGGAGTGAAAAGGAGAGGGAAGAGAGAAAACAAGGACAAAGAAAAACAGATATATAAGGTGAAATAGATAGGTACACTCAAGTTTGATAAAAGGATGTAATAGTTATCTTGAAGAAAAATGTATTGATCAGGCATGATTATGACCTCTGTCTAATGATGATAGTATAATAAACTGTCATGTACGGTAATTCTGACACACTTCAATCAGATCACACACAGAATTTACACTTGCTGCCAAAAATATTTCTCTCACGATGACAATGTCTTTTATCCACAAGACAGTGGTCATAATGTGCCTGGTCAGTAGAAAATGTTCGCCAAAAATTAAGAAACGAGCACGCACATGTGAGCACTTTTCCAAAAATGAGAAACACAATCAAATGAAAAATAACTAAAACAAGAAAGATCTGCCAAAGACAAGGTCGCAAACCAATGTGTAAAAAGAGAGAGAGAGAGGCCGAAGAGGCAAACCTGATTGGCTGTAGCAGTTGCAAAGGGAACACTTGTGGCAGATGTGGTGGCTGCAGACACAGTAGCTGGAGTAGCACCGTGCATCAGGGGTACTTGGAGGAAAGATCACAGAGGAGACTTGAAGCTTTAATGGCCACACTTCATTTAATGCCTGCCTATTGGAGACTAATAAACATGAGAAAATGTATTGAAAATGCTGGTCTATGGCTTAGTACATGTGGAATAACAACAGACAAGACGATGCCTAAATGCATTGTCTTCTTGTTATGTACAGATTAATAAGGGCTTTAAAAAATTCCTCATGTTTATACAGCACACATAGTCAGACATCACAATGAGGTGCTCTGAAGGTTAGTGGCTAGAAGCAGGCATATTTAATACTGCAACAAGCATTAGGTGACAGACAATTGTGGCAAGGCAAAATCATCACAATAATAGTTTCATTTGCACTTAGCTTTAATAGGCCTAGATATGTCATGAGAGCACTTTTCAAGGTCGCTACGTGAAAGTGGAAGTGCTCACAATTGTGGTGGATTGAATGAGAAGAGTGTAAGGAAAGCTGGCACCTACCAACACTTGTTGCAGGTGTCATGCACAATATCGAGCCTGTCCATCATGCATTGCAAAAGGAGGTGAATTGGGAAGAGAAAAAAAAAATTAGTGTCACAAACAAAATAAAACCAAAAAAGGGCAGAGACATTCAGCTAATTATCAGAACCGGGACTGAAACCCTCAAAGTTGAGGACAAAGGTCTGCCACGTACAGTACAGCAGCCTTAACCACTAAAATACAATATTACAATTTTCTGCCTTTTTTTTACATATTACATACGCAGCTGTTCAAAAGTTTGGAATCACTTGAAATGTCCTAATTTTTTGCAAGAAAGCGCTGTTTGTTTTTTTCCAATGAGGATAACATTAAATGAATCATTCATTGTTCATTAATACAGTCTAGACATTGTTAATATGTAAATGAGTATTCTAGAAGGAACCTGGTGATTTTTAATGGAACAGCTACAAAGGTGTTCTAATGGTACATTGTTTCAGCTAACTGTGCCAAAATGCTAATTGATGATTAGATAGTCTATTCTTGGACTGAGAAATTAGGGCTACTCCATGGAAAATATTAAATTACCTGGGTGACTCCAACTACAGCATTAAACGTTAGTGTAAAGCATAGTTAAGATTTTTCTCTTTTTCTCTTCGCATCCAGTTTACAGTTTGTCAATATTTTTTTTAGGTCAAAGGGCGCCTCAAACGCAACTCTTGATCCCATTTCACTGTCAGCAGCTCTTTACACGTTGCCAGTTTTCAGTGACCTGCTTTCAAAATTTTCAGTGTGAGTTACTTTGACCTGACATACGAGAGTGTGTATTCAGATCTGTCACTGGAGGGAATCGATGGCAGGCTATTCTTAGTCTGTCAGATGAGAATATGGGACACAGTGTAAGATGACTATGCAGCGGCCAGAAAATTCAAGTTCAAATAGGCCATGAGAGTGAGGGCAAATGTGTGCGTTTTTTAGAGCGTGGTGAAGGTGCGGATATAGAGTATGGTCTACAGTAAAGGCAAAGTCTTTAAAAAATCACGCACAAAAAAGTATGACTAAAATTGTAGGTGCTGTGAGTTTTCACTGTTACAAAACATGTACCAGAACATTTGTCTTTGTATGTTTCTAAATCTGTACCATATTCACTTCTGAAAAAGAAAACTACTGAATGATGTTGCAGCAGAAAGAAAAAAAAAGTGTAGTATCGAGGCTGCTATTTAGGTTGTTTCCCACAGAGGGCGCTGTACTACAAATTAGACACATTTACTATAAGGCACTGCAAGTTGAAGGTTGCGTTGACACATGATAGATAACAATGCGTTTTATGGAAAGGTCAATATAAATATGGATACCCCTGACAAGTAACATTGTAAACATTTCATGCTTTATTTTCTTTTGTTCCTTGTGTGCATTGCATTGTCAGTACTTTTGAAAGTAATTTCAGGCAACAGTGTCACCAAAAACTGAGGACACTCAGTGTCTTTACATACAACATGCAATTACAGTCATGCAGTAACATTTTATACACCAAAATCAGATACATTTCCTCCAACCAAACAAGCAATAATTAAAGACAAAATGAATGTGCCTCTTCCAAAGCGTAAGTGGTTACCTGATGGTATGAATGCAGCCTGCTGCTGGAACTGCATGTTGGCCAGGGCCTGTTGGTACTGGAATACACCAGTGTTGAACATAGTGGTGGCACCGTTGGCTTTTTCAAGTGCAGGTCTCTTTGGTAAAGGAGGCAAAACAGGAGGGAGCCCCTGATGAGGGGACGGCATGGACACAACAGGACCAGAGTGAAGGAAATCGAAGGGTAGTAGTGCCAGTGACGTTCAGGACAGAGAGGAAAGACAAGAAATTTATTAGATGTTGATGCTACAGATTATAGTTGACAAAGACTACAGAAAGCAAGCAGTGACTACTCTACACTGTCTTTATACTATCTCGAGAAATGGATATACAGTGTCAACACATTTATATCAAATAAATACAATACTCTGCACATTAATGCTATGATATAGAAAAGAAAAGTTGATTTTAAGATTGCAATACAGTACGTTGCAGTGTCAATGAGGCAAAGTGGTGTAGTTAGAATAAGCTGTCAAACATGCAATATGGGAGGACCATGCAGAGAGTACTAAGACAGAAACAACTCTATTTACCTGGAGCACTGGGGCTGAAGGTTATGAACTGATAAATGAGACATGTTGGGCTGTACTTACTAAATGAATTAAATCGTTGAGTATGATCAGTTCACGGCCCCTCAGCCTCAGTCCTTTTGAACTAATAACAAGTACAGTACATACAGAACTACATGCCAGGTTAAAAGGTGAAAGTACCAGGTCTAGAGATGCGTCGAGGGGTCGCTTCGGTGATTTGACAGCCGACTGAGTCTTAATTAGCAGGCAGCGAGCACATGATGGCAATGGGCCAATGGGGTTCAAGCGCATTAACATAAACCAGCAAGCGCAGAGGTGCACCATGGGACAGCAGTGCAGTGAGGGTTGGTGAGGAAAAAAACCAAAACAAAAAACAAACAAATAAAAAAACAAATTATTGGAATGCAATATACAGCAATAACAAGACTAATGCATGCACATCTGTGGAAGTAGGGTTGCTAAAAAGTAAAAACCTACAGTATCAGGTTGACAGTATGAGTATGATGATAGAATATTGACGCAAAAAACAACAAAGTATACTTTCTAGCACATAGGAATAAGCCATGGCAGTGTCTAATGTAAAGGTGGAGCTTGATAAGGGTTCATTTGAATCATTATGGCTCCAATTTGGCTTCTTACAATGATTCAAGCCCGGCTCATCTGAAAAGGTTAGATTAAATCAATGGTCCTAATGCTCCTGCTCAGAATAACAGTAGTTTACCGTCATCTTTATTGTGATGTCTACAGTCGTTATAACAATGGGAAGAATATCTGCATATATTTGTATTACTGAATAATCTAGTATGTTTACAGTAAAAAATCAATACACCGATTGATTACAAAAGCGAGCCAAATGCTAACAAAGCACCAGCACAAAGTCATTCAGAAAGAGAAGCATCACATACCAGCCTTATCATAACAGCACGTGAACGTACGCAAGTGTGTAAAATGTAGACTCAATGCAAATTTGGCAAATAGTACTATACATTTCAGTTAGCCTGGGAATGCCCATGCTGCTTTTCACGCTCGAATCCTTTCGAACTGCTCAGTAGCCTGGAGACGAAGGGCTATATCTTCGCATGGATTTGGGGACCAATCACAGAACGGGGAGGGACAGCAAGACGATGACGCACAATTTGACAGACGGAAGCTTGTAGTTTGTTTACGGATCCAACATGACAGCAGCAGACGTATCTTTCAATCAAGCTTTAGACTGTGTTCTAAATAGTTTAGCTCGAAAGTCTATTTTGAGAAAGAACAGCGTCCGGCTTTTCAATCTCTACATAGGTACAACTGACACGATTGGCTATGGCTATGTGCAGACGCATATGATAGACATTCTTAGCGCCCAATAAAGGGCTATGGACAATCATAAACCACACCTCTCCTATGAGAAAATGAATTGGTGGTTCCCCTAAATATCACTTGTGATATTTTGGGTGGTGCTAGCCAGGCTACATTTAAGCAGCAACAAAAAAACATATTTCTGTTATTTCTTGTTACACTGAAATTATGAAATGACTGTTTTACCATTTATGCTAACTGCAAACACTAGAGTAAATCAGCTATTGGGTATAAAAGCATTAATTATTGTTAGTATTGTTTGGAAACAGTCGTTATTCTGTATTGCAACCACACATGCAACTTCAACACTTCCAGATGTTATTACTTGGGAATATTTTTTTATGGCCTTTGCTGACTGGGCTTTACAGATTTTTCTCTATATTGCTCGAACACATATGAGCCCTAAATGCTGCACAGCTTGGTTAGTGATAGTGGTTTAGATGTACCATATACACACCATAGCTGCAGCAGCCGCAGCCTGGTTGACTTGGTGCTGAGCCGCTTTGATCTTGGCCTGCAGGTGAGCCGGAGGGTGGAAGTACTTGCACTTCTCCCTGGAGCAGCGGCCCTTAATGTAGTCCATACACACAGTGACCGTGTTGTCGTTGGTGTCGATCATAGTGCTGTCTGACGGGTGAGCAAAGCGACAGTCGTTCTCTCCCCGCGTGCAGTTCCCCCGTTGGTACTCCCGACACACCTGGAGCATGCAGAAAAAACAACAAACATCACAATAAATCTTGCAAACTTCACAAAGCTGCGAAATGCACAATATCCGCTCCATCTGATGAAGTCTATCAATCAGAAGTTAATGCCAGGCTGATCCATTAGACTTGATTGATAATCTGAGCACAATGTAACAAGAATATATGTTCTCATCAATCACAGAACATTCGGCCATTATTCAAATGAGCTGTTGTCAAATGTGTTGATGTGCCCTACCTCCATGAGCCAGATGGGGGCAGCGTATGGATAGACAAGAAATAATTGGTTCAGACGAGTCAGGCTGCAGTGCTCCAAGGAAATATGAGTCTGGTTATTCCCTAGAGAAGCTGAAGCAAACTAAATTGCTGTTACACAAACTGCACAAGTAAATTAAAATTATTAATTATATTTTTCCCTGTCAGTCACATTTTGTCATATTACGAGCAACGACTTTAAGATAGAACATCGATGACTCATTTCTCCTTCCTTGACTAAGGAAATTTCACATTATCTTGTACTGATCTATCCGTTACCTTGACTAGACAAGTCATTTACCAAATGCCTGTTTACCAGTCGTCCTGTCTGCATCCATAAAGAATTAGATTTGTGGGGAACAGACTGCCAGGCAAAAGGCCACCAGTGTTGTTATCTCCAAACTAACCCTTCTCCGTCTACCGTCATGACTGCTCATCATCCGCAATCACAGTCTGTATGAGGGGGCAGCAAATTGCTTTGTCTGTCTGCGACCTCTACAACCACTATCAACACAATTATGAGCAAAAACAGTAAAAAAAAAAAAAAAAGTTTATACAGTAATATATATATATACCCTTACAAGAGTGTGCCACTGTTCAAAATGTATACATAAAACTGTCCCCAAACAAAAAATTAACAAAGAAAACATGTTTAGATATCCTTTATATATTACTATAATTGTAACTTATATTAAAAAAAATAACATTTTCACTATAGAATTTTTGAATTGCAAATTAAAGCATTTTGTTGCTTATAATAGTGCTGTAATAACAATAATAGAGTCCCATATGCGGCAACTGAATCTCATTGTTGCAGGTGGTTTTACTTAGTCAAAAACAAAGTGGTGATGGTAGAGAGTGCCTTGTTGTCAGGCAGATGTCGTAGAGGCGGGTGGGTGAGCGAGAGAGGGAGCGAGAGAGAGAGAAAAGGAAAATGTAAGAGTGTCTGATGAATAAAGGACAGGATGGGATCAAGCAGACAGAGAGGCAGAGAGTCCATGGGGAGCTGGAGTAGCTGGGACAGAATGAAATCAAGCAGGAGAGGAGGGCAAATACAGGCACACTGGTGTTCCTTGCGGCAGGTGTGCGGACGGTGGACCGATGGTTAATCATGCATCAGACAGGCAGCTAAACAAGCGAAAGTGCTTAGTTGGACAAACAGATAAGCACGTTAATCATATTTCAATCCCCATGGTAACCGTCCTTCCAGGCCCATGTGCATCTCCATGGATTCAGGTAAGCGTCATGTGACTTTACACAAGGTGGAATAAAAAATAAAAAAAAATCTGCTGCAGCATGGGTTCATCCAGCTTCAGAGCAAAAAAAGTGAAGTGTAAGAAAAAAACTTCTTCTAAAATAGCACTTTTCACTGCCTTGGTATAAAATGGTCTTTATAAACTGTCTCGCGCACCGAATTTCAGCTTATGTTTCATTCAAGTAGCACATAATTTGAACATAGACACATTTCTTGCAGTTTCGATGAAATGGAGATGATACATGTTTTATTAACTACATCTATGTGTTGGTGCTCAGAGTGATAGTCTTTTTGAGGTGCAATACATTAAAAAAATAATTTACCGTTTAGAAATTATGTTAAATGTATTTCAGTCACTCAAACATTTCAGCAACACAAACGAATGTATTATTCTGTTAGCTAAGAACTGTTTGCCCAATTGCCAATCATGTGTTTGCCCATATCAGCCTATTCTTAATCCTGCTTGTTATACAATAAATGTTTCTGTAAATGTCCTTTCTACTTTGTTATTATCACCTATTTCTGTCCTTCCGCTGCCCTGCCCAAGATGGCCACATTAGGCCTCCAGATTGATTTCCTATCTCCCCCGCTGTCTCTTTTTCCTGTCATTGACCTGTTCCCTGACTCGGCATGTTGTTGTCCACTTGTTTATCAGTACCGAAGACTTCCACAGTCTCAACCCCATAAATTATGTTAGCGTGCCGCTGCCTAACTTTATATTTAATACTAAACCTTATGACTCTCTCTTGTTACTCGCCCCATCTAACGATTTCCGCATTATTTGCTTGCAACAGTTTCCCGGGTGGGGCTGCATAATGGATGAGATTGACTTACTGCCCAATTAATGATTTTCTGAACACAGCTAGTGGACCGCAGCGCTCGTCTGGCTTCACATGACTGATCACTTTCATGGAAGTATTAAAGATTTTCTGAAAATTATAAATTGATAAAGTCTAATATACAAGTTTGTGGCAAATAATGTCGTCTGTTGCTTGTTGATGCAACGCAGCATTGACAACACAAGTGTTTGCATGAGATGCTCTCATTACTGTCTTCTCCTCTTTGCTTAAGCCCCAGTAATGGCTGTATTATGGTAATGTGATGTAGTTACTGTAACAGAAAGAGTATCGCAGGTACATAATTAAAGTCTACACACACATACCATTGAGACTGGCTTATCCAATTCATGCTTTTAATATTCAAGTAGGCATACCACACTTTTCAAAGCTTATCTGTTTGCACAGACACTAGAAGACTGTTATGGCGTACTTAGGAATAGTGTTAATCTTGTCTCTAATCTGTGACTGATGTTAAAGTGACAAAATGATTACGCTAATTCTTCAGTCTAAGTAAAGAGCAGCGTGAGTATCTCACCTCCAGTCTGTCTGTCCTCATGAGTTTCTGAGCAGCAGCGGCGGCAGCAGCGGGCACAGGGACACTGGGGTTGCTGGTGACCAGGACAGGGCCGCTGGGCAGGATGTCTGTGGGCATCAGGCCAGGCGACAATGGACCCAGGTATGGGTTAAACGCAGCGGCTGCGGCTGCAGCAGCATTGGCATTGGTGGCAAGGCTGGGCGTGACTGAGAACATTGGCTGTGGGGAGAGGAAGAATGATATGGCAAGAAGTAGAGAACATGAATACATGAGATAACAAAAAGATTTTTAATAAAAACCGTTAACGGGCGAGAAATTGCAGGGGATTGTACAGGTGAAGTTACTGAAATGCTGGTTTTGGCAAGCTGTAGTTACTGGCTTGGATTTTGGCAATATATTTTTTTTAATTACACCTTGAACATAAACGGCACAAAAAAACTTGACGTAGTCTCATGTGGAAGCAAAACAACTCACAATCAGCTGACTTATTTTTGCACTAACTATAGCTATATGATCTATAGACTCACTATTTCCTTATGCGAATCACATACAATCACATGCTTCACACGCCAGAGATCACAGGAGAAATGAGCGAGAGAGGAAGTCAAGCTGCGTGTGATGCAGAGGGGCTGCACTGTACAACGCACTGGCACAATAGATAATAAACCGCATCGGGAAAGAAAGAAAGAAAAACATATTCTCTTTGAAAGGCTTAGGAGTGTGCCCGCTGATGTAGCACACGCAAAGTTTTTCTTTACACGTTACTGACCTCAGCATCGGTCCTAGGGATTGTCTCTTGAGTCCTTGCCAATAAGACACAGTGAGTAATAGAGCAGCAGCAGGACCCAAGGCCGGACAGCTCGCATTCTTACACAAAACTGTTCGGATAATTGTGAATAAATGGTAAATCTTCCAGTGGTCCACAAAAGTATACTGTATAAAGACTCAACATCATGTCATCGGTTTACAATAATCAGAGCTGGAGGCTTAGATGGAATAGGTATGAGGTCATTAAAGGGACAAAGAGTTATGGGTTAAAAGCAAAGAATGCTGTCAACAAGTGCTTCAGAAATCGGATATTGGGGTTCAAGTATGCAGTGGATAGATCTTCAGAAGCAATGTCCTTGTGCGTTCTAAATTGTCAAGGCGTGCTCCTTAGGAAAAAAAAAAAGGTTAAGACAATCTGGACTAGGTTACTTTCGACGTGATGTTTAGGCCTGGCACTTATTTCAGTGAGTGGTTGCTGTGTTGCTGGCCTTTTGGTTGCATGTTGGTATGTCGTGGTGCTGTTTGCTAATTCCTGCATCTGGGGTTGGCTAGTATTGTTTTGTTGCGCAGTTGCTCGCTATTGCATTATCATATCCTGCCACAAAAACAAACTCTCTAAAATGAACATGAGTGGAAGCTTACAACTCCTTACACTCCTCTTTTGAGTTCACGTAACTAGACAGCGTACAACACGTTTGCACTATCCACTAGTGCCTTCTTATTCTGTAAGTGTTCTAAAGTGCATGTTTATTAAATAGTATTACAAATATAAAATCAACCAGTTTTTGGAGTAAAATGAATTTCATCTGTGATTACTTTATTTCAAATTGCACATTTCTCATCAGCCCACACAAAGCTGACCTTGGATTCTTGTATAGCAGACATGTAAAGCACAGACTGTGACGCCTGTGAATCAATTAGACATTACTAATCTATGTATATTGTAGATATTTATTTTGGCGAACATGGAAGCACACAGTTTTAGTAGGTGGAATGTCTACTCCCTGTTGACTTTGTGGCTATTTTTGTATCTAAATGAGCGCATCAATAATAACATATAATTGGTTAAGTCTTTGTGTTGAGCCTGTAAGTGCTGATAGATACCACAGCTACAGCTTATTCTCCTCCTGGTCTGGGGGTGTGAAATAATAATAATAATAATAAAAAAAGTCAGCATCAGTTATAGGCAGCTGTAATAGACTAGGATCACTCCACCCTTTGCAAAGTGTGAAATGAATGCACTCCCCTGCACACATGACAGGGCAGCAAAACACGTGGGAGTGCGGCAGATAAAAAAGTGGAGTGGACGGGTGTAGAAAACTAAGCTTAAACACAAGGGACGGATAAAGGAAGAAATCTCAGCTCGGGTAGTTCCTGGAAGTGTTGGCCCGCGGTCTTAGCCTCTCTTCCCTCTGCACCTCTGTTGTCTTGACTTCTCTTTGTAGTGAGTCTAAAGCCCTCATCTCCCACACTTTACCCCGCTGTCGTTGTTCTATCCATTCATCCTCTTGCCTCCTTCGCTTCGCCGCTTTCTTCCTCTGTTTCGTCCTTCCCTGTCACACGATTTTCTCTTCCCGTTGCAGCGTAAACAGATCGCGAGGGCTTGGCGGGTCCTGGAGAGATCTATTGCTTCTCTAAATCCTTTCATGGTTCTTTCCCCTCAATGGGCCATTCCACTCGAGTCTCTTTTTGTAGCAGAAAAGGGTGATAAGCCATCAGCTAACTGTGTATGAGTGCGTGTGGGTGTCCGAGCGTGCAGCATCTCAAACTCTTTTGAATAGGCAGAGACAAATACACTCTCGGCCAGTCACTTTAGCATAAAAGAGCAGGGGAGAAGACAGCAGAATCTCTTAAGGCCTGACTGACAGCTTTCATTGACTGTGCAGGGGCTCATGGTCGCTGCGGGAAGGATTCGTTTGGATGGGCGACTCGAGCTGTGAGCGTCACCTTGAAGATCTCTGATGCATGCCTCTTTGTCAGTAAGCCATTCCTACAGTAATTTTATATTTGCATAGTTGCGGCTGATATAGGACAATGACATTTGATCATTTTTTAATGGGCAAAAACTGTGCTTTAAATTACCACTCTCATTTTCTTCTTCAAATAGGACTTCATGGTAATCCACTGCTATTGGTTAGCGTGTCTTTTAGATACAGTCTCTTCAATAATTTGATTTTGATTGGATGAGTCCACCCCGAGTCCCCGACACGTTCATGTTTGCTCTCAAGATTGATTTTAACGGCAAGAAGCTTAACTTAGAGCCGGGGGCAGTTAAACTTTTATGTTACCGTATATTAAAGGTCCTATATCATGCAAAATCGACTTGTTGGAGCTTTTAGCCATGTTGTTATGCTATTTCCTTATCAAAAACACCCCCAGAGCGGTTTTTGGCTTCATTCACACAGTTCTAAGCAATGCTACTGAATCCTTCTCTCTGAGCAGCTGCTTCGCTCTCTCCTGGAAAATGACTGAGTTGTGACACTCTGACATATTTTACGTCATAGTGTCAAACAGGAAGGGCCAGACCTCTGTAATGTAATCCCTTACAGCCTGATTTTAATTTATAAAACTGCTTTTTCATTATTTCTGTTGTAAGAAAGATAAATAAATAAATAAATAAATAACAAGGAACTCTCCGACGCGTCTGTGCTGTCCCGGGAGAGTAAACAAACGCACCCCCTGAGGATCCGAACAGAAGTCATGTTTGTGAAGACGGAGCTCTTTCTAACCTACTCTGGACACTGCCTGTTCTTTTTTGTTACCCAACGATAATGTCACGGATGCGCGTTAGCTCCATGGTTTGGCTACGAGATGAACAGGACTATTCAACCTTCCTAAAGAAGAGTGCACTCGCCAGAAGTTGGAATTTCTTTCCGGGATTCAGCGACTATATCAACCAACCTGATGGATGCTTGATGAACCTTGGCCAGAATCAAAGTGGATTCACTTTTATAACCAACGCGAGTCCCATAACATAAACACCCGATGATGGGAGCTGCTGAGCGGTGAGTCAATCAAAACGCGTGTTAGCGTGTGTGTTAGCCATTTATGAAACTGTGTTGCACATGTCAACTACTTAACTGCATTATGTGATTTATATTTATAATTCTGCAAATGTTGCATGAGTGAAGAGAGGGGCGGAGTTAACTGAATCGAAGCGTCTTGTCTTCCAGGTTTGAAAAATACACCCAGAAAATACTTATATTTCACACACAACTATCCAACTAGGCAAGCGGCTCAGGGTCATTTGACCCGCCCCAAACCCAGAACAGAAGCAGTGCGTAGGTCGGTCATATTTAGAGCTGTGACTTTATGGAACAAACTGCCACCAGCTGTTAAACAGGCTGAAACAAAGCTCTCTTTTAAAAGACTATTGAAAAGACATTTTCTGATGGAAGCCTAAGTCTGTTTGTGTGTGTATGTCTATATCTATATATACAGTATATTTAAATTCTTTATATGTACAGTATGTGTCCATATGTGTATAACTGAGGAGAGGTTTGCATGTGAAGTGTTTTTTTCAATTTACCTGCATGATGTGAATATTGTAATTGCTTGAACCGGACCCCAGGAAGAGTAGCTGTCCATTTGGAGACAGCTAATGGGGATCCAAATAAATAAACAAATAAATAAACAAATAAACACAAAATAGTGCTCCATAGTGGTAGAGGTACAATATGTCATATAAATGCCTATAGTTTACTTTGGAATGGCTAAAATAGCATGATACAGATCCTTTAAGCAGCCCAACCATGAGTGTGTAAGTGGCAGACATGTGACAGTATCTCCTCCTCTGTCTGTCAGCATCATGCTTACCCAAATCTTTCATCTCAGCATTCAGAAATATGACGTTTCAGGTATTTTTTTGTATTTTTTGCGAGAGAATAAAGCAGGCCACATATGATGCATTCATCATCCGGGTTTATAAATCAAGCGCTTGAAAAGACCAGTCTGCAAAATGACCCAAAATGAGTCAAACTAAAAATGTGACTTTGCTTAATTGAAATGATTAGCCTTAAAAGCTTTCATAGCAGTAATTCTCTGGCCCTGTGACCCCTGGTCTGAGTGCTGTTGCTGCTTGCGTGAATGGTTTAATAGATGTGTGCTCTCACCACTGGCTGTAGCTGTGTGCCTGGCATCATGGCGTTGGCGAGCTGCATTTGCTGGGCCAGCATAGCCATGTTTTTCTGTTGGATGAGATTGTTCCTTCCATTGATTTCCAGCTGCGTCTTTAAATGGGGCGGAGGGTGCAGGTACTTGCAGTTCTCTCGGGAACACCGGCCCTGATGGAGACACAGAAAACAGGGAAGGGTCACAAAAGGCTTGGGTAAATTGAGACATACTGCACAGCAAGAAGGAAATTAGATCTGCACTTTTTCTTCTTTTTTTTAAAAATCAAGGCCTAATGTAAAGAGGTAATGAGCCTTGACTGAAGTTGATGCCCTCCAAATCAGCAGCGGCTGACCTTACAGCTCTGACATCTGTGCCTGCCTCGGCATCTGCTTTGCAGTAAAGAAGACTGATCAGTATAGGGTTTCAAGAATGATCACACACCATTCGACAACACAATGTGAATGTTCAGCAGATTACAAAAGGCGTCAGTTATTTATGCAATATAAGGCTGACTGCAAACAGCAAAATATTCTTTCTAATAGTCTCTATGGGGTCTTTTCTCTATAGGCAAAACCTGATGACCCTGTAGCTTTTTAAAGCACCATAATATGTTCTGAAGCAATTATGAGTTTTCTCATCATTGTTTTTGCTAAAACACAGTTAACACTTATATTTTTATACTTTTGATAAAGATAATTTTTATAAAGATTATACCCAGTTTTCTTTAGTTTGACTATTTTTGTGATGTTTATGTTTTCACTTCCTTATTGGACACCGACAGGAAGTGACATCGAAGAAGGTAAACAATTTTAAACTGTTGCCGTGCAACCATGTTAAGTCAATGGGAAATGAATGAGTCAAACCACTATGGAATGTTACCTTCTTTTATGTCACTTCCTGTCAGCAGCTTAAAAATTCAAATAAAAATAACTTTTCTGCCCAACATTTCTTCATTAAAATTGCTGCTTCACTGAAAAAAATGATAACTATGCAACTGATGAACTTGCAACTGATGTAATCCATCTAAATAAGTCATATTTTCAAGAGCATTAAAATCTGTCATATGCACTTTAATGCTTTATGACATCTTTAAGATGAGCTCAGTGTGCTTAATCTGGATTTAAAAAACATAAATCACAAATCAAATTACAATAAAGCCTTGTTTGAAATCACGATAAGACTTCACCCCCAAAAAATATCAGCTCTACTGATTTAATCTAATTTTTCACTAGTTAATACATAGATTATCAGGAAGCTTCTCAATAGTCTTGTTTAGATAGGAAACCATCATTAATGCTACACTACAATACTGAGTAGCAAGGACATTTATTTCAAAACTCTCATCCTGAACGTGTCTCTCATTCTTCAACATCCACCCCTGTCAATGAAGTCTCACTTAAAGCCCAGCGTTTTACAAGGCCTACTAAATCACTATCGACCTGCCTCGGATTGAGACAAACGCGCTATAAGTCGATTTTTACACAATGGAAGCAAGTTACGGAGCTGACGCCAAATCCATGCATGATTGGAGTATTTCCTGGATATAAACATACAAACATTATGACAGTGGGGGTTCAATATTCCGTGGGTGTCCATAGACTGAGCAGCGTGTGTGCGCGTGGTGCTATGGGTGATTATATTCATCCCGCAGTCAGCAGCCCAAAGGGAGAGGGGGGGGAGGTAATTTACACTCTCATAATGCCTGCTCCACTGAACACTCCCCCGGATAGGTGTAATATCTCTTCCCCTTCTTCCTTTTTTTCCTTTTTTTCTTTTGTCTCAATCCCCATACATCCCAAGCTCCAAGCTGATATTTGCCCTCCTCTCTGCAAGAATACAGAGCAGCAGTAGTCGGCGTAAGAGGGGCTACGGGCATGAGCTGTGTACTGTAGTAGGGCTGTACAAATAATTGCAATCAAATCCCTAAATTGCAGTTTGAATGGTCGTAATAAGCAAATGGCACATGGTTATGACTGTTTACGTAATACATACAAATAAAAAGTCTAATCCAGCCATGCTTCTGAAGTGACCTGAATCTTGGTGGGCAGTGAGAGACATTCAGCAAATGGTACCCTGACCCTCGACACTGAGGACTTAACAGCCTGCACCAGCCTGAATCGCTAGACTTTAGGCTGCAGCTGAATTCACTTTTTCCCCCTTTTTTTTTTTAAAATAAATCACATCCCGGTGGTGTCTATCTTTTACCGTTTTCAATCATACCCTTTTCCCATAAAAATATTTTTTTTTTAAACAACTGGTGGCATACAAGCTCCCATGGGGAATTAACGGTTGGCTGTCATGCTCTATGCTTTGCTCAGTGAGATTACCTACCAGGCTGCGTGCCCCAATGTGACACCTGCTTTCACAGCCTAACACATAGCCTCCTCCTCCCACGACTTACGCTGCCTGGCTTTTGTGTTATCTTTTCATCTCCGCTGTTTATTTCCTGGAGCGGCCTCAGTTCTGCCTGGCTACAGCGGGGAAGCCACTTTTGCATTGGAGCGCGCCAGAATGTCAAGAGTTCTCGCAGCATTTTGATTGGCTGAGCGCTTCCTGCTGCTGAGAGAGAGAGAGAGAGAGAGAGAGAGAGAGAGAGAAGGGGAAGAGAGAGACAGCATCCTCCTCCTCGTCCGTTCTCATTGGCCTGGAGGCAACCACACATTAGCTGTGCTGCAATAGCGCCGCTCATCCTACTGTGTGCACTATTGATCAGCGCTAATTGGTTAATGTCTTTTGATTTTCAGGGCACATTCCCTCCGGGCGACTAGTTGCGAACATGTCAGCTTCAACTGTGTGTGTCTGATTAAATGGAGCGATCGCCGGTCATTACTAGAGGACACAGACAGTTTTAAATGTACATTTGCATAGAAAAGACTAGGCAAGGTAATTGCTGTTTATTTACACATGTACAAAACATAAGGCACGAGCAATCCCATTCGTTTGAGAGAGTGCGTTCGGGCCACCTGCGCTCTCCCTCCTGCTCTCAGCACACTCCGGAGGGAAATATCACTCTGATCGTTTAGAACAGTGGGAAATGCAACACTTTCTCCAGCTGTGATTAAGTAACAAGATCCATTTACTAATTAAGCTAAACAGTGTATCAAAGCACATT
This sequence comes from Neogobius melanostomus, assembly GCA_007210695.1. Classification (NCBI taxonomy): domain Eukaryota; kingdom Metazoa; phylum Chordata; class Actinopteri; order Gobiiformes; family Gobiidae; genus Neogobius; species Neogobius melanostomus. Next base: position 765,404 of record VHKM01000581.1, on the reverse strand, counting down.
AACCTGGAAACTATTGCTCCCTACATCTGGAAGATTTGTAGCAGGCTGACTATGAATCTATATTGATGAGCTGTGTGCTCTTCCAAAGCATGTGTGGGACAGCTGACGGAAAATGAAAAGTAAACCCGCAAAAATAAAGAAACAAGATAAGAGATGAAGTGTAAGGTGTTTTGTTTTTGTTTTTTTATGTCAAATTTATTTGTTATACGACATAAAATAAATATATATATATATATATATGATCTTAAGTCTCTAAATGCTCAGAGTTTGGTTAAAGGGATATTTCAGGATTTTTGACATTGGGCCTCATTTCCTAGTTATCCAGAGTGTTGTTGATGTCTGGAGATATTTTTTTCTTAAATTCATGCAGTTCTTATAAGAGTCTAGTGGCGCTAGGCTAGGGCAAGGCATTTCTATGGTATCAGCTAGCCTGCATTAAAAACAGTCTGGCGCACTCCACAGTGCACCTGAGGTAAATCACTTATAACACCAGACTAACGATATAAATGTCTGTGTCGATAGAATAATTTTAACCATTTTACATTTAAAATAACTTATATTTGAGCAGCATCAGCTTCGTGGCTGTAAGCTAACGCAGCGGCGGAGTGATCTGCGAGAAAATAGGGCCTAAAAATGTGGTAATTCATGTGATACAAGGTCAGTTATATTTCAAAAATGATTCTATCGACACATACATTTATATCGGTAATCTGGCGTTATAAGTGATTTACCTCAGGTGCACTGTGGAGTGGGTCAGACTGTTTTTAATGCAGGCTAACTGATACCATAGAAATGCTTTAGCCTTGCCCTAGCCTAGCGCCACTAAGCTCTTCAAATATAAGAATGCATGAATTTAAGAAAAACATATCTCCAGACATCAATAACACTCTGGATAACTATGAAATGAGGCCCTATGTCAAAAATCCTGAAATATCCCTTTAATGTCAGTCTCCTGGCATAATGGCCTAAGCCCATACAGTATCTTAAGGGTTTCAGGAAAACAGAATAAACGCTTCAGAATCCTCATGGTCATTATGCTGACAGAGGGTATGATAGTGATACTAAAAGATGAAGCAGTAGAATGAAACAAAAATCTCAATCTGGCCAAAAAAAATTACTTGGACTATTTTGCTGAGAAGCTGGCAATGTATTTCTGTCAGAACAGCAACATTTTAAACTGACTTTAATTTATTTTTAATGTGCTTTAGGGCAATATCTTGTGCTTTCAAAGTATAAATGAGAATTAGTTTTACATCCTATGTGTGATATTAAATGTACTTGAATGCATTCTATCTACCTCTCTCAGAAAGGTCAGATCAGTTCCTGTGATGAGGCATAACCACATTATCCGCTGCAGTCGTGTTGTTGTGACCGCCATTCAACCTCATATGACCCTTTTTATTGTTCCAGAGCAACGGACACAAGCCTGCCACATGTGCAGCTTTCATAAACGTGGGATGCAGACTCGTATATTCCTTTCTCACACAAGTATTCTAACAGACAATATGCCATCCAGTATCTATTCTGTTATGTCTAAAACCTTACCAGCTGTTTAGGTTTGTTTTAAGGCCAAATATGGCATGTATGTGTCACTATAAGAGTTCTGCTTTCCATACACTAATCTTTATTGTGTTCATCTTAGCTGCCGGGATCTCGAACAAGTTGCTCTGGAGTTACTAGTAGCTCTCTAGCTCTTTCCAAATAGCTACACAAATGTGTTTTTATATCTCTACATACACTGAGTCACAGTTTAGATGTGTTTTTCCTGAAAAGGCTGAACTTCATTTTCATACAATTACGGTAGATAGAGGGAGAAAAAATGATTTCTTAAATTGTGATGAAAAGTTATCGAGGCTACTAACCCGGGTCACATTGTTACATAAGTTAAAAGCTCTTTGCTATTTTAAGTCAAAGTAGTTCACGGAGTAAAAAAGGGGACTGTCCTTATGGATGTGACCTTGTACTGTTTTAATTTGACCAACACTGATGTCCCTCACTCTCTCACTCTTTGTTCTGTCTGGCTTCGATTATCCATATGAAGTTGTCAGGATTTGAACTCTACTGTGAGTGAATCTAAAAAAAAACATTGCAAAACCAAAAATATCAAGCACAGACGCATGTCTTTATAGATTTTCTGTTTGGAACTAGAAAGGCTGAGGAATAACAAGAAACAATCTCTCTGTTCAGCTCCTTCTTGGCTTTTGTACATAAGGTTTAGTATTTCCTCAAATCAATTGTGTGCAGTTCTGTTTTAATGATTTATAAACCAAAGGAATCCACAGGAGTAAGGTCAGAAATGCTACCTCTCCATATATGTTTATATACTTCTTTCAGGGATAGCAACACAATTCATCTGGGGTTTTGCTGAAAAGCTCAATGCATTCCTTTTCATTTATTTGGGACTGGAAAAAAAAAAAGAGAACCTATGGCTTTAGCTTAAACCCGCATGAATTCAACCCTTATCACTTCAAACAGTTTCTTTTATGTCTTTCCATCCACAAAAACATAACTTACTGGAGGAGTTCACAAGCTTTTCAGGCCTTCGACCTCTAGAGCAACCTGAAAAATGATTTGAAGGGGAGAAACATTTAATATAAAGTGTAAGAGATAATTGTTTAAGCTCCCAATTGTACAAGGAGAAAAGAAAGGGGAGAGATAAAGTAACCTTTGCAAAGCGATATCCACAATGAGGCCTTATCTACAGTAGCCACATCGAGACCACAACATCAAAGCCATTCTCGTTCTCCATCAACTAAGGTTAGGACAATACAGTAGATTGGCACCAAGCAAACAGCAATTCCGGGTAAACATGGGTGTAGGAGATACCCCTCGTCAGGAAGAGGTGGAACAAAGCAAGCTGTTTAAAAAGATGAACGTGGATTTGACAGTAAACAAAGAGGAGCCAATTACAAGCCCCCCTTCTGGAGGAGCATTAAAGTTTACCCTGCAACCAGAAATAATAAGAGAATGTCATAAGGTTTGCATAAAATACCAAGTGCTGCGCAATAAACGACAACCTAGAGGTTTTGTTCAGCCCTGGTGGCCGTGTGGCGTAAATGTGGGACCTATATGTGGCCTTTACAAGCTGACAGAGGCTAAACTTGATAAACAACAAAACAGCTCATGTACAGATGACGACTTAAAAACCCTTTCTCTAGGTAAATGTGCTTAATAAGTTGAGTCACTTCAACCTTAATTCACAATGATACACTATTTGCAGTGATTCATGATATTAAGTGTGATATCAATATTATTCCACTGACTTGCATGGCGCATATGGATTTATTGTGCAAAACTGATATCGCACCTTTGCCAGGGGCCTATCAATCGGCGGGAACACTTCAGTCACCGCCTTGTTTGTCGACTCCCTGTGATTTACTGTCGGTCTTTTTTTGGCTTTGTTACTTTGTGAGAATTCCACTCACGGACGCGCGCCTCCGACAAAACAAAAGGAGCGAAATGTAGACGGTAAGTGCGAGAGAGAGCCAGACAGATGTGGAATGTGCTTTTGCTATTAATATTAATCAAAGCGGTCTGTGCATGAGATTCGAGCTGTGTCTTCGCTGGCAGACATTGTCATCCTCCACGGAGGGAAAGGATCGGAGCAGTGTTTCCACCTGGGCTGTGTTGTACGTGCTCGCTTCTGTTAATCACATATTGATTTGAAATGATCTTTTTAATCTCCCTGTCCAGCATGAATCATTTGAATTTTGCCACGCATAATCTTTTCCACTCTCTCACCTTTTTTCTTTTTTTCTTTTTACAGACCAAGCAGTCTCAGTGTAGCAACTGCCACTCTTTACGGACACTACCCAGCCCTGTGCGTTGTTAATTCAAGCTCAGTGATACGCCTTTCCCTTGCGACGTGCATCAATCAGGAAAGCGCGCCGTGCACAAGGGCTGTGAGGAGAATGAACAAGTATAGCTGCGTTTGTGACCAAAATACACACGTTTAAATAGGTGCCTTAACCAAAAGTTCCTGTTGGCAAGTCAGACAAGTTATGACATCATTTTAAAAGCACAAAGAATGGTCTGTGTTGGGGCCGAGGGAGCTGCCAGGCCGGTCACTTTAACAGATCCTCACACGTTACACATTTGTGCTGCTGGGTAATGCACTGCAGATGCCAACCGGTGGCCAAACATGACGCAGATAAATGCAAATAAATCAGGGAAAAAAAACGAGTAGGTTTTTCCTTCACTTATGGAATTACCAAACACGCACAATACCACCTTAGAAAATGTCGAAAATAACATTTCAAAAAAGTAGAAAAATCAAATAAAAATGAGACCACTGGTGCTGTCAGACGGAAGACTACACCCGTCCAATTAGGTCTTTCCAATCAACTACTGAATCTAGAACACCACTGATGCGTTAGTATAATAGCCTAGCTCAGTTAATGGCCTTAAAATCTCATTTGAGTGTGGGCACAGGGATGAGCCGCAGAGACAAAGACAAAGATAGATTTGCGGACACAAGAATCAGCTAAAGATAGACGGAGGTGCCACAACACCAGCCTAAATGAAAATTACGTTGAAACCCCGTGATTCGCTGCTAGAGAAACACCGCTCAGGACAGTGAAACAACCACATCATAAATGAGTCCGTGGAAAGCTTTTAGCTCAATTAGACAGAGCGACAATTACTGCCCCCGAAAACACCACTCAGCCAGGCGCATGTTTTGGGTGGCGGTACATAATCGTTAACACAGGACGGGAATGATGGGGCAAGATCATTAGCCCTCATGGATAATGACAGCACTGCACCCAGCAGTTCCCGCTGTTTGCTCAGACTTTAACCTTTTCAGTGATATCTACACACAGAGCTTCAAAAGGCTCTGTACATAAAGTCAGATTATTGTCAAATAATCCTCTTGGATTTTGCTTTGCTGACAGGTGTCTCTTCAGCGTTGCATCAACCTCCTCACCCCAAAAGAGAAAGTCACGTGTTTGACGGGCTCACATATTAGTCAGTTTATTAGATTTCTTCTGCAGCCTACTGAGGGTTGGTGCCCTGGGCGTTCTGGGGGCATCAACGCTACCTGTGTGTTTTATTCAGGAGGCTTATTTCAGTATGTGTTTCTAGGTGTGAGCCCAATTTCAATATAGCCGACTTAACAGTGGCATAGGCACCAATAGCTGCTCGTGTGACATTCATTCTAAAGTCGTTAATATTGATGTTGGTGACTCTTTGGTTGAATTTTGACCTGGTTTATTGTTAATATCTCTGTATTCACATGGAATAGAGCAGCAAACATAGCTGGTCCGATGTCTGCAGTGTCAGCAGAAATGAATGGTCAAAAGCCCTGTAACGATAATGTTAAAAAATGGTGGCATTATTCATTCACATTATCGATAGCATGTGGGCACACGATGCTTAGCAAATAATGTACCAGTTCAGCATCATGCATTGTTCTTGTTTCTTGGTTAGCCTATTTCTTTCAAAAACAGTGATTGGCCCACACAGTAAAAGGCACACGGCAGAATATTCCAGGTACTGTACTATATTGCAATGTCAGCGCAACTAAACTGTCATAAAACTCAGTAAAACATAAACAAACAAGCCGGTGATACCAAACGTGACACACCACACACTAGACACCGACGTTGCTGATGTACAGTACTTAAAATTCATATTTGGCTTCACAGAGGAATAAATGGAAACGATTATGAGAAATATCAACATTTGCAGTCATCAAACATGCTACTGTTTGGTCCTCCTCCCGTGGTTGTGGTATTGGTGGCCGTTATTGTCAGGAGTCCTGTAAGAGGAGCAGTGCGGACCGGCGCGCGGCTAAGTCTCTAATTAGCTTTGTTCTCATTAAGTCTACAACACTGTCTCCCCTCAGACACACAAACACGCATGAACCCACACTCAGGCACACACAGCTCTCCTTAGCCCCCGAGATCTGGCCCTCCATTTCTCTTTCAATTAACCCTCTTCCTCCTGTATCTGTCCTGTCTATTCTCTGTCTTCATCTTTCCTTCACATTAAGCCCAAAAGTGTGCCCTATTCACAATCTTCAGTCTAATGCCGTTTTTAATCTCCCATTTGCTGAGCTAGGGAAGGAGGGCCCCATTAAAATTATTTTAATGGACGACCAGACAGGCAGGATTCACCGGCTTTGGGCCTAATTTCACACCCATCGTTCAGCAGAATACATGGCCTCCATGATGGCTCGGGACAGGCAGCCGTTCTTCTCTCATGTGACTTGTCATCCTACAAAACTGAGGCAATAGCTGCTTAGACTGAAGGAAGTGAGCCCCGCAGATGTCTGCTGTACAACAGGCTTGTTACACATAATGAATGAACATTTCAGCTCAAACATGTTTCTTTGTATATGTTCTCGTAACTCAGTTGTCAAGGCATTAAAAAATAACATGCCAGTGATACTAAAGTAATGATCAGCAGGGCGCCAATAATGCTATTCTTGCAATGCCATCCATCCATCCATCCATTTTCTTCCACTTGTCCGTTGCCGGGTCGTGGGGGCAGCCGCCGGAGCTGCCCAAATCACATTGCACCAGCCCCCCATGGCTCCTTCTGCAGGTGGTGGGTCCACGGAAGGACGGCCTCACGGTTCAAACCGGGCCTGTTGGTCTCTCCTAGGGGGCTACCAGTGTAGGCAGACACTGGAGGCAATGTGGGTGAAGTGCCTTGCCCAAGGACACAACGACAATGTGCACGGTCAGGAGGCGGGATTCGAACCCACGACCTTCCGATCATGAGACGACCCGCTCTACCATCTGCGCCACTGTCTTGCAATGGCTTATCAAAATGTAGCCTTTGGGAGAGGACCTGTATTTAAACATTGGTCAATCGGTTAAATGTTGTGCAGTGTGGGTCATTCTTCTTTAAAAACCACAGGATCAGCCTTGTTGCTATGAGAAATTTGGTAGAAGATAAAAAAAAACAAAAGGATACGAGTCAGTTGCACATTTTAGGAGTAGAACAATTTATTTTACAAACATAAACATAACATAAACTGTAGATCAATACGAAAGCTTATCCCCACTGCTGTGTTTGCTGGGGACTGCAAGTAACAGTAACAACATCTTATATTGTGCATACACAGCAAATGGAACTTTTATATAATGTCATGTCCAGTGGGACTTGGATTAATTCCCTTAGTTCTGTAATAGCACTACCTTGTTACTCAAAGAAGGAAATATACTCCTTTTTGGAACATACTGTATGACCTACAAAACTAATACACTAATCATATGTATGGTATCTCAGAATATGTAGAAACTACATGATCAGCAGTTTTACATATGACCCCCATGGAGAGCGGATATGTTGATGTTTGGATAAAAATGAAGGATATTACAAAGGGTATTGTAGACTACTGTCCAAATAATCGCCACTTTTTTGTTCATTCCTACATTTAAAAGTGTACAGCCTTCATTATGCCCTGAAAAGAATATAGAAAACACTCAAACTTTTAAATGAATGAATTTATGTATTGTCTAAACTGACAGATAACTTTGAACAAAGAAAAGTAAATGCTGAATAGGAACATTTAGAGCTGGTCTTTTGATTACTGTAGTCAGACATGTCCTTGTGAAGAGACAAAAGATGTTTACTGTTGACAACTTTCAGCTTAGCTGTGACTGTTTTGTGCTCGAAACTTCACTGTTGGCAAGAGGCAGAGTGTTGTTAAAGCTGCAGCAGTGGGCACGAACTTCAAACTGAGACCCTGTGGCGTGAGGAGTATCTTAGGAGCTACCAGGATGTTTTCATCCACTTTGAACACAGTGTGCAAACATTTTGGCCAATATAGTGAATGACTAAAAGTAATTTTCTGTCTTTAAGTTGAAATAAAATCTTGGCACCTAAACCTAATGTCCTGGAGTCTCTCATTAAAGAGTATAGCTCTCAGAGAGAATTGTTAATCTGATAAAAAGATAATTTATTTCTTATTGTATTCTTCAGTTTGTTTGTTTGTTTTGTATACTTTATTAGTGTTATTGTTAGTGATTAGTGTTTGGCGTGTGCGCATGCGTTGGCGTTTTCGTTGCCCGCTCAGACGTGCTCTTACACAAATGTAGTTTTAGCTGATTTTAACAAAACCTTCTCTTAAACCTCAGGGTTTGCATTCGTTTTTAACGTCGCTTTTACCTGGATCTATACTTTCACAACTTTTAAACACTTTCTAACCTCAGCGTGGACTTGTGCTAACCGGCGGCGATGACTTGTGCTAACCAGCGGCTAGCTAATGGCTACACGACTCACCTCCATGCCCAGTTGCGGGGACTGTGCTGGTCTGAGCCAAAGATTTGCTGATCTGGAGCAAAGGATTTCCATGCTGTTCAAAATCCAGGAGGAAAAGGACTCTGAGATAATTGTGGGTAAAACTCAAACCAGTCCCACTAGTGCGCAGCTCGCTGACATGGCGCATTCTTCCGGGAATGTCTCAATACAGTCCAATGCTACCTGTCCACATCATCAGGCCGGTGTTGTCCCTGGCAGCGAAAACTACTGGCTTCAAATCGGCGCTAAGCCCAAAGGTCCGACTAGTTCGACTCTACAGAAGTCAGAGAAATGGATAGTAGTGCCAGCCAGCAAAGCTCCTGTCAGCCTGGCTCCCATCACACCGATAGCATAACGCTGGCAAATAGATTCAACAACCTTGACAACGAGAATTTTCCTCCTCTGCCCACTCTTCACTCAACGCAGCCGGGGCTTACTCAGTCCGGGACGCCCCCTCCAGGACTCCCAGCTGCACTACACCCCAGCTCCTAGTTACAAGGATCACTACCTCCTATTGGCACACTGCATGAGAGTCCGTTTCCGGACTTGGGCTGCCAAACATCATGTAAGTGCGCAGTACAGACACAGCCCGGAGACCGCGGTGCCTCCTCCGAGCACTGGCGCCTCCTCCTCAGGCACGTTGGGACCGAGTGACCGGTGGAGTACGTCTGCTGCTCCGATCGGGCGCGCGCCGAACCGCAGGGAGTCAGGGCGCCCACCCTCTGTGGATGTGGATCAGACTCGGAGCCGGGCTCATGTCGCGGTGAAGCCATATCCATCAGTCCATGTGTTGGGAACGTCCATGGTCCGCAACGTGAGGGTGATTAATGGCCACACCTCCTGCCACCCAGGTGCTCTCCTGCAGGACATCCAAAACTCTGCCCCAAACATCCTCCACAATCATCCTTCAGTCTCCACAGTAGTGATCCACGCCGGTACCAACGACCTCAAACTTCAGCAGTCAGAAAAACTCAACCAAGACTTCATTTTACTCATCAACACCATTAAAAACAACAATAAAACATTCTCTGCGCCCCGTTTTGGGGATGGAACATTTCGTAGAGTGAGGCTGCTCCATCTGTTTTTAAAGAACTACTGTACGAAGAATAACATCCCATATGCGGACAATTTCTTAACATTTTTTAACAGGCCTGGACTCTTCAACAAGGACAGACTACACCCCAACTTCTCCGGATCCCACTTGTTTTCACAGAACATTCGACTTACAATAGAATCAGCAGCATGAAGGTCTCCCTCCACACCCACCATAACGGATATTCCTGTTTTTATCAGCAGAGAGCGCACCAAAGGTAAGACTACTCACACTGTTAATACTAATAACCTCAGATCTCTCACCAAAGCTCAGTCATCACATAGTTCCTTAAATACTCAGTCCCCTACCACAGTGAACATGGCTCTCTTAAATGTCCGCTCTCTGCCGAATAAGTCTTTTATTGTAAATGATTTGATTTTAGATAATAATCTTGAGTGTTTCTAACTGAAACCTGGCTGGGTGCGAATGCGAATGCCGTTCTTGCTGAGGTCTCTCCACCTAATTTTAGCAGTGCCTTTTCAAACAGAAATGGAAAAAGGGGAGGTGGCACTGCCTCTACCCTCAGATTTTATGTGTCACTATCTATAGACTGCCCAAAAGATGTCCCCTTTGTATTAATGAATTCTCAGACTTTCTATCAATTTTACATGGCTCCTTTAATTTGATCATTTTAACCAGTGATTTTAATCTACACATAGACAACGTTTTAGACCCCATTTCTGCCGAGTTTTTAAATGTTCTTAATTATATGGATTTCACCCAACACGTCACGCAGCCAACTCACGAGAAAGAACACAGTCTGGACCTGGTCATCACGTACTGTATGGCCTATCCACTACTGTGTCCTCTGTTATCGACTTGGCCGTCTCTGACCATTACTGTGTGTTTTTTAATGTCACCGGCTGCAAATTTTATTGATGCTTTACAACAAATTCCTCCTGTGATTTTACCTGCCAACTGCGATTTTATTGTTGACAATTTTAACAGTAAACTACTCATCGCCCTCGATGCAGTTGTACCATTTGTTCCAGAGGAAACACTGTACAGTGTTGTCCAGGTTAATGCTGAGATGCTTGATAAAGTTTTCTCTTCAGTGAGGCCCACCACATGTCTTTTAGACCCGGTCTCAACCCCGTTTTTAAAACATTCTATGGATCTTTTAAAGACAAACTTTTAAACATGATGAATTGCTCTCTTCAGACTGGGGTCTTCCCTTCTGCCTTTAAAGGGGCGGTGGTGAGGCCTCTACTGAAGAAGAGCAATTTGGACTATAATGATTTTAACAATTTTAGACCAGTATCCAACTGACCATTTTCAAGCAAAATCTTAGAAAAACTTGTCTTTATCCAACTTAATGATTTTATTACTGCACATAATGTCCTTGAGTAATTCCAGTCTGGCTTTATGGTAAACAACAGCATGTGGTTTACCATAGAGATGGTCTTTTTAAAGATTTTAAATGATCTTAGATTAAATTATGACTCACAGAAGGTCACAGTGTTGGTTCTTCTGGATCTGATACAGTCTCTGATACAGTCTTTGATACAGTCGACCACACTATTCTTTTAACTCGTTTAAAACACATCGGCCTCTCCGGTGCTGTCCACCAATGGTTTACATCCTACCTCACAGACAGGACATTCATAGTAAGTGTGGATACCTGCTCCTCTAAGGTCCATAAAATTACATGTGGTGTGCCCCCAGGGTTTTAGGGCCAGTGCTTGTTAACCTGTATATGCTCCCTCTTGGTGATGTCATCAGGAGTCATGAAGTCAACTTTCATAGTTACGCTGATGATACACAGTTGTACATCTCCATGTCTCCTGATGACACCAGGCCAATGGATGCACTTTTTAACTGCATTTTAGATATCGAATCCTGGATGGCAGAAAACTTTCTCCAGCTTAACCAGGACAAAAGTGAAGTTTTAGTTATCAGTCCTGAGGCCCAGAGAGAGAAACTTTTACCCAAACTACAGTCATTGTCTTTTAATCCTGAACCTGGGTATGATTTTTGACTCTGAGCTGACTTTTATTCCACACATTAAGAATATCACAAAGATAGATTTTTACCATCTAAAGAACATAGCCAGAGTCCGCCCCATTCTGTCTCGGGCCAACACGGAGACGCTGATGCATGTTTTTATGACCAGTTGTATCGACTACTGTAATGCCCTGCTCTCTGGTCTTCCCAAAAAAATTATCTCAGGTTTACAACTTTTTAAAAATTCAGCAGCTCGTGTCCTGATGAAGACCAGGAGGCGGGACCACATTACACCGGTTTTAGAGTCGCTGCATTGGCTCCCCGTGTGTTTCAGGATCGATTTTAAAGTTTCTTTTAATGTTTTTTAAATGTCTTAATGGTCTTGGTCCTTCTCATCTTTCAGAACTGCTTTTACCTTATGAACCTTCACGGCCCCTTCACTCCTCTGGCAGGGGTCTCCTAGGTATTCCTAAAATCAACAGAAAGACTCACGGCGAGGCGTCTTTCCAATATTATGGCCCTCGCCTCTGGAACGACCTGCCGGAGGAGCTCAGGACCACAGTGCTCCCCGCATGTTGTAATCTGTCTGTAAAGCACTTTGTGATACCTTTCGGTATGAAAAGCGCTTTATAAATAAAATTTGATTGATTGATTGATTGTCTCCGTAGGGAAATTTGTCCTCTGCATTTGACCCATTCATCATTGCTGTTTATTATTATTACCTAAATCTAAAATGTTCCCTTTATTGCAGATAATTCTGTGGATACGTTCAACCTGAAGAACCTGAAAAACATAAAGCATAGGAGAACTGATCTCCTTCTGCGCTGAGTGTCTGTGCACTGGCTGCGACCGCCAGTGTCATTGCTCGAGGTTAAAGCAGATAACAGAGGATTAGCATTCATTACTTCATACAGTGATGATACCCACCATGAGCGCACATGCACAATGATGTAGAGACATGCTCAAGGCAGACAGCACAATGGCTGCGAGACAGAATCCATAAAGATTACTCCAAATAGAATTATGGGGAAGCTTCTCTGTTTGGTGTATTCAAGTCTAAAACAGCTGCAAGAAGCAACATGTTACCCTCGAGAGGAGATTCAAATACGGTACTTTGCTCCGACGTAACGCCGACTGTGAAAAATAAAATATTGTATGTCGACTTTATTGATCATTTTGAAATGAAAAATAAACTATTCATGAATGATATTGCCACAAATAAGAGCTTAAGCAAAGAAAAGTTTGGTTTACTGTAGATAACACTAGTCTTCCAGATACTCAAATTCGCTTTATAATTTCATGCATTTATTATCTATTATATACTCTAAACCTGTGTTGGGCAAGTTACATTAAAACTGTAATATATTCTGTATTACTAGTTACAGCTATAAAAATGCAATATGTTTGTATTACATATTACTGTTTCAAAAATGTAGCTGAGTTACACTACTTTGAGTTACTTTTGGCAAAATATAAACTGAAAATAGTAATAATGTCACCGAGTCACCAAGATTTCCTTTTCCTTCTCTTCCCTCCACTCTCTCTGTTTTGTTTTGACGATGTTAGCTACATGCAACTGCACATCTTATACACCAGCGTCTGTTATTTGGAGGAGTTTGACTTTTTTTCCTTCATACAAATAAATGCACTTGTAACTCGAGTTACTTGAATTGTAATGACTAATATATTCCGGTGTAACAGGCCAGAGTATACCCCCCATCTGGACTACACCCGGGGTTAAACTATTAACGCAAGATATAAATGATATAGATTTTCATCAATAAAACTGCACTCTTTTGTATTATGATTTTATTTTTCTGAGAAATGCTTAGTTTTCACCTAACCCATAGTTATATCGTATCGTATCGATATAGATATATCTGGCATGAATATCGAGATATGACATTTTGTCCATATCGTTCAGCCCTAGTTGACACGATTGATGATCTAAAACTGTAGATTGTAAAACTATTAAGATCTACAGACAGTTTTAGACTGTCTGGAAGCTCATTCCACTGTTTAATGGAGCGAAATGAGAAGGCACATTGCGCACAGGCCGAGGATCTTTTTGGTATTACACAGTTTTTATCTGCAGTGGACCGAGTGGCTCTATTTTTGCTCAGAACAAAGTCTGACAAAGTTTTTCAGTGGTCGTGGAGCTGTATTATTAGCGATTTTGAATATAGTTCTTAGATTATTGTATAGAATTAGATTGTCAAAACTGAGCAGTTTGTACTTACTCAGGATATTGCAATGATGATAACGAAGTGGTTTTTTGTCAAGTGCCTTTAAAGCCTGATTATACACAGATCTTAGAGGTTTGAGCGTGGTCTCCTTTGCCTGCGACCAGCTAGATAAACAGTAAGTAAAGTGAGGAATTACCATGGCGTTGAAATAAGTAGATTCCCCGTAGCCTTCAGTCCCGCTGTCACTGGGCTCTGTACGGATGCGTAATATCCCTATTTAATGCTGTAACCTTTGTGAGAACATCTTAAAACACAGAGAAGACCCTACGTTTCCTGTTGATTAATCCAGCTCTTACAGCGTCGTAGTTCTGGAGGTGGCCTGTCTGTGCTGTAGCTACAGTCCATTGTTTCGAACGTTTTCCTGTCCTTAATAAATGTCTATGAATCTTCACCTCTTCACTCACTTTAGAAAACTTTTAATGCATCCAAAGAAACACGCATTTCCTCCGGCCTTTTCCCGCTGTACTGACGACGCTGTGTGTGTCGGGAAACCGAAAAAGCATACGGCCAATTACCATAATGTAAACATAGATGCGCCGTTTTTACGCAATGAATCCTGTTCTTTCAACAGTTACACTAAAAAAATTATAATTATAAAGTCATTGAGAGTCATTGGCCTCAAGTCCAAGTTAAGTCTCAAGTCACAAACAGCAAGTCAACAAAAAGTCAAGTCTTGGTCAAGTACCTAAGTCTCCAGTCCCGAAAATTGCGACTTGAGTCAAGTCATTTGACTCGAGTCTCCCACCTCTGGTGAAGACAGAGCAAAGGCTCAAAAAGTTCCTCAAGTACATGGAATAACTTCACACTAAAACAAATACTGGTCATGAAATCACTGGGCCTTCACAAATGTCAATTCAATCTGTTCAGATTGTGAAAAGTTAGACTATACCCCTCTGGCCCAGAGGGGTATAGTCTAGCCTAGGCTATTTTATACCCCCGTGTATAGTTTGGCCAAGGCCTAGGGTTTAATTTGTCCTGTTACACCGGTATTTTGTGTAAGTAGTATGTTATGTTCCTTAGTTACTGAAACTATAACTAATATACTTTTTGTAACTCGTTACTTTTGTAATACGTAACCCCCAACACTGCTCTAAGCTCTACGCCTGGGGGGCAGCCTGACGGAAGTGTGGCCACCTACGGCCCTCCAATATTTCACTTATATAGTACACAAAAAGGCGAGGACGGTGAAATGTTCTACCCAAGGGCATAATGACCGGTCAGAGCCAGGATTGATGACCTTCTGATTTTTTTTAACCCACTGAGCCACTGTTGCCCACATTGTGTTACTCATGAGCTACTACGCAATGTTAAATATACTCCCCTGCTTCACAGAAAAAAGAAATCAGCAGATATCATCGAGAGCGCTGATAAACTATATGAGAACGAGAGCCGCAGACAGACTCATTTGTAGGACGTGTTTTGTTTGTGAGGGGAAAAAATCTCAGACAGAAGAATGGCGCTGTGTCTTAATTCAATCCGCCACACACTCACAGACTGGCTGCGTGACAGTGCAGAGGGCCATCTTCCCTCCCTGCTCACGTAGCACCTTCCGGCTGCACACTCATCCGCATCGATCCACATTGATCAAAGTCGGCTTGTACCACTTCAGCAAAGTGCAGGGGAACGTGGCGCGCACTGATCACCTTCACTAAGCCTCTGACAACAGCTCCCTGGGTCTTAAAGGACCGTAGGATCGCTGACGGAGAATAATAACACGCCTTTTATCCTTTCATTCAGTTTTTTGTCTCGTGCATTACATTCAAGGCCACTGGTACGAAAATATAAAATGAACTGTGCAACAAGGGAATAGAAGAAAAAATAATTACTATGCAAGTGCCACAGATCCATTTACTTTTAAGATGCAGGTTTAGTGGTCAAGGCAGCATGAGACATTCAGCTAAGTGTCTGAGGTACGATGTATTTAAAACAAAAAGAAAACATGGAAAGAAACAACATTTGCCAGTGGGCTAATCCTCACGTCACGTGGGGGGGGATACCAGGTGTGACAGCATGTTGTCATGCCGGCCTCAACACAACCGGCATCTCTATGGCTCTCCTGATGGCAGCCTCTGATACCTCTGTAATCCAGTTAAAGCCTTTTGAAGAATCACAACGTCCCGACAGAGAGCCCCGTGACATGCGCCATAACAATAAAGGGATATTACAGGCATTCTTCAATCTCACCCGCTCACTTCTCTATTATTACTTCGCCTCTCTATCCAGTCACCATCTAGCCTCTGTTTCTATCTGTCCATCACTGTCTGCAGCGACACCATTTGATGCCCGTGCCTCCATTCATCACGTTTTGACTCCCTTTTTTTTTGTTCATCCGCAGCGACGCAATCTAGCAAAGCTCTTTACTTCTCTTGTAATGTGCTTGTTGAAACCACCTCTACTCTTTCCAGCCAGCACCTTTCCACCTCATATTTAAGGACGCAATTGCAAGCCAAAGGAATAGTGTCGGTGGGGTCATTTGGTTGCTCTCTTTTTTGAGTCTGTTGTTGGCTCTTCTAACAGGGGTTCTGTAGGAAGGCATGAAGTGAGTAAAGCGTCAGAAAAGCATTTCTTTAGAATGAAAAAGAAGCCCCACAGCGGAAAAACATCCGCTCTGTAATGGCCGTGAGGGATCGATATTGAATGGAGACAAAGTGCGGCTAAACAGTGTGGTTTGTGTTAATTAGTGCTTCTGTAATGATGTCTTTCTACCATGCCCTCCTCCTACTCGTGCACTTTAACGCCAGCGTCCAATGCTAACGTCTTTGTGGAGTTTCATTACCGGAGCTGTTTTGGGGATGAGGAAGCGACTGGGTTTGGAATCCTGTTTGTGAAGGAAAAAGTTAGTGCGCATACATTTCTCGCACTAACTTTGCATGTATGGTTTGTGTGTGGGTGTCTATAGGATATTAATATTTTTCGGTCCAATTGCTATGGTATACAGCAGGGCAGGCCTTCACGGGGCCCTAAGCATAACCTGACTTGGGACCCCTCATTAAACTTGTGCTGATCGGGCTCTATAGTGATGATTGCACTCTTAGTGTGAGGTCCTATGCGTAAGTTATTTAACTTCTCTTCTTGAAAGGAAGGGTCCTTTGAGACGGCGATAGCAACTAAGCACATTTCCCTCACATGGACAGCTCAAAAATAAATGTAGGCAACATAAATTTAGCTATAGGCTAGGCTATATAAACAGACTTTCATTATCTTGTTAACTCTATTGAGCGTTGGACTGCAGTTTTCACAAGATTATTTTGAATATTTCTGCAATAAAAATGCAGGCACTCTTCGGGGGTCCCTGGTTGCCTCGGGGCCCTTAGCAGCTTCTTTGTCTACTTATAGGCTGGGCCAAGTCTGCTATACAATTTAGGAAGAAATTCAAGAAAAGTCCACTAGATAAAATGAACACTTAACTTAACAAAGATGAAAGAAATTCCTGATCTTCTAGCGTTAAAGTTCACTGAGGAGGAGGAGTACACAATCAAAAAAAAAATCTGTGCATCTACACTCTTCATTAAGATGTAAATCAGGTATAGGCTCTACCAATAAAGCATCATATACAGAACAGAAGAAGTGCTGCTTGTAGCGAGGGACTTCTAAATCCTATAAAGATTTCTTGAAACAGAGTATGAAGATTGTCCCCGCCTGAACACAGAAACCAAAGCGAAAGGTGAGCTACACAACTTCTCTTGATAATATCCTGTGTTTGCCTCTGATGGCTTTTCCAGCATGATTCTTAATGAAGCTCTCATCCAGCTTTGATTATTTTCTAATTAAAGGAGTGAATGATGGGGGTGATGAGTAAATTCATGAATATGTGTTTACAACAGCCGAGGAAAATAACACAACAACTGCACCCACAGTCTGAAGCTGCACGTAGTCTAAGCTGGCTCTCCCAGGGGAACACAGCTCATTTGCCAACTGCATTATGAGCACAAACTAATTACAAATCACACATAATATGACTCAAATGGAATTACTTTTCTCTTGTTAAATATTTATATATCAGTTGAAACAACATTCGAGCTTTCTGGTGCAAAAATGTAACGAGCTACAGTAAATTCTGTGTCGCTAACATGATAGAGAGCGCGCTCAAACGTTTCTATTTGAAATATTTTTGCAAATAACTTTACAAATAACCTTAAACGTTAAAGCTGTGTTCAATCTGTAAATGTACAGTGAGCAAAATACTGTGGATTTTAGTAAATTTAGTCATATAAAGTGGAGTGACACTTTTCCACTATTTTAGTATAAAATAGTAAACATAAATCAACAAATCTAAGAAAAAGCAATAAATGCCATGACACGGGTAAATGGCTTTGTTTAGTCAATGAAAATTAAAGCTAAAATCCCCACAAAAACATCACCATTGGGCAAAAATAATTGATTCCAGGGTGATGTGATAGCTGCTGAGCTGATTCATGCATTCAAAGGGACCCAAAGTCTAACTTTTCAAGTCTAACTTTCTGCCTGTTGCTGCTTCAATACCATTAACCAGCCTCTAAAGCCACTCTGACCTGATTGCACAGCCTACTCGAAGTGAATACTCATGATTTAGGCTTCGAGATGAGAAAGCGTGTGGTCCTTAAAAGTGGTTCATGCATTTTTTTCTTAGGGTTGAAAAACGAGAGCTTTCTATGCATTGTCCAAAACGTTGGAGATCAGATAAAGATGGGAGGGTCAGTGACACATACGGAGCATTGGGGGCAGAGAGGGTGATAAGCTAAGTTGGAGTTCCCTGTTGTTCTTTTATCCATCTACTGTAGTATCTGCACTTCAAAGGTCTGTGGTACAGTCGTAAAAAAGAAAGGAAAGAAAGAAAAAAGTGCTTAAGCAAATTAGTCATATTTATGTGTTCTGTTAAAATACATTTGAATGCTACAGGTCACATTTTACCTTGCAAAACTCAAAGGCATCTCACATTTTCACATCACTACAGGGTGAAAGACCAGACAGACTATTGCAGCAGCCGATGTGGCTCTAACTGATTGGATATTCTCGACACAACGGCAGAAGCAGAAGGAGCTACAATAGCGATGGGACATCACGACACAGTGGGCGAGATGCACATATTACCTCCAGTCTGCCAAAACATTCAGGGCCCTCTATGGCCTCAGACCAAATCACACTGAAGTGCAATCATAAGAAATGCCCCGGCTCTAGATAGTCACAGCCACACAGAACTGCAGATGGAAGAAAGAGAATACTTTAGCCGGAAAAAAAGCACAAAGTAATGCATGTGTGATGAAAATATAGAATGTTTCTGCTATATTATAAGTTCATACCAGTCTGAACTATGTACATCTGCAGTTAGAGGTTAGAAACATGCATCTTCCTCACTGAGGGATTACATTTATGCAACTAGGTTTGTGCACGAAGCAAGAAAGTTGTACTTTGCTTGTACACGTTATAGCTGTGAAAAAAAATCACTTCATTGACTGATTGAACGATAATGCAGAGATAAACTACAGTATATGGTCTCGGTGACCCCTTCTGGTATTTGCTTTCGCAGTGACATTTGATGAAATAATAAAATCTTAATAATTTTTGTCCTATAAAACATTTCACACAGCAGGTTTGCATGATGATGTAACAAGGAGGGAGAAGGTGAGAAGAGCAAGGCATGTGGTTGTCCAATGGCTGTTGTGTTTTGTACCAGGTCTCGCTGCTGACACAGCATGTTTGAAGAGGGATACTATGTATTTGTGCTGGCGCTGAGGCAGCGGATCCACAGATGGATGGAGGAATGGTGGCCCCTCTCAGGACAGAAAGACATTTAGAGGAGACGTTTCAAGGGGGACTTAGCTGTAAAAAGAGCCAGCCAACGATATTGGCTGCTGGCTGTGCTGAGTACTCCATGGCAGTGTGCTAATAAAAGCTTACTTGCATGATGTTGTTGTAGGCCAGAATATGTGGGAAATCGGTCAGGGAATATCCTGCTTATATACAGTACAGGCCCAAAATATCACAGATATAGCAAAGACAAAGCAATATCGACTCCCACTATGTGGTGAGTTTTTGGTACGTCTACACTTTTTCCACAGTGCATTGATTCATCCATTTGGTAACACTTTATAATAAGGTTACATGAAGTCATGCATGAATAACATGAAATTATGCATGAATTAATGCATGATTTCATGATGTATTCATGCATGAGGATATCATGACTCATCATGAGTTAACATGACTTCATGTTCTTTCATAGATGACTTCATGCATGAATTAATTAAGTAACTACTGTAATGAATTCATGAGAAAATCTTGTTAATATACCATGATCTTAGAATCATGATGAATTCACTAAAACGTTTACTTTTTTTTTTACAAAAACATTAACTAATCGTAATTATGAAGTTTATGCATAAATATCATGATTCATCATGATTTTTAAGAAAATTAGTTTGCAAGATATACCTTAATACAATATTTACAGCTGTAATTAACTCATCATTAGCTAATCCTTAGTTCATTCATAAATGCACTTAAATTATGCTTTGGACAAATTTGTGCAAGAGTAAAAAAAGTGCTATATTTTTGAATGAATAAGTCTTAATGTAAGTTTTTTTAAAGTTAAGCATGAATGTAAGCAATGGGCAGTGTTTATGTTGATGTAAGTGAAATGTAATGGACCACAAAGCATTAACTTGATTTAAACTCATAATGCATTGTGGACAGTTCTAAATTATAATGTCTGTGAAGTTTGTGTTTGTTTTGTCCTTGATTATTGTCCAAAGCATAAAAGTGCATCACTTTAGTATAGGGGACACAATCATCATGAATTTATGAATGTACTAAGGATTAGCTAATGATGAGTTAATTACAGCAGTAAATGTTGTATTAAGGTATATCTTGCAAACTATTTTTTTAAATCATGATGAATCATGACATTCATGCTTACACTTTATAATTACGATTAGTTAATGTTTTTGTTAAAAAATCTAAATGTTTTAGTGAATTCATCATGATTCTAAGATCACGATACATTAAGATTTTCTCCTGAATTCATTACAGTAGTTACTTAATTAATTCATGCATGAAGTCATCTATGAAAGAACATGAAGTCATGTTAACTCATGATGAGTCATGATATCGTCATGCATGAATACATCATGAAATCAAGCATAAATTCATGCATAATTTCAGGTTATTCATGCATGACTTCATGTAACCTTATTATAAAGTGTTACCTCCACTACTATTGTACTAATGGTCACAAATACTGTTTTTGAGCTTTAACTCTACTGCACCATAATGACAGGACGGCTCGTTTACATGCAGTATCCACTTCCTTGTTAAATTTGAGTCGTACAAGCTCCTCGTAGCACACGGTCAGCTGTTGTCAACTATTGACCCTTTGGCGAGGAGGAAGAGTTTCTGCCTGATAAGAAGATGAAAAACTATTAAAAGAGAAAAAGATCAAACTCAGTATGTGTGAAATGGAAATAAAAACGTCTGGGCTGCCGGGGAGAGAAAAAAAGCGGTTTAGGGAGGAGCTGAGACAGATTAACAGAGGTAATGAGAGGAGAGGATGAGAGCGAGGAGCATGACAGCAGAATACAGATACAGAGGAGATTAACACTGCTGGAGTAGGTTTCCCTTTCAAAGAGTTCTTATCCAGCACAGCATCCCTTTGAAAGGCACACTGACACACACAGATACTCTGGACTTTTATCACCAAACATATCCCTGCCTTCACTATTTACTCACATTTTCTGTTCAAGTTAAACCAATGTATGTGACTATACATACACAATGACTATTGCTCTAAACATAAATACACTGCATACGCAAATTAACCGACAGTAAAATGGCTTAAATATTAAAACAATCTACAATGGCATGGTTCTTTAATATTTATTCATAAAGTCAAATGTGTTTGGGCTTAAAGGCGCAAATTAAACATTCCAAATCATTAATCATCTAGTTTTTAATTTAAGGTTGATGTTTGTGCTGTAATATTAAAGCCAGCAGGGATCGCCAAGCATTTAATTTTACTGTTGCCAAACGCTAATAAAATGGCCTTGTACAAAACAGGCTAAGCGCTATGTTCTAAAGCAGTGATATTACCGGAGTAAAAACACAGTATTCCCTGCACTATACGTTTTCTAACTCTTATTTTATAAGCAATTCAGTAAAGTAAACTGCATGTGAATTTCCAGATAAAGTCCCTTCTGAGATTTGAATGATTGTGCATTATGATGTGGAGTCCTGGCTGCGACAAGCTCTCATAAAATTTAATGAAAAACAGCGCACAGCAGCCTCTATTACCACAGAAGGTGCATTGCGTTTATTCAATACGCAGCTAATATCTCTATTTGCAGTCTAAAAAGGATTACTTAGAAAGGAAATATGGCCAATATTACACTAAAATATTTTAATTACAAAGGAATAATTGTTGTGTTGGCATTGGCAATTGAATTTGGCCCAATATAGCGGCATATTATTGTGCTTCACTGTAATTTATGTCTGCAAACGTTTTGAAATTCCAATCTGTTTTCATTTTAAGTGGATCTTCTCAGCCAACTCCCTTATATCTCATTGAATTATATACATAACTCCGGGTTTGTGTGCAGTCAATGGTGCAGTCTGTAGAAAGCTGAAGAAATAAGTTACCAAGGACAAAGTCTAACCCAGTAAAAGGATGTACAGATTAAAATAAGCTATTGCCACTTCATCCATACTCTCTAAGAGGAAAGAACAAAGCCTTACTCATCTTTTACTCTCAAGTGTAGCTTGTTAACAGAACGTAACTGAAATAACCTCAGATTTACTTTCTGCACAGCAAAACAGTCTCACGCTGCTAACAGCAATAACCCTCTCTAAATCTCTGGGTCAGAAAACACAGCGCTCTTCTTCCCAGTCTAATTATGGTGCTACCGCTTCAGACAAGTTGTCATCCCTAAATAACAAAATTGGTTGTTTGGTTTGTCACTTTAAAAAAATAAATAAAGTATGCAATATATGACCTACAGTATATTTGAGAGGTAAGCTGAGCATGGGAAAAAATGCCAGGGCTATTTTCTTTGGAAGGTTTTGTATTTTAGATCGGCCCAGAATTTATCAACCAAGACTGGAGGAAGTACTCAAGATCTGCACTCAGGAACTGCATAATATACAACAACTTATTATTACTCCTACTGCCATGACTTATACAGATTGCTAATACCCTGGTCAATGTTTGATTTTTAAGTCAGTTACAATAATCACATCATACAATTGCCCTAAATTAGCGTTTGATAACTCATCATGTGTCTTACTGCCTTCACTGTGGCACGTACGAAAACAAAGAATACTAAAAACAACATCATATAAATCTGTACATCTATATACAAGAGGTTGCTGAGGCCTGTGAATAACAACGGTGATACAAAAGCAGACACGGCGCCCATGTCAATCCCTTTTTACCAAACTGAAATTCGAAAAAGCTACACAGGCGGCGGGGTTTGACAAATTGTTCTGGGAGGGGTGCAGCGTGAACCACCTCGATCCCTGCATCCCCGCACCTTTTCTCCCCGCATCCACCTGACTGTCCTCTCCTCTCCCCTTGCCCCTTTTTCTCCCCGCGCGCCTGGCGCTCTGTGTTACGAATTCATCCGCAGATAAAGCTGATCTATCATTCTGTCACGGAGGCAGGGGAGTGAGGCAGACTGTGGAATGCCCTGGCACCGAGAGCAGGGCTGGGCTCTGAGCAGCGGGCTATGCTTCCATGCACAATCCCTGTAGCTCCCCAAAGCAGCCCGAGCTCACTGTGTCTCCATGACCCAGCGCAATGCCCAGGTGCCCGCTCAATCCGGGCTCACCTGGCTGTACCTGCCTGTAAGCTCCGAGTCCAAGCGGCCCGAAGCAGTGAATAACACGGGGAAAAAAGCTTAACGCGGGATCCCGGCAGTCGAGGTTTGGACTGGCTTGACTGACTTCCAGCTCTCTAGTTACAATGAATAACACCCAGGCCGGCCAATCAGATAGGAAACAAATTGCAGGACATGTGCACAACAGCAGACCGACCACTCAAAAGGTCCCTTCGTAGTGCCCACTTGAGCCAAAACAACCAGATTTACCGCCCTGATATGTCTGTATCCAACACATTCCAGCCTCTGGAACAAAAACATAGGGAGCTCACGATTTGTGTGGCCTGTCAAAGGATAAGCCCAATCCTGCTCCACACATACACACCAGTAATCATAAACATACAATGAAAAATATCTTTTTGTTCCACAGGCTTTGTACACTTGGCCCAATAAAGTGAGCTCTCAACTTAGGAATACAATTTAAATTCAGTAATGATGCTGTTTATGTTGAGCATTTGTACTTGTGTGGACTTGCTACGTCTCTGGAAGAAGGACCTTCAAAAGTCTTAAGGTTCATTCATCGTGATCAGTTCGCTGAGGCTTAATCGCATGCACATTCTTGTTTCAATCAAAGTGGCTAGTGTGGGTCCGCAAAATTAATGAGGAAAAACAAACCGTGCCTATAAAAACACTCAAGTTTTACAAAGTAACAGCTTGTGCTACATCCTATTTTATATGTACACATCATTTTTGGCCTGGCTGGCTTCTGGATTTCCTTATTTCTATTGGCTGAGCAGGAGCGTACCACAGCTTGCAGCGGTATTGAACTTTGGCTACCATTGCTGTGGTGTGTGTGTGTGTGTGTGTGTGTGTGTGTGTGTGTGTGTGTGTGTGTGTGTGTGTGTGTGTGTGTGTGTGTGTGTGTGTGTGTGTGCTTTGCTCAGTGCAGGCCAATGAAAATGATCGGTTTCACGGCAATGCGGTTCTATTGTCACTTTGAGTGTGAAAGGCCTTTACGGCTTATATAAGGATTCAGTTGGAGACAGAGTGAGCAAATATTTTCATGTGAAATATTTTAAGTAATTTATTTCTGTAGTTTTGGAATTGGTACAAAAACGTGGTAGAACGTGGCATTTTGAAACTCTTGAAAAGGAAACTGAATATGCCGGATTACTCACGTTTGCATGAATGAAAAAAACAAACAATATTACACAATTTAAAAAGTCAGATGTATGGATTCTAATCTGAGGGGTCTATCTAAGCCAGTGCATCTCCCTCTTCCCTGCTGCTCGACGTTCCCTCCCCTTTGACTCTGCAGACTGAGGAGCTGCTTGGTGGGAGTGTGTTGTCTTGGTGCCAGGGCAGAAATAGACAGTAAATTACAGGGCCTTCAGAGAACACCCCACTGTGCCGCATGACCTCAAAATAACACGCAGACATATACACTGGCTCCAATACAAATGCAGTGCCCTACTTCTTTGGCCTGTTGATGTGGCGAACAGCCATCACACAGAAAATTTGGCCTTTGCTCAAAATTTGGGACACTCCAGGAAAGTCTAGGTCTCAACAACAGATGTGATAGTCATTTAAGGTTCAACTGAGCTCACCCAGGGACACACACATCACTAACCTCAAAAGTATTTGTACAGAGATGTTTTCAGCTCCTTGCCATGGTTTCTAGTTACGATTAGGCATAGGCCTAAAGTCATGTGCTTCTGCTTCAGCTTTATGGGGCATTCCATGTTTATGAAGCTTACGTTTTTGTAAGGAAATAAATCTATGGGCTTTTTTAATTTATCAATGAGAAAATCCACATTATGTTGTTTTTGCCATAATTGTGGCTTGGAGGCCTTTCAACTGACAAAAATCATGATTTTATGGTTCAATAATGCCACAATTTTTTAATAATATTGTGAACAAAATCGTCTTAATACATTTGGGCTGACAAGACATTGAACTTTGGGCTTTTGTTTCATGTGGAATAGTAAAGACTGAGAATGAGGATGTGAGACAGGCCTCAACTCTGACAATGTTCAAATCCAGGCTGAAAACAGCTCTTTTTACCCGTGCATATGAAAACTGAAAGTATTTTATCTGCACTCTTGCCTTTTACTGTCATTGATTAACTTTATGTTGATGTTTTATTGATTGATTTTATGTGTTTTCTTGTAATTTCTCTTTCTGCAACTGTGAAGCACTTTGAATTGCCTTGTGTATGAATTGTGCTCTACAAATAAACTTGCCTTGCCTTGCCTAAAGACCAGTAAATACAGATAAACCAGGTCAAAACATCTGCAACATGTCAGTTCAAAATCAGGAAAAACCCAGCACTGAATCCTGGCCTGTCATCATATTAAAGGCTCGGTGGAATGTTATGTTGTCACATGAACCCATTCACACCCTGCTACTGCATATATAAGCCAAGGGGACACCGAAAGAGATGTCAGCTCTAAACAATGGCTGTCAGCGCTGCATGCTTGCGAGAAGAGAAAGACATGCTGAATGAAAGTCGCAGGTGCGCGTCATGTAGGCTCACCTTGAGGGAGTCAAAGCAGGCGATGACTCTGCCGTTCTCCACCTGGCAGCTCTTGGCGGGGTGGGCGAACTTGCATTCGTTGTCCGGCCGCGAGCACGTCCCCCTCTGGAACTCCCGGCAGACCTCCAGCGTCAGCCATTTTGTGTCCCTGATGGGTGTCACGTTTACCGCCATTTTGGAGCGAGCAGGCCGGGTCGATTAGGAGTAAGAGATATCTTTGTGGATGCTTCTAAAGACACTGGGACAAGTGAGATGGGACAAGGAAATGACATGGGCTGGTTTTTTGCGATGGTTTTGTCCTCGGAGTGCGATTGTGGACTAAAACCTGTCAGGCCTCGGGATCGCCTACCACCTGTGGCCCATGCCAGGGGTGCAATGGAAGCTTTCAAGAGCCCGTCACCCAGGGCCCAAGCTGGGGGCAGCCACACGGTTAGCTTAGCAACCTCAATCTCTGTTTCTTTTAAGTTAACACACAAAGTTTCTCTATGGCTTTAGCTCAAGTGTCAGATGAGATGAATGGCAAAAGATGTTATCGATTACACTGGTCCATGATGAAAAGGTTGAGAGAAAAGAGGGTCAGGAAGGCTGGACTGTGAAGAGAAGTTGTTCCTCTCACAGGAGCAGATAAAAGCCTTCGGTATTAGGCTACGTGCTGAGGGAGGACAGCTAGTTTCCACAGAGGAGGGCTGAGTGGCATGGATGGAGAGCAGGATGGCAGACAGGCTGGTAGAATGCTGTCTCAGTGGCTGAACCTGGCAGTTTGGGCTCTCCTGGTTTGGCTGGAGATCCGGTCCAGATACGCAGCACAGAGGCAGGGGCGGCTTCGGGATGGCCACACCGCAGCGGGGCTCAGCCAAACAAAGGCACTTCTCTCTGTGGAGAAAAAAAAAAAAAAGAAGAGTAAAAAGAAAGTATGTCAGTGGAGCACACACCAAAGCACACATATAAATTTTGTAGACAGAGCTCCGTCAGAATGCCTCTTCATTCTTCCTCTACTCTTTCTCCCTCCCCACTGTGGCCTCACACAGACTGCCAGGATGTCAGCTGGAAAATCAAATCAAACACAATATCGCTAACAGTGGAGCTCGCCCTCTCAGCCGTGGACAATTTATTTAAAAGGAAGACAGTGAGGAAAAGAGAGAGATCAAGGGACAGTAAAGAACACCTCATCTGGAGAATCGCATGCAGCACCACTGCAGGTCTAGCCTTATGTACTGTACAGTGCCAAGGTTTTAGTGAGGTGTGAAGGAGGCGGTTGGGCCATTTAATAAAAGTGTTTGAGTATTTATAAAGGCATCATGAGAAACGATGTATTGTTAATGCAGTACATTATGCGTGAAAGGAGGGATTCAGTTCTAACAAATATTGTTGAGTGGACTGGGTTGATAGAGTTGAGGGCTTTTGACGTCTGCTTTTAGAAGCGTCTTCTCGCTTTTGCAAGTAGGGCAGGGCTATATGGCTTAAAATCTATATCACGATATAAAAAACTAATATCACAATAACGATATATTTGACGATATAATTGACAATGGACTAATTACTTCAAAATCCCAGCCTTACGCCTATTGGGAAGATAAATTTAGTGATAGTTTATTCTTTTTTTTAACGGCATACTAATTTCCACGCAACTATGATCTACACAAGCAGTTTACATCTTTCATTTCATTTGACTTTTTAAGCAGCTGTCCCCGTGTTCTACAGTCAGTGTTTATGCTGCTCTGATGGAGCTGAGCGTGACATAAATTATATCGTGTCCACAACGATATAAAAATTACAACGATATAAAAAAATTACAACGATATTAAAAAATGATATCACGATAACTATATGCGATACGATATGGCCCAGCCCTACTTGTCTTACATTTGACTGCAAAAGCGAGAAGAAACCCCTAGTCCAGTCGACAATATTTAACAATCTCCAATACATGAAACATGATTGAGAGCAAACAAATAAATACAAAATATTGTGTTGGGGAAAACAAGAACATGCAAATAGAATACAGTACATATTACATAAAATATGTAAAACATGAATCAAAACAGCTGTGTTTTAATTAATACTACATATTGTTTTTGTACCAATCCTGAACACGATGAATACTCCACATCTGAGGCCTAAATGAGCAAGTGTTTTGGAGTATCGATTAGTGATCTGTCAGTCTGGTGAGATGGTAAACGGCCAATCAGTTTGCTGTTAGACTGGCGTCACTTGGCAGGTGGCCAGGTGAGACAAGACACAGATCAGGCCATCGCTCAATCACTGCCCAGGGAGAGGCAGCGGTGCTCTGTTTCTGTCAAAGCTTTCCTCCGCTCATTCTACAGCTATATCCAGAGTGGTTCTAAATCCAATACATCAAAGTTCACGTGAACAAATGTATAAACATGTAAGAATAGAAAAGTAGACCATTTTTATTATGATTGTTTCATTGTTACAGCTACGCACTTATCACTATGCATTGGCCAAGTTGCCTCTTTCACTGGCATTCTTAACCATCTATTTGAGTCTTGGGACTAAATATGAGACTTAAAAGGTCAAAAGCACCACAATGTGTTGAGAGTTCATGTCTTCATTTCCTGAAGACAAATACTGCATATTTCTCCTGTGTTAGTCTCTTTATGAGACTCTTAATGAGAACGCTCATTTTTCCAACAGATATATAAGACCTAATGTACTGTATATGCTGAGAAGTGAAAATGATAGAGTGTTGACTATTGAACTGAGGTTTGAAAAAAATCAGAGCTTCACATAAGAAATCAGACATGAAAAGAAGGTGAGGCAGCCGAGAAAAAAGGTAAGAATAGTCTTTTGGTCAAACATTGATTGCCTGTGTCATGCCCCTGCTTCCTATTTGGGCCTGTCACATCTATGGTGCACTCGTTCACATCCAACATGATATTCTGGGCAGACCATAATATGTGTAAAACAAGAAGTCAAGGCAGCCACAGTCTGACTGCAGATAGAAACCTATCCCTGTATTAATAATACAAATATATACCCCCTTGCCTTCGCTGTGAAAACTAACATAATATTATACCA
The DNA here is from genome assembly GCA_007210695.1 of Neogobius melanostomus. Lineage (NCBI taxonomy): Eukaryota > Metazoa > Chordata > Actinopteri > Gobiiformes > Gobiidae > Neogobius > Neogobius melanostomus. The sequence goes on along the minus strand of VHKM01000581.1, from coordinate 736,511 downwards.
CATTTTCATATATTCATAATATAGGTGATAATTTACTTGGAACTAAAATGATAAAGAATAAAAGAAAAGGGTCAAGAGTCAACACATAATCTGATAAACACGCAAAATATACGTTTTGACACATTTTGAATAAGGTAAGGCTGAAACTACGCTACTTTATAGTCCATGTACTTTAAAAACTATAATCGAATTAAAATATTCTTCGTGCATCTTAAGGATTGTACAGGTCTGTAAAACTAAAAAATACCCTTAATGCTGTTGCAATTACTATTATGACTGCTTAGTGCCTGCTTCTTAAAATACTACTACGTACATCACGACTTTCTTTTCTACCAAGGTCAAAATACTCAATGAGAAGAAATGTATTAATTTTTACTTCGGAATAGAGCAATTTGCTGTTTTAACCTTTTTAAAGGAATAGGCCATAGTGTTTACATACTAAGATATGTTCTTACCTTAGCTTAGACGAGTTCCTTTGTACCTGTCTGGTCGTCACGTGTGCCTTCTGTAACGTAAACACAGCACAGACAGCGTTAGCATTTAGCCTCTCATCCTCTCCTCTATAGCTCCAAATGAGGTGAAGATAGAAGCTACCAAGCTCTTCCACGTTTTCCCTATTTAAATATGGTTACATGAAGTGTTACACCATGAAGTATAATTACACAAAATTAAACAATGTGGATTTTCTAAGCGGATAAAAAGGGGAACTATATTGTAAGGCGTAATAATACCAGGAGTAATTCGACATCCGCGCAGTGATATCTTCACTTTACTGTGCGGATTCCAGAAGTATTCCTGGTATTATTACGCCTTACAATATAGTTCCCCTTTTTATCCGCTTAGAAAATCCACATTGTTTAATTTTGTGTAATTATACTTCATGGTGTAACACTTCATGTAACCATATTTAAATAGGGAAAACGTGGAAGAGCTTGGTAGCTTCTATCTTCACCTCGTTTTTAGCTATAGAGGAGAGGATGAGAGGCTAAATGCTAACGCCGTCTGTGCTCTGTTTACGTTATGGAAGGCACACGTGAAGACAAGACAGGTACAAATGAACACGTCTAAGCTAAAGTAAGAACATATCTCAGTATGTAAAAACGGTGGCCTATTCCTTTAAGTATATTCAATATCAATATACATTATTTTGTCAGATATCTGTAGATTCAAGCCTTAATCATCAGACAAACTATCAACAAATATCAACAAAGGTTTAAGCCACGGATAATGGTCACTTTTGTTTCCATACCCACCAGTTGAGAACCACTGTTCTAGTTCACCTACTGCATTTGCAAAAAGCACAATATATTCCTATATACTGTAATATACAGACAAGAAAAAGCACTACATGATAATGTATGAAATGCAAGATCAGGTAAGAAGCAAGTTACTACAGAACAGCTTTGGTATCAAAGCAGAAGATGAAAAACCGGAGTTTGAAAAATGCAAGAAGTTACATGCTTTGGAGAACTATATAAATAAAGGAGTCATCAATAAGCATCTTAGCATGTGTGAATAATGTATGTGGTCATTTCCCGTTGCCAGGGGCTGGAGATATTATTATACCATCCGATCAACTCGCCAAGGTAATAAGTTGGAAAAGAGGGAGGGCTGGCACATTATGAGCCTCCCAATTCATAACACACACACACACACACACACACACACACACACACACACACACACACACACACACACACACACACATACACACTTACACAAAGTAGAAAGAGGCCAAAGTTAATGCCTCAGTTTGAGGTAACCGCAGCTGTGTAACCAGGGTTCAAGTAACTCCTCGTTTAAAATAAGCCACATGAGCGAGTGCTAATGTGTCGGCTAAAACAGGCACTTGTTTGCATTCGGGATTAGCTCGTGATCAGAAGAACCTTACAGGGCGTGGAAAATACTACCTGCAATAAGAGAACTAATACACATAAAACTTCAATAGTAGGCAATGCAATTTACATTTTACAATAATGATTCCCATTTCCCATTTTAAGCATGTTTTGGAGCGTTAATATTTGAATACTGAAATATAAACTGGGAAACAAATGTTAGAATAACATTGATTTCAAAAAATGTTTTTTAGGGTTACCAACAGGGTTAGGTTTTCTACCTTAGTATAAGAGCTAGTGGAGACAGAAACACTTGTTAGTAAAGGGCACCCTTCTATTAAAATCCTTTCTAATGTGACTATATTGTGATTTCTATAATTAATTGTGCAGATTTTACTTCTATATATTGACTGACTGAACTGTCTGTATATGCCTATTTACAATGAAAAAGAACTATTTCGCTTGCCAACATAAAAGTCCAGTGTATGAAGCATCCCATAGATACTAGATATGAGCAACACCACTCATCTAAAGCTTCTCTTCCTTTGGGGAAACCAGAACAAAGTACCAACAACTATCTTTCAAGTTGGCTTTTAGTTTCTACACCAGTTCAAAGATCACAATAATCCGTTTAGAGGGAAAAGAAAGATAGATACAGAGAAAGTGGAAGAGAGGGAAAAGTGGGTAACCCGAGAGGTTAAAGGGCGAGGACTGCTGCGGCAAAAAGCAGATGTCTGGGAGCCTCATATTACACTGCATCAATGGCTGAGCAGGATATCGGCTATAAATGACCTGGGCTGCCCTCGGCACTGCCAGGAGCATGGAGAGGGGAAACGGCATTACACAAATACAGCAGAAGAGACCAGCAAGAGGAAGGCAGTGGGGGAAGACTGATAGCAGGTTAGCAGGGGTAATTAGCAGCTGCGTTGTTGAGAGACAGGGGTTAGTGGTGAGACTGCAGGACTGTCAGGTATAAAGAACAGCCCTGATTGAGCAGAAAGGGGTGAAAAGAAGATTCGGTTTCTATTTAAAAGTGCTGATAATGCTCCAGTGCGGTAGCATCGTGACATCTCTCTTTCCCCCGTCATTTATCATGCACTGATCCGCTACACCTGTTCAATTTTTCCAATTCTACTCATTGGCATACAAGAACCCTCCTTTGTTTCTCCCTGTTACCATCTAAAAATCTGCTCATGCTAACTCCCCGGCATCATGTGACAAAAACAACTAGGTGAATGTGTCTTGTCTTTTAATAGTAACTGTCCTCATTTTATTGGTCCACCGTCCCGGCCCCTCCATATCTCTAGCTAGCCCTATCTCCGCTTTTGTTCCTTGTTCACACAACACCTTATGCTGCAGTAACACGCTAATGTGCTGCAAGGTCATCATCTCCACAGCAACCAGAAATGTCTGTTTAGAGCAAGGACAAAGTGCTTAGTGGTGTCATGCCTGGTATCATGGCTGACTGATACAGAAGTAAATAATGGTTCTTTTAAAAATACAAACATTTTTCTCTCACGCACATGTTATATCTATTGCACAGATTACCTGAATATTGTCTCTTAGAGTATAAAATCCTGATATCATAGTCAAATACAAAGCTTGTCTTAGGAACTACAGTAGACCACATTATTTGTTTCGGCATTACTGTAAACTACTAAATTGTCTATAAGAGCAATTATTCAGCAAAACTAATGGGGATGGAATATGGAGAGGCCTGCTGAAAACACTTTATGGATTAGTGGTTCTAATGTACAAAAGCATTTCAATATTGTGTGAGCTGAAACACTTGCCTTTCAAATATGAACACAATGCAAGATACAGTACAACATGTTATGCGAAGCGTGACTTGGTGCAGAGACCTCCTGTCTGTTTAATAGGCCATAAAATACGGACATAAACCTGGAAGGCAATGACTGTGCAGCCATTGCTTTAGTCGAAGACATTTGATTTTCATTTTTAAACTGTCTTACCGGTTTCCTGAAATAATGATGACTAATTTCTACATCATTTTTGTTTAAAATTCAATCTCATTTCTTCAACAGTATGTGATTTGATACCTTATTTCTGAACTGAGTGCCGTGATAGCCCATTTATGATGTGGTAATCTTAGACTTTCTTCTATTCCCTTGCACAACACATACTGATGCTGGGCATTAGCACTGACCGCAAACTATGAGACAGCACTTCTGGGCACACCACACTGGAAGGTCAGTCGGTATACTGGTTGGTATTCGCGGCGCCATTGCAGTCATGTAACGTATGCATTTGCACCGCCATCATCCGCCGCACTGTGTTTCTGGTCCTGCATAAGCGGCTATAGCACTATGTATGTCTGGCTTCTTCGGCGCTAAGACAAACAGTGGGGAGGAGGGGGAGACAACAGGGGCAGTCAAGTGGCACGTGTGCAAGCTGTCGTCTGCTCCGTGATATCAGTGCAAGTGTTTAAACAGCCTCACGCGCGCATACGGACAGGAAGGGAAGCCATTATAGACGGTGTCAGTGGGGAGTTGGGATAATATATGTTTACATTTACGGCTGTGGATTCATTTGCGCATGCTAATCAGATAGTAATTACATCCAGTTGGGCAGTAGGCTTGACAGAATGATTTTCCTGGCTATTGAATCCTATCTTGTTTGCGGGTCGCTACCTGTATGCTGGTGCCGCCCGCCGCTGTGGTGTAATGCAGCGGGGGGTGTCACTGAGTTCATGGACATAAACCAAGCTACTGCCAGACCGGTCTGCTCCTCTCAGGAATAGCAATGGAGGAGGAGTGAGTGTGTATGTGGAAGGGTTGGTTCGGAAGACCGGAAAACATCGGCAATAAGGCAACAAGGGACAGACAGACAGACGGATGGTGAGTGGTGAGTGATGAAGAGGAGATATGTCACGGATAGAGATGTAATACGCCAGGAGATGAAAAGTAGTCTGCCCAGCCCTCCTCTGCACGTGGCATTTGAAGCACAGTGTCATTATCACACACAGGAAAAGGAAGAGAGAGGCTTTCTATTCTGACACACAAGACACGTTGGTCATGTAAAAGCAGACAGGAGAATACCAGAGGCGAGGAATGGAAAAACAAATTGGCAGGGCTGATGGGGAGACAGGTAGACACAGGTTACCTGTGCCCCTGACAGACAGCATGAGGATGTACAGAGTGTAATGAGATGGAAGAGGAACAGGAGAGGTGTCAGACTGACGGGAAGACGCTACATGAAAAATAATGTATGGAAGTGAGGTACACGATATCTTGATTGAGTGCTAAGATCAATATATCTATGGTTTTCTTAAAATCTAAATCCAAGGATCCATGCTCTTTTGAAGAGTCACTTACAATGTGAAGTAAAAGTATAGGTCAGTGTATTTTAAATGTGATAAATTATCGTATTACAGAAGCACTATGAATAAACTATAAACTATAATATTAGAAGGATTCCCACAGCAAATGATCTTCCTCTTAACTTGTTGAAACATGTATTTATTTTGCTTTACCCAACATGCCATTTGCTTTACCAAAGACCACATGCAAAACACCTTAAAAGGAAATCTACACACACTGAATAATCAGAAGGTCTTCAAACACCATCATCTGGGTTAAGTGCATTCTTTTCATTCTTCAGTCTGCGGCATTTAAGATCACATCAGGAAATACCAGAGAAGTAGATGATTCCCAGAAGAAAATTCATTTTCAAATGTCCTCCAACACACACACATGTGGTATCTGCCTCTGCTCTGACATCACGGCGGCTTTTGGCCCAACCGAGGATAATCTGTCCTCCTCAGCTGTCTGTGGCCAGTGATTCAGTTTGACACCTTAATCTGTGGAAATCACACTGGGTTCCCCTCATGGAGCCAAGTGTATTTACTATAGATTACATCTTCCACTACTGTGCATTAGTCCAGTGACAGCTTCGCAGACTAAAGGGAAAACAGCAATCATACGCCATTGACTGACTCTCTGTGATTTCGCCACTCACCAAATAGCCTCAAAGGACAATCGCCCACCATTTGTTTGAGAGGTACAGACTGTCCACCTGGGCCGCAGAGTATTGAAATAAACAATATGGGAAAACAAGAAAGCAAAACCAAGATTTGACCAGGACTAGCAAGGATCAACACACTACTTTAAACCAGAAATAAACAACAGAAAAGAGACGTCTATACCAGTGGAAAAAAAATATTCAAACTAGGACTAAACCAGGAATCAAATTTCTTCATGTACAAAATGTAGAGCCCAATGTGGTCCGATTGAGGCTCTCTCCATTGCTCTTGATGTTCTTTTTATGTTTTTTTATGATATTTGTATGGAAGGAGCTACACTGATAAACATGCAGCGTATTGGGCAGTGCTAAAGTCTATTGCCTATGACAAAGCTGATGATCAACATGCATCCAGAAGAGGGCCCAGTCATGTCTCGCTGCCATCACCTTGATCAGAGGATGCTGCCGCCGTACTTAATAATGTAATAATGTAAATCAGGCCCGTGTTGTTACGCATGCACACACTAACATAGCTCATCTGCATTCCTCACACCAGCCCATGCCTGCTGAGGACAGCACAGAGATGACATCATTTCCAAAGGACACATTAGTTAAAGGAAGGGGGAGGTAAAAAATAAAAGACGAGGACACATATATCGTCTTTGTTTAAATACACAGAAAGAGAGCCAGTGTTAGATCTATAGGTCTCAAATGTTTTTGGATGCTTTTCCTTGTGCTGCTGTTTTTTTCGTCTGAGTGTGGTGCTTTTAAATTCAGTATGTATCGGAGTGCCTTTGCGCTCTCACTGTTCTATACTCTAATGACCTTGTAGATCTGCCACTTCTGATCTGCAGTGGAGCTGTTTCAACCCACCAAAGAAACTATGTGAGCCAGAAAAACACAGACAGAAAGCTGCATTAAGACAAACACAGATGTGCAGCTGCTGGAAATAGTCCGTTCAAAGTAAAAGCAATGAAATGTGAATTTAGGCTCCAGTTAAAGATCCACTGCTTTCTTTTTTTTTAATATAACTTGTAAGAAAGAACAGTACACCCAATCTTGAATAAAAGCTTCGTATGAGTCGTTTTTTCTTTTCTTTTTTGTAGAAAAAAAAAACTTCAGTATGGTCCACAAATATGTGAAGGCAATAAACATGTGCATTCTTATTATGAAATAATCGTACAGTTTTGTCATTCAACGTCCGAGCGACACTTTGAATACAACATGCTTCTCCAATTATGTTTGCTCATCACAGCAAATCATCTGCTGCTACAGTGTATAGTCATTCATGTGCGCAATTTGACTATGGATGTTCTTCCTGATGCAACCTTTTTATCCAGGCTTGGGAGCGGCACAAAGCTGATTCGTTACCATCTGTGGCGGGATTACACATACCTAACTGTTCAAATGTTTCACTGTTGTTATACTTGATTCTTCATAATCAGAAAACTTTGCCCGTATGTTGCCACACTTTTCAATACCACACAATACCCTATGCCTCTACTTCAGACATACATAAGAAAAGTTTGTATGACTTTCCACACATTGTGACTTTTGTTTGGACTGAGGTGCGCTGTGCTCCCCGGTGTTAGTGCAGACGCCCGGGTCACCGCGGGAGTTGAATCATTTCCTGAGGGCAGCGCTAGTGTAAACACACCAGTAGTCTTGTCATTATACAGGGGGAGGGACGGCTGCTTTACAAGTCTGCCCGTTATGCGCTTGTGTTTGTGTTTTCATTCATTCATCCGTACATGTGCCCACTTATTCAGCCCGGGCTGTAACAAGAAGGGGGGGAAAAAAATGCTCCAAGAGAAACAAGAAGGGGAAACACAGACAGCAGACTGCCAAAGTGTGCCGTTAACTACCCTGCGGAACATTAGGCGCTAACCATTCTTTCAGTCCGCTCAGCTCTTTTCCACATTAAAGTCTCGAATCACCACGCGTTACTGATGAAGCGTGCTGACCATCTGCGCGCACACACATATACCATATACTGTACGGTCCCCAAACAGATGGCAATGAGAAAGTGGAAAAAGCGATAAGGCGGAAAACAAAATGTGAGAACTCAAGTCTAGTGGAAACAAAGTCACACACAGGCAAAAGCGTAGACTTACTGTATCTGCGCATGGGCTCATCTGAGTGCTGCTGAAAGTGAAAACCTCATACTTGCTTCAGCGGCACTCCTCTAGTTTCCTCCCTTCGTCACTGTCCCCTCCTGGTTCCTCCTCTTTCCTTCTGCCCTGCCTCCTTTTTTCGCTTTACCTCCTCACTCCCTTCTCTCTCTCTCTCCTCTCTTTCCTTCTTGGCTATTGTATTCAGACGCACCAGCCTCCATATAAGGGGCGCGCAGCTAAAACATGTCATGAGATAATTTATCCACAGTAGCCCACTGTTCGCCTTCCCGCAGCTCGCATTTGGAGCGCGTGCATGAGACGGTGAAGCGCGGAGGGAAGGGAACTCCAAAACAAAACTTCGTCTGTCAACAGCTTCAATTTCACCCGACACACGCGTGAGTGAATTTGTGCGGATGTTAACAAATGCTGGCAATCAGACCGTGAAAACGCCAGTGAAGGACTAAAATGCAATTCTCCCGCACTGCACAAACCACACTATTCTCTTCCCCCGGCCATCTGTATCTGCAGGCTGTAAATCTCCTACAGCTGTTTAAGATGTGTCTGTCTGCCCGCTTGCTCTACGCCCCACAGCCCTCTTCTAGCCTTGTCCTGCATCCTACCTTTATGAGTGACAGTAGAGGAGGGCGTCAGGAAGCCAGCTGTTGTGTAAATACAATTATTAGTGGATTAAACAAGGAGAAGGAGGAGGAGATGAAGCCCTTTCTTTTCTGTTTTGTTTCCCATGCATGAAACAAATCAGAACCACGCGGATGGAGTTTAAAAAAAAAAGGGAGGCTGAGATAAAAATAATGTGTCAACAAATAGGGCGCCACACAGAGAGCCGTGCTGTCTGCCTTGGAAGAAACGAGCGCGATTCTCTCTGATGATGTGTCAGGTTTTTTTTTGCACAATCGATGGCTTTAAAAATACATGCGCGCTGACCTCTGCGCCGCCTGCTCCGCTTCGTCTGGATGAGTTTTTCATGTTGCTGCGACCTTTATAGTGCGCCTGGCGATGCAGACAATAGCATGGAGAATAGATTGACTCGGATCGTTTATGTAGGAGGTTATGAACCAATCCCAAACCTGGATAAATTAAGAGAAGTGTTAAAAAAAGGAATCCAGCTAGAGCATACTCCAGGTAAATATGCAAACTAGCTACCCTGTATGCCTTTTAACAGATAAAAGATCATTTCATTGCATTGCTTTATATGATGTATTTTGTGACAAGCTGCTTTAATAAACAAAACAAACCCAGTTACTCCCCAGGACACACATGATTTGATGTAAACAACAGGGATGTACTGCGAAGTTAATAAACTAGTGAAATCAAGGTCTAGCATATCTAATATCAAAAAGAGAAGCTCAGCAGAAATTCTGTAATGAACAGGGTAACTAGATACATGTGCCTCTCGAAAACACATACATTTATTATGAGTGACAGCAGTGCATATCTTGTCAGTGTTTACACCTCAAGAGACCTAAAAAAAAAAAAAAAAAAAAAAAAAAGCCAGCCAGCCTCAAAACACCCTGTACATTACACAAGGTTTACACAATAAGCAGACTCCATGTTATAATGTCCTTGATTTTTATAAGCTGAATTCTACATGATCAGGCAGATGAATGGGATACATATTTTCTCTCCATTACTGTCACTTATTTGTAAGTACAGTGTGTGGGCATATTAGAATATATATGTAAACATTCAGTCCACAAAGTTGACATGTTGATTAAATAACTGTAAATCCGTCAACTCTCTCTCCGTCACTTTGTTTTGTCAGTACATTTTTACATTTAGAAAAAATCTAGCTTATATTTTGTTCTGTTTTATCATAGCAAAAACGTTCCATATTAAACTGACTGAATAACGCCACTACTTTTGAAACGCCAATTTTGTTGACAGAGAAGACATTGAACTTTGTGTACAGTGATGACAGAGATACAGTCGTAACCATAAACCAGGTCTGATCATTTGCATTTCGACAGGCATGTTCAACCAAAATAATCGGGCCTGTCTTCCACTAATAAACTGTAGGCTCTTTATAATATAATGAACATCAATAGCTGTACTAAGCATTAGCCTTGTACAGCATATAGGTATTTTGTTTTTGAAGTCTCTATTTGTCCTCTACATTTGAAAAATCCTTCAATTGGTGCCTCGGGGGAAACTTGTCAGGAGTGTTGGGCGATCGCAGTGCAGCGTCCAGGGACCCTTCTCCGGATCGTGAGCCAAGATCTCGGTCAGGAGTAGCCGGAGATCCCCGGGGCGCAGGAAATCCACCCAGACACGAGGAGAAACATGCAAACTCCACAAAGATAGCCAGGACCTTCTTGCCGTGTGGCGAGAGAGCTAACGCCACCACGCAGCCTATACACCATTCTCCTCCCTCCTTCCTCACCCAGCTCGGTCCACTCACAGGACAGACAGAGTCACAGCGCGGTTGCCATGGCGCCTAACTCCATCAAACAGGACGTCAGGTGCGTGTGTGTGTGTTTGCGGAGGAGCGTGTGTGTGTGTGTCAGGTGGGTGTTACCAAGTGACTCAGAGCCACATCACGGACTTGTGGCGGCAATATATCAGGCTGTTTGGAATGTAGCACTCCATTGGTTTGTGTGCACGCGGGGAGAGGTGCTGATTGAGAAGTCGCCCGCAGCTCCCTCTCGAAAGCACCTCTGATGGATTTCTGCACGGGTTTGTGTGTTAATGTGAATGTTCATCTACAGCTTCTATAAATATTTATTCATTTGTGGCCATACTGGCTTTGCTATGCCCAATCCCATCAGGCCTTGGAAGCTAAGCAGGGAAGGGCCTGGTCGGTACTTGGATGGGAGACCGTTTAGTAACACCAGGAAGCCTAGCGAATGTAGTGAGTGAGTGGTTGGTGGTGGTCGGAGGGGCCGATGGCGCAGACTGGCTGCCTCGCTTCCATCTGTCTACCCCAGGGCAGCCGTGGCTACAACAGTAGCTTACTACCACCAAGTATGGAGTGAATGAATAGTGCAATGTAAAGCGTCTTTGAGTGTCCAGAAAGGCGCTATATAAAACCGATGCATTATTATTTGCTAATTGGGTGAACAACGCAACGCAGACCCCACTTGCTTGGAATTTGAAAATTAGAGAAGGTATAGTTCACATGCACCGTCCATGAAAGGAGTGGTGGTAACATGATTCACAGTGTTTTCTTGTCATATTTTTTTTATTTTTCAATTTTTTTTCACTTGGGCATTGTTGTCTTGCTATATCATCTGCATTTTCGTTATCCAATATTTCTCTTACACCATTCAAAAAATGTAGAATCCTTCTTATACAAGTCCAGACTCCAGGCCATCCCCTCTGGCCTCCCTGACTTTATCACCAAAATATCTGGCACTTCAATGCACGCCTTTCTAATCCTGTCCATCCATGTCATCGCCGAAGAAAGATCCCCTTCCTTCATCTGCAAAACAATTTGTTGCCAAAGCTCTTGCCACTGTACTTATTTTAAATTCTGTTGTGGCACTACAAACAGTAAGTTGCACTTTTCCGCAAGCATATATATATATATATATATTACTATGACATCTACTTCTGGTGCCTATGTCATGGACAGATTTAGAGACTTGCTCATAGACACTTAAGAAGGTCAGCTGCTTCCCTATACACGTGTCCCTGTCCAGAGTGCAGAGTGGCAGAATGTGGGAAGCAGATTGTAACTCGTAGATAAGATGGGGCTGAGCGATAAGGTAGAAAAAATACATTTATAATAAAAATATAATCTTTATTCGGTTTTGTTTGAGGGTGGGGGTATGTCTCATCTACATCGACTACAGGCTCTCCACTCGTGTATCATTTGACACAAATAAGTTTCCCCTAAAAGTCCCCTAAAGTCTGAACTCCACTGAAAACAACGAGCTGTTGGAAAACAAACCCAAACCAATGTCTGAGACAGATATAACCACTGCACAAATAAGAGCTGCTAATACAGTAAAAATGAATGAGAGCAAATTAGCAGCAATGTCTGGGGTTTTGTTCAAATAAAGGAATGAGTAAAATGAATGATACAAGACTGGAGATGCATGGAGTAAAACGTGCCAATGTTGTCGCGTAGCTCCTTTAGCAAGACAGAAATATTCATGTGGATCTTAAAATTTAAGAGAAAAAAAAAGAAGAAAATAAGCAATATACCTAGAAATACATCATCACCAAGCATACATCATTTCTTTATCTCCCTTGCGCCATAAAGCCTGACTCGTGTGCTGTGAAAGGCTTCCAGAGAATATCACAGATCTTACCAAATGGAAAATCCAGCAGGGCACCTGGAGTGTGTCTGAGAGTTTCTCGGATTCAAGAAACAGACTTTTGTTCAAACGAAGAGTATATGAGGTAGAGTCATTAAATGGATCACCTTCAGGAAACAACAGCCTCCTCCTTCTCAATCTGCTACAATTGCACAAGTGGGACCCAGCAGAAGGAGTTACTAAGAGCATCTCTTCACAAATAATTAAGGGATAAGGTTTTCATATTTCAGTAGCTTCAGCAAAAGTGAATTGGTTTAATTGTAAGATGTAATGGCTTATTGTCACACATATAAAAGGCCAGGCAAAGTCTACTAATACAAAATTGAAATCATCCGAACTTACCGTGGTTTTACTCTTTGAATTATATGTTTGTAAACAAAACTTTGTGTCTCGATTTAAGAAAACTGACCGTAACTGCTATGCCAAATATGTTTTATAGTAAAAAGCTTTCACTGGTATTTCCTGCTTTGAGGGTTGATGTTTCTTGTATCTGTCAAGTGTACATCTGTGTAAAATTGCGTGAATAAGGTACAAAACAGATCCAGCTGTTTCCACAAATTAGATCCATTCGAACTATTCACATTAAAGAGTTGCTCAAAAGATCCAGTTTGGTCATGAATGTCACATCACTAAAGTATTGTTAATAAGAGAGTGATGGGCATAACCGAAGCATTCTTATGGATCAGGGTTTTTTTTTTGGGTCATTAGATCACCACAACCTGTGAGCTTTTAACCAAATGTTTATCTGTCTGATGTTTTATTGTATTTTAGAAAAGTACGGTTGTGGTTGTAATACATGCTGACTCACTGTTGTTGTTTTTTAAGTCTCTAACTAACTTCTGTATGATGAAGATAATAAGTTACATGTATTGTAAATAAAACAATACAATACGATACAGCAAAAGTGAGTCACAACATGATCACAAAACATTGTCCCAGCCTGCAGAATTGATACAGTATATGCTACAGTCACACATTCATCACTGATATTTTTTAATCAGGCAACAGCACTGATAACTAAGGCACTCCATTTTGAGTTCTGACAGGTGGATTTCTGCAGGCACAAACAGAGCGACGCACTGCTCGCACTGTGCTAAATTGAGAAGAATCTGAATATTCAACAGATTTCTTTGTCTGATCTACATTTGCATTTCATTGTCTCAACGGATCGCAAAGACAGAGCAGAAAACAATAATCCCATGGATCTCATTATTGTGACTCTTTCATAGTATTACTTTGGAGAATATGATGTCACATATGACTCTCTGGGTGGAGAGGCGCAAACTCCCATTTGAGTCGTGGGTAATAAAGTTCAAGACTCCCACCCATTTGAATTGCAGCATTTTACTTGCCCTTCTTTGTGTCTGGTACGAAAGATATGGTCACGAGCCACAGAAGTCGGTTGAACCACAAAGTTACACTTTGCACTTTTAACTGCCAATCAGACGGTCCCACAGAGGAGACATCGAATGTATCCAAAAGCCCAACTGGCTAATGTGAATAAATAGCACAATTATAACAATATAAGGTAGAAGGGGGTGGAGACATTATGAAGATTGTTTTGTTTTATGAATTCTGACAGTACTTATGTGCTGTCCAACTGATATTTTATCCTTTATGGTATCCGTTTTTGGTTGGAAAACAAAACTGCTGCATAAATGTCCACTTAGATTAATTGCCCACACTGCTGTAGCCTTGACAACTACAAATGCATAATTATGTCTAAATCATCCGTCGACTTTACACTGCAAAACTGTTTTTAAATGGGTCTTGGTTTGTCTCATTTTTGACATTTTATTTTACGAGAGACTATAATTTGAGCATGCAATGCTACACTCAAACAATGGCTCAATAATTTAAAACTTTCTGAGAACCTGCACACCATGCCGTAACAACATGTATAATGCCTGTATACAGTTTATGCAAAACGTTGTATTCAAATGAGGTGCCGTAGGAGGAAAAGCAGCACAAAGTCTACCAACAGGTCCACTGACAGACTCACAAAGACTACCCACATGCTCAACACACTACGCTACGAGCAACAGGCTGCCAAGTTGTCAGAATCATAATCCGTCAGATATTAATGGCTCACTCATTGCACGAGCGCATCTCATCCTCTCGCTAGTCCCAGACATGAAAACAGAGCATGTAGCCAGTATCTGTGCATGCAGTCAGAGAGGCTTTCTTACCTGCCCGCTGCTCTGTGTCTCTAGCTCTCTGTCCGGCTGAACGAGTGAGCTCCTCTCCTCTGTGAAGGGGAACTGACTTCAGCCCCGCAGCGTGCAGTGCATTATGGGGTATGGGTTTCTCTCTCCTCCTCTCCTCTCTGCGTTGGCACAGTGGTTAGAGGGGGATGTCCTCGCCTCCTGTCTGGATGGAGGAGGGCTAAATCACACACATAGATACACACACCGCTTTTAGGTCCGCACACACACACACATTATGCAGAATGCCTCATGACGACGACTGCCGCGGCTGCGGTCGCCCTAGCAACAGTCTCTTCCTCACTGCCCCCCCACCTGCTCTTCTCCTCTTGTTGCTCTTAGGCTTCCTCGGTGGGTTCTGTTCAAATAGTCAAATACAACAGAGAGATTATTGACTCACTATAAGCTCCTTTGTTATGGCTTTGTTACTTTATTATCATGTTTGAGCCGTCACCAAATTTGAACACCGTAAAAACGACTGGCATAAGAAAATTTGCATGATCACATGACAACTGTTGCTTTGTGGCCCTGCTAGAAAGTAGGCTGAATTTTAGCTGCTTACAAGATGAATGCTGTGGTTGTTTTTCGTGATTGTAGGGATAAGTGATGAGGAACAGAGCAACCTTTAAAGCATTACATTACCAACAAAGGAAGCTCCACTGACCAATGAGATTTATGATGTTTGAGCGCATGCACGGGCCAAATATGGAGTTAGAAAAGAGCATAATTATTTAAACAGGATAATTCTTCTTTCTGACCATATTTCTGTTTCTCTATTCTAATTAGAATATTGATGATTATAAAAGTCCATACATTATAGTGAGGTTAGAGACCATAAACAAAGTGGAAAGAAAGAGGATAATAAGAAGACCTGCTCTCACCGTATCCCATGGCGACAGAGTGGGAGGAAGGCCATGACTGTCCTCCAGGCCCTGTAAATCACCACTTCACAGCTGAGACCTACACTACAACAACACCGCTAATCCTAGTTACAGCTAGCTCCTCCATACACACTTAGGCTGCATGATTTGGGAAAGACATCTAATTGCTAGTTTTCTGTTTCTGCAATTGCAATTTATATTTTACAACCAAGATTCGCATTTTTGAAGCACCCAAGAGCTTTAACAACAAATACAACGAGACATGAGCCGTTAAACTATAACAATTCAGAGAAGTCTAAAAGGTTACGATATTTGATAAATAAAAAGACCTCATCAAAACTGCATATTTAGAAGGTCTATTGCCTAAAAGTGTAGCCTTTGAGAACTGTGTTTGCGATTCGATACAGTTGAAATTACTCTTGGAACCCGAGACTTCCCTCCTCTTCATGTTTCCACTTGACCCTACAATGGGCCCTGGCACTAGCACGTTTTATTAAGTACCCCAGCAGCATATTTACGTCACGTCAGACTACACACATTTGGCTAAGTAGGTCGCCTCAAATGCTAAAAAAGGGAAAAAGAAAAAAGAAAATCCATTCTATGTGCTCCAGTAGCCATGGGAACAGGTAAGTACTTGTAAAGCTAAGTAAAAATTTTCTCAAGTAATTGCTAAATACATAAAAATACCTGAAAGGATATCTAGCAACAGGTGGCTGTGAGGCCCCGAGGAAGAGAAAAGGTTTTAAATCAGTACAAACCATAAGATGCACACATGGATAGCTGATATCACCGAACACTCGTGGGCTGTAGGTAATGAAGGGTTCTTGAGTTTAAGTAAGTTTAAATAACCTGCCCGATTGGAAAGCCAAAGTGATTAGGCTGCTCTTTGGGAGTAATGGCAGCAGCAGGTGTCCACAGGCTTCGTGCGCCATGTCTATTCATTAGAGACATTAAGACTAACCAGAGGACACGTACACACATGCACAGGCGCCCCTCATTGGAACTATTCATTAACCGTGCGGCAGCAGCCCTTAAGCTCAATGACCATTGATTAGGTTTATGCATAATAATAGTGCTGCAACTGAGCCGTATTTATTACTGCCCTTTCACTTTTTCCACCTCGATTTAGCACTTTCTGTCGCTTATCAGAAGCATTCCCACCGAGACTGCAAAAAGGAACCTCCCATAAGAAAGAGTTGAAGTTATCACAATTGTAAAAAGTATAAGTCATCCATTACTTAACATATTTTTCAAATAAGCTCTCATGAACGGTTAAAACTTAAAGCACCTCTTGTTATCTCCTTTTGCTAGAGGCGAAATATTTTTTAAAGCGTCGGAGTGTTGATGCAAACACATACTGCATCACAAATATTTGAAGAGCTAAACAGCAGTGTGTGCAGTGCTCTTTCAGTAGAGAGGGAGTCTTGGAGCAGCCGCACAGTAATACTATGAGACTAGAGTTACACTTGCTGGTGGCAGGTCGAACAGGCCTTGTAAAAGTGCATCTGACAGCAAAATAATATTTACCCATTTATTTTTAAACGCTTAAGTGTGCAGGGGAGACAAAGTGAGGTTGAGTTGGAGGGGCTTGATGTCTGTCTCTGTTATAGTCAGGCACATGGTACAAAGAAAACTCCAAACAGAATGGGGGGTAAAAAACAGCACACAGATTTAAATACCATATTCTCTGGACTATAAGTTGCACTTTTTTCATAGTTTTTTTTTTTATTCAAATATATAATTTCACATGCCGCTAGAGGGCAGTGCAGGCTAATCGAGCAGCAGAGAGAAAGTTTGGAGAGAGCGAGAAACTTGCGAGGGACTGGCCAAAAGCGGAGGTTACTCTTACCGCATTGAAGAAAACAAAAAAAAGCTGAAAGCTAGATGGCCACAGCTAGAGGAACGAATTTGCAAATGCGAACTTGAAAGACGTGCTGCCGGGAGAGGCTTGTCAATGGTGCAGTTACGCCTCCGTGCCCAGGTAGTTTGTGATTGTTCAGAAGTGACACAGAGGATGAAGATTTAAATGGATTTACTGATTTGGAGTGAGATCGAGAGATTGGTATGTTCTTTATGCTGTAATTCTCTGAACTGTTTATGTGACGTTGTTTGTGTTCGTTGTTTATGCTTCATGTAGCTAACCATCAGTTTTGTTTTCTTCATTAGGCAGTTTTTGGCTAGTGCGACTCCAGAGCGACTTATAGTCCGTATAATATGGCAGTTCTATACAGTGTCACTAAGTTGTTAGTTGCTTTGGGATGCCAAGTCAGACTGCGCTACTCGATAACTACAGGTCTAACTGAGATATGTAGAAATGCTAGCCATTATTGATACTATTATTGTACACCGATATAACCAGTGTAGGAGCAAATTAGAGAATGCACCACTTTTTCCCCCACTTGTAATCATCGAGTTAAAGTCATTTGACCCAACATGCTTACCCTATGTGGTTGTGGTCTGCCTGTCAGCTCCACCAGTTCACCACTGCCCCTGACTGCATTCCGTTCATGAATGTTGCACTGTTGTTGGGATGATAATGTGATTGTTGAAAAGTGCTGTGAACAACAAATTCCTTGTTAACTCAAGTCACACGGAGTGGCGCAACGTAGCTGCAACATTGCCCGTCTATGTCAGCGTGTTACCCGAACACACATCATTTGCTTTACATAATAAGAAACGCACTTCTACTGCAGTGAGAAGGCGCCTACTACAATACATGCGAGAGATACCGCACGGACCGGAGCAAAATGAAATAATCATCGAGTGTAATGAAACTCCCAGCGGTTCTAGGTGTACCGCATTTGCCCAGCAGTTTGATCCATACACCTGACCCTGCCTCAAGGAACACATTTATCTTGAATTATAAAACGCACACAAGAGGCAAGAAGTGAACAATGCCTGATGGTTCGTCCTTGGTAAACTTGCAGCGGGTAAATATTCATAAGGATCATCTTGAGACTCAGCAGCTAGAAGATGTGGTATGCGGGTGAAGATGTCAGAAAATAATGAATGTTGGAGGAGTGTTGGCAAAAGCAGATGCTTTTAGGGATAAATCATGCAAAGGGGAAACACATTTATTCTTATTAGCATGTTGTTGATGTGGACAAACGACTCCAAAAGACAACATTAAAAAAAGTACCTTGATCTACAGTTAATAAATAATATATGAACGTTCAAGGGATTCCTATACTCTTCCATCTACTTCAGCAGCTTCATTCTTTCGCAGAACAATATTACCCCACTGCTTATACAGAGTGTCAAAGAATCACCTGCAGCAGCCCCTCGGCAATATGGAACCACGATTTTCTGTTTGATTGGACAAACAAACGCCTGGTGAAAACGGTGAGGCCCCACCACGCACACTTATATTCACCAAGCCAAGTTATTCAGCAAATAAGGCACCACCTGTTTAACGATTCAGAACCTTGCTTCGATTTGTATTTAGAAGTCAGAAGGCTTTACCCGCAGAGACACCCTGTTCCTCAACCATGTCATCAGGCAAAAAAAATAAAAAATGAAAATAAAAAATGCAGTAAAAGCTTAATATACAGGCAGATACATACGCATTTTGCATATACAGCAAAGTGAATAATCCAATGAAGCGGTTTCAGTTTGGCCTCGACAGAATAAATGTACTATAATGGTTCCTGTAAAAAATCAAAATGCTGATCGCCTGAAATTCAGCCCCACTGTCAGTGTTCGATACCACCATTGTCTGTTGTGCTTTATTTTAGGTAAGTATTCTTCTGTTGTATTGATCAGGGTCAGGGACAATCAGTGTTATCTTATACAATGCATGACAATCAGGAATCAGTAATTCAATTCACATGCACTCAAACAATAAGGCACGCACTGTATAGTAGGTGTTTCTATGGTATTAGGTATTTAAACAAAAGCCTATTCACCTGGTCCAAAGCAGTGGTCAGAGAGTGTCAATATTCTTTTTAACAAGAGTAAACAAGACATTGCTGTCTCTGTAGCTAAAAAATAAGTCTGCATTCAGGAGCTGGCCAGCTTAATAGACTAATTAACTCAAACCCCATGAGGACTGTGAGTTCCTAATGAAATTTAAAAAAAGAAAAAAACGCTCACACCCCACTCTGCATTAAAGCCTGCCTCTTTGCAATACTATGGACAAATTCCTCTTTTTACACTTTCCTTTTATGCCACGTAGAAACATGAAAATCTCTGGCACACGCACATACCCCCAACACAATGATTTTTCAGATTTCACACTCGTTTCCCCTTTCCTTTGGAGACAGTAATCCCCAGCTGCAGCACTAATAGCATTAGCAGAGCATATCCAATCCTTTTACTATCCTGACAGCGAGCACACAGCCACTGAGACCGGCACACTGTGGGACTACACTACCCATGATGCCTCAGAAGGAAAGTCATTAATACTTTAAGATGACAACAAATATATATAAAAAGTGTGTTTTATAAAAAAAAAACACAACATATTACACCCAACGATATAACTATTTGTCCGTAACACACAAAACACAGACATACATTTATAGAATAAAAAATCATAAAATGACACCAATGTTTTGTTTTTTCAGCTCACTAGTGAAATGCGTTGCAATGTTAAAAAATAGCGATGCATACAGTACATGTTCATATGTTAAGCTCGAGTAAACAATTTGAAACAATGTTAGCATAATAGTTCAAATGGAGTTCTGAGGCAGCTTCAGATGGGTTTGGGTTTTGCTGCAATGTTACTGAATTATTCATTTATATCCAGAGCAGACAGGCATGTGTTGTTTGTGTATTCAAAGGAAATGTATGCAATTTTCTCGTGTACAGTTCTGGCTTTTATTTATGCATAGGGCGCATGTCACACAGGGAGATTGGCAGACAGATTTGCAGGTGGCGATAGTCACACAATAACAGAGAGCTACAGGGGAAATGAAGTCACATCTTTTTTCTGCGCAGACTATACAGCCTTCTATGGCTGCATGGCCAAAGACAACCAGCAGCGGTCCTGTCTTCCTTCCTCCTGTTATTCAGCCAGCCAAACACTCTTGACTCAACTCTGTCTCTTCAGTCGCTCACTGCTCACTGACTCAGCGACTCGAGGACTTGAGAACAGCCTGCAGTCACTGGTTTGTTTTATAGCACACATATCTGCTTTTCCAAGACATTCCTGTAGCATCTTTATAGTTGTTGTTCCAGAACCATCCATGTACAAAGAACTCGCCACTGATATAGTAAGTGTGTACCTATAAGTCCAGTACATTTCAAAAAGTGGTTATTGGTTTATTTAATATTATTTAGACACATAAGGATTGCATTTAGATCATTGGGGTCTCAAACCTTTCACACTAAGCACCCCCTCAAATATGACCTTCAAATACCCTCCCATCAAATATTTGAGACCTAGATCAAGAACACATTTTGGTTAAACCAATTTGGTTGTGGTGCAGAATTCTGCCCTTGACAATCAAAAAAAACAAATATCTGTCAAAAGACCCGACCTTTCTTTGACATTTGAAATCTTATGCCATGATAACAGGTTTTTCTTGAAGGTGGTCATGGACAAATACAATGACATCTTCGAAAAATTTTACTGGAATATCTGCATCAATCCTAACTACATCATATACACCATATTTGACCCGCCGTGGTTTCCAGGGACACAAGTCGTTGGTGATTTTCGCTTTTTTGCAGAATCGTTCTGTTGAAGCCATGAAGAAGCCTCTCCATGTTTAAGCTAGCAGTTATGGTATATGTAAAAGCGTAAACTTTTAGGTTCAAACCGGCTTGATTTGGGAGATTTCGGAGCGTGGCGTAGGGCCATGACTTTGTGTGTATTTACATACTGGGTAAACACCGCGGAGGAGGAGGCACCGCTGCTTAGGTTTGCGTTGTTGACAAATGCTTTAGCAAACAAATGCCACGCAAAAATGGCAGTTTTATACATACGCCTATTGTCCATCAGTTTTTCAGGTTTAAATCGGCTTGTTTTGTCGGAGAAATAGCGCACGCCGTGGGGACGTGTCATTGTGCGTGTGTGGCTCATGGTTATGTAACGCCGCCGCTGCTAACGCTGGAACACTACTGCAGAGGTCGTTTTTCTCCGTGAAACCAGTGAACTTTTCCAGGCTGACTTTTCTGTGTAACTGGTGATGAACAGGCTGTAACCATGCACAGCGGCCTGCTGACCATTACGTTTCCCGAGCCAACTCCTTGCCTTCAGAGCGTGATTTAAGACAGAAGGATGTAGCACGGATTTGCCAAACTCTACATTGAAAAGAACTGAGCGAGGAAAATAGATTTGATCAGGAGTTTGCTGAGTAGAAGGCACGCAAAGGTTACTTCAGATGGGTAAGTCAAAGTTTGTTTTTGTTGTTGTTTGTGGCCGCTGTGCTATGGTGTCTGTTTGCTTTTTGATGAGGCCATTGTTGTGCTGTAAGCTAGCGTGGTGTGTTCAGTTGATTGGATTTGTTTGCGTTTTGTTTTTGGTCGTAATCAAGATCGCTACAAACTTAAACTAATCCATAAATGTAGTCAGAGCATCCCTAGCTTTCAGCCACTTCTTATTTGAAAGAGATCCGCTTCATATTTTCGGTTTTATGGTTAAATAAAGTTAGGCTGGGTGTGTGGAGTGAAACGTAAACAATGCGATCACACGTGGCGATACGTCGCAATGTCGGCCTTTTCCTCTCATGTGTATGAGAATGTATGTGCATTACTAAAGTAGTACAGGAGTCATAGCGAGAGTTATGTCTGGAGTCTGTAACTCTCTCAGCGTGAGGCTCCAGCAGCTCACGGAGGCGGAGCTGACACAGGCAGCAGAGGGACTGGGGAGAAGCTATGGGAGAAGCACGCAGGATTTTGACTGTAAATAAAAGAGTAGGCTACACTATGTCCATTATCTACATCACTATGGCCCAACATACACATATAGCAACAATATACACATAACATGACATGACAGTGGGGAGCTTTACGGGGTTATAGCTTATCTAAATGAGATGTAAATGAGCCCTATTGTTATTCTCAACAGCAGAGAGAGGTGAGAACTGCCCAAAACTTCAGAGGGTTTTTTCAGCCCTTTGGCCTTTTTGGAATTGTTAACTTCAAATTGCCGCTACGCCTCCAAATATGATCAGATTTCCATGTGTTACACATTGTTGGAAAGCTTGTAGACTACGCATTAATAATCTGTGAAAAGATGCCCCAGAACCGACTTGTGTCCCTGATTCTAGTGTCTGGTCACATATTTTCTTTTAATACAAAAACAGAAGTGATCAGTAACACTGGGTTAACGATATAGGGATGAAAGTCAAATGAGTTGTAAACCAATGAGCGCAGATGAAAGCTGACTGTCAGAGCTAACTCAATTCTTTGCTCTACTGGCCACACTCCTTTGCCTAATGATGTTTACTTAAGGCTAGCCTCTGTCGATATAGCCCGGCTTTTTCTTGGTGATCTGTTTTGTGTATATGTGTGGACTTGCATTTGAAGAACGTCCAACTTGGCCCACGCCTCTTTGGGATGACATCACTTGCGCAGTGTAGCAGACATCCGTTTAAAGACGTGTTTACTGCCTGTAGGCTCGCTCGTGTAAACACGGAGAATCTGGCCCACCATGTGCATGCACTGCATGTTTACATTGAGCAGATAGAAGAATCACAACCACAAGAGGAGGGGGTTAAGACTACGGGGCCAGAGCTGTAGCAGAAGAGTTGTTCTGGGAGGTCTCGGCTAACGGCTCTAAGAGATTATAAGGCGACAAAGTATAGTGTATACAAAAAGGAGGAGGTTGAACAGTGAAGCCGGATTCCAGCTTAGGAACGTTGTAAAGCTGTTGAGGAGTCAGCAGGGCCATGAAAAAAGCTTAAGTCCTGGAGCGCTGCCAAAACAGTGATGAGAAAACAGTGAAAAGCGAATAAAAGGAAACAATACAATCCATGAAGAGGAGGAAGAGGAATCTCATGCTTGAAATCTTCTGAGGAGTTTTTACTTTTTACACATTCCGCCACAGCACTGTCACTTCAAAGCAATGTGCTTTAATGTAAGATAAGATAAGTTAAGATAGCCTTTATTGATCTCACAATGGAGAAATGTACGTGTTACATTCAGCTCTTAGAAACACTCAGGGTGTGCAAATAGGCAGGAAATGTGAAAAAAACAACAATTAAATAGTAAATAGTGGTGTCTTATATACAATGACTACAAAGGACTCCAAGGAGGAGTGATCATTTTTAACCTCTTCTCTTCATTCTGTGAGGGTCACAGACCAGTATGGAGTGGGCGATATGAAAATAATGTATTACCATTTCCTTAGAGTCTGAGAGCATAGAGCTGCATAAAAGAGAAACAATACTGAATCACAATATGACAATAGCACCACAATGGCAGATTGTCACAGGGAACATAACTCAATTTGATTTGTATTGTCATATCACCCACCCCTACCTTGTGCATCTTTAACCTGGATAATTAAAAAGGGAGAGTTGCATCAGAAAGGCTATAAGAGAGAGAGAATAAACCTCATAAAATGCTGCGGTAACAAACTTTAGCATGTCTGTTTTATATATATTATGTAAACCTATGTAAAACACCATCCAACCCTGGTGGTATCTCAACAGAAGCAATGTAAGCTTTTCACCCTGAAATGTTAAAGAAAGATTGTATAGACAATTTAAGGTCAACAAACCTAAATCCTGGGTGACAATGGACAACACATCTTAGGGGAACAATGTCTATGTCTTAAGTACCAACATTGCGGTGAACTTCTATGCATAGGAGGGGGTGGCCTGTGCCCCCTTCAGCCACCCCTTAGACACACCCCTACTTTACATACATCAAAATAGATAACCTTCATTTCCATCCTGACTATGTTACCAGAAAGGGCTCATTTAATATGAATGGACAACACAGCATGTCAAAGACGAATAGGACAATTGAGAAACAAAGCATGAAAAATGATGATTTACAAACAAAGCGCAGAACAAATTACTCTAAAAAGGATAAATATTCAATGCTGCTTGTTTGTCATTTTGATCAGCATCTGCAAAACAAATGAGATTTTCTCCTCCACATGCCCACGCCATCAGAATAACTCAAGGACAGTGAGTCAGCAGCAGGCCAATCTGACTCCAGTTTTAATCTGCGCTGCTGCAATCTGAGATCCCATTAGACGGGACAATCGTTGGGAGGTCACCATGGGCACGACCCTCACCCTTACTGTACCTGCTGAAAGAAAGGCAGGGGAAGAGACAGGGCAGGCTGGCTTTGTTCACGATTTTTTCCCTGACCGAGCGCAGCAGAGCAGACATGAGTATGATGTCACGCAAATAAAGCCACATGGGGAAGATGGGCTGCGTGAGTGATTGACCCGGGAAGAAGGAAGAGAAAGGAATGAAGGTGACGTAGAAGCCCAGCATATGAGAGCAAGAGAGGATCATCTTTCCCCTCCATTCCGGAACGTTTACTTCACCCTTTTCGGATGTGACAAAAAACTGAGGGCTTCAGCGTCGCATATGATCCCACGCACCCATCACACACTCTCTCCAGTGTGCTGCCTTCAGGGAGGGGACTGCAGAGACTAAAGGCGAGGTCCAGCCAACTAACGGACCTCATCCACCAGGCTTTTAGGAATCAGAGCTCTCTCCCTTTGCTGCGCCTTATCCCTCTGCAACACACATCATGCTTTCACAAACAGATAGATATTCAGTCTTAACCAAATTATTTTCCTCAAGATTTTGACAGTATCGTAATTTTTATTATTTTTTATTATCTCTGAAGTCTAAACAGTTTCTTTAAATCTGTCTCTCCTTGTGTAAAAATGTACCTTTTTCCTTATTCCATCTAATGAAGCCATTTGTATTATATTTCATTCTGACCTGGTCAAATGTAGTCTCGCTGTGTAAATGGAATGTGTGTGTTATACTAGAACAATTTATCCACCAAAAACGCAATATGGCATTTAACTTCTCTTTGTTCTCCACAAGCATTTCAATTTCTCTGGTGCCATGCCTGTCTCCGGAGGCTGTGTGACACCAATTAGGCAGTGGCAGAAATGACAAGCCACTGGTCCAAATGCTGTAGATGACAAAAACTCCACTTGAACCGTGTTCCATTGTGTGTGAAAACGTACTGAAAGACTGAAGGAGTGTCAGGAGAATTACACGATGAGGAGGGGAAAGAAACATAAAGCGGCTGTGACAGGACCGAAATGAGACGAGGAAGACGTAGAGTTAAGTTGACGCTAAAAGGCAGCGAGAGAGCGGCTGATGTCACAATTGCAATGAGAAGTTTTCACTCGTCAGCCGACACTTGACTGTCAGGTGATAGAACTGCCAATCCAGGCCAGGAGAATGAGTGACAAGAAAGCTGACATCTGATTTTTCAATTTTATTAAAACATAATATACGCTGGGTTAACATCTTTTTCCAAAAACTATCCCTCTAACAATCACACCTGCTTTCAATTACTTTCTATAATTTTCTTCCTGGTCTCATGTTTGTTGTTTGTCATTCTTTATAAAAGCCTCTTTGAATCCTTTTAAAAGCGCTAAAAGTCCTAAGTATTACTAATACTTTAAAAAAAGGCGGGGTACAAAAACAGCGTCAGGATACATGGTCAGTATTAGATGGCAATGGCGGCCGCAATGCCTGCCATGGTATCATGCCATACCGCCTTTGCTATGCCCGATCCCGTCAGACCTTGGAAGCTAAGCAGGGAAGGGCCTGGTCGGTACTTGGATGGGAGACCGTTTGGGAACACCAGAAAGCCTAGCGAATGTGGTGAGTGAGTGAGTGGTTGGTGGTGGTCGGAGGGGCCGCTGGCGCAGACTGGTTGCCTCGCTTCCGTCAGTCTACCCCAGGGCAGCTGTGGCTACAATAGTAGCTTACCACCACCGAGTATGGAGTGAATGAATAATGCAAGTAAAGCGTCTTTGAGTGTCCAGAAAAGCGCTATATAAAACCGATGCATTATTATTATTATTACAAGCTCTGTTCCTGTGTCTGCTACTTATGTTCAGTGTTCAGTGTCAGAAATACAGTTTGTCTCTTAATGACTATCTGTATGTATGTGACTGACACAGGAGATATGTGAGCATGATGTACTCAAAGTACCGAAAACAAATTCCACCAATTCTGTTGTGTGGCCATTAATAAATGATTCATTGATTCAAATATTGCTTCACTTGTTACTTTAACAACTTAGAGATTTAAGCTGCCCCTTATGAGAGACCAACAGTCCCGGTTAGAATCATAAGGCCGTCCTTCTGTGGACCCACCACCTGGAGGAGCCATAGGGGGCTGGTGCAATGTGATTTGGGCAGCTCCAACAACCCGGCAACGGAAAAGTGGAAGAAAATGGATGGATGGATGGATATTAAAGCTCGGTGACAAGTATTAAGAGTTACACTTGTTGGACAAGGAACAAATACCTGTGATAATACCTAAGTACATTGTTTTCCTAAGTTTCAAGGCACCAGTAAATCATTTTCATTTCATTTATTTATTTCATTCAAAAGTGACATTACAATATCTACAACAAAACAGCTTGAATGAAGAGGAGCATAGATATGAAATATGCCTCTTAATTTGCTTATTGTGCCTGTTTATTTTTTACCCCATTTCAGAGTTACTCTTCAGTCAAACACCTATGCAGTCTGTCTAACCCAGGCAACTTATTCAAATTTAGTTATAGCACTTTTCACATACAAGAAGCACTTCAGAAGACCACAAACCACCACAAATACCATACATACTTACAATACATTCATACATAGACAACGTGGGTAAAGTGCCTTGACCAGGGACACTGCAACTACTCCCCTATATAAAAGTTTTATATGAGTACAAACACATGATAGTTATGTATATTATCATAAGTGGTCATAATCTTATGCCTGGTTGATGTATATGTAAGAACAACCTGCTTCACAACTTCCAAGTCCCTCAGCAGCACTTGTACTTATGGCGTCAAGTCAAGACTGAGAACAGAAGCACTATTATTTCCTGTGCTGTTTGGTAATGTTCACATCTGTAAAACCTGGTGAAGCTGGTAATGGAACATGGTGAGATTTAAAAGGAAAGGGCCCAAGGTGTATTATGCAAGTGTGTGTGCGTGTGTTGTGGGTGGAGAGGTGTGGGGGGTGGGAAGGGTTTACTTGGAAAACAATTCTTCTACAGAAAACTGCCACCTGCTGAAATACACGACAGCAATTTGGAGGAACTGACAAGGACGCAACAGGCAAATGACACACAGATGTTGCTGTTAGTGGTTAACCTCTGAGTTACAGCTGCCAATTTAATGTGGAAAATAACTTTGCCTGTGAAAAACCCACAGCATGAAGCTACTGTTTAGGAAAAGACTTTCAGTTTAAAGCAAGATTCTAAAATTAGTCCATGACAATAAAAAGGTATAAAGTTTTAGACCCAGATTTTTCATCAAGTCCAAGGAATGACTACTGAGGAAGCTACAGTAATTGCTCTGTTTGGAAAGCTGTGTTTAAAAATCCTAAACATAATATGTCCAGAATCTTAAATCTCTCTTTCCCCCGTTGACCTTTTCACTGCTCTGTTATGGTCTTGAAGTGCTAGAGGCCATGCAATAAGTCAGTGCAGGGGGTGTAGGTAAATTATGTAAAGCGTTAAAACAAAGCCATGATTTGACATCTCCGTGCCCCACTGACCTTGACAACTGGCCCTGAAAAGCTGAAGTGAAAGCACCAGTGAAGCATAGCAGTGTTACATATTGCAGAGGCCAGAATGTCTTAGCCCTGCAAAGTCTTAAGTGACTAACATAGCGATTAGTTTGACGATTGACCTGATGGAGGTTTTGAATGTATTTGTCCCAGTAGACAGAGGAGGCAATCGTATCAGTAACGCTGAGAAAGCCTGATGCAGCATAGAGCAGCATGTGTAAAACAAGACTTAACTATTATATAGTGACGGAAAGTTGAGCAGATCCATAGCATGACAGGAAGTCGATAATATGATACCAGGATGTATTTGCCATCATGAATGAGGGTCTGACAAAAAGACTATTCCATCAGTATTTTAGAAATATACAAATATGTTGACATTCTCCTTAGGTTACAAACTTTTCTCTTTATTTGCTATAGTATAGTTGTACACAATGACCACGGACAACTGTCCGGAAGCTGTACCGGATGGACAGTAAAACTGTTGGCACCTTTAAAACTGTGAGTCCAGTTGTTTTGGTTTTATCTTTCTGAATTTGAATGAACTACCCTGATGGCCCAAAATGTAAATTATTTTTTTAAATGGCCACTTCAGGCGAGACACTGCACTGGGTTTGCTCCAATTAACTAGTTGTCATTCCGGAACTATCCTGACAATTAGAACACAAGCTGTAAGTATGTGACCTTCCCAAACTGGGGCAATGTAAGCTATAGGGCCTATTGAGAGACATAGCGCATTCAAAGCCATCGCAAAGATGTATGTACAAAAATGCTACAACTTGATTATATATTAAAGAGATCTGACGTTTATAATGCCAGACTTTAGGTTGCCTGTGCCTACAGGTGAGAGTATAATCTGTGCATCAATAAGAATTAATTTCAAGGCCAAACCTATGTGGAATGTTGAGATGTGTAATAACACTGCTCTCTAGTGTCCAGGCTTGCTAGTACATGTTTATGATGTCTTGCACAAAATATAGCACAGAGCATTGTATGATTTTCCCTGGATTCTATAGAGACGACTTAAAAGCATGCTTAAGATTTAATTTACTAAGCATTTGCACGCACACAAAATAGAGTGTGTCCTAAATTGGTGCAAAAAGCAGATGCAGATGAGATTTTTATATTTCATCAAATCCAATCAACCATTTCATAAACATTAAAAGGTCACAGCGCAAACTCATCGATATCAGATTTGCCTTGTAATTTGCTCTATTGCACTATGTGGTAAGTCCACCATTGTTGTTGTCTTCGTCATATTTGAAATAAATTAATCTTCTTGCGCATGCCCTTATAGTCTTAGTTTAAAGTCTTTATAGTTTATTATTTATCTAATAGGCAAGTAAGTTTTCAATAAGGAATTGCAATACTTTGCCCACATTTTCCAACAGCAGTAAAGCAGATGTCAGTCTCTGAATGCAATGCTGAAAAGTACAAAGGCACATAAAAAGTATGACTGTAAAAGCCGTTTTCTATTTGTTTAAAGTTAAACCAATCCACACCAAAGTGTTTTAACAACACAGATACACACCAGTCCTTAAGTCATCAACATTTGTTTGAGTTTGGGTGATGCACGAACACAGAAAAACATCTTGGAAATATTTTAATTGTCATAGTGTTTGGCAGTCCAGGCACATACATGTACAGTTGTTGCACTCTCCTATTCTAATTTATGATCTTGCGATTTAGGTTTCCCTATTTGAGACGTATATCATGGCAAGAACTGGAATAAACCAGGGCTGAATTAGGTTTATACCAGAATAATTGTCAACAAAAATAAGATTTTTTATATTCATCTGTAAAAAAAAAAAAAAAGGCTGACAAAAGGCTTTTTATATTCATTTGTAACCAAGTGCAGCTAAAATAAGTACTCAATCCAAATGAAAATTAACCCATGAAATTGAATTGCAAAAAAATCCTCAGTACCAGTAACAACACCCATTGTGTCCACCACTAGCACAATGTCACAAGTAGTTCTATTTTGACTGCTTAAGTTTCCTCTGTGTGTTTCGGTTTCCTTACCACCAAAACATGCCCAGATTTCATGAAGGACTCCACTGAAAAATACATTCTGAAATTTAGAGGGACCAGCACTGCTTCTCTGATGCAGTGGCTTTCTATTAGTGCAGGAGAACAAGGCACATGGGCAATTAGCCAGAGCATGAATAGTAGAGTTTGATGGAGAGAAAGAATAAAAAGCAAAAACTGATGTGTGCTGCTATATTCTACCACTAGAGGGCACTCACACACCTGAAGAGAGGAAATAGAAAAGGTTAACAAAGCTTTACTGGGCTCATGCATTTTCTTCAATTATGATTACATACATGCTTCAACCATCCATAACTATTCATTAATTCAATGTAAAGATGAAAGGCTGATTCTAAGCTAATGGCTAAATAACAAATCATAGATATAAAACAATGAACACAAGTATACAGTTACACACCAGTGTAAATATGCCCCCTGTTTAAAACCACAAACAGCAATAAAACACTTAGCAAATACATATTTATGTAACAGCCTGCAGCTGACCTACACAAAGCAGAGGCACTGAGCAGGAATGCTCACAGACTAC
This sequence comes from Neogobius melanostomus, assembly GCA_007210695.1. NCBI lineage: Eukaryota > Metazoa > Chordata > Actinopteri > Gobiiformes > Gobiidae > Neogobius > Neogobius melanostomus. The sequence continues at coordinate 705,971 of VHKM01000581.1, read as the reverse complement.
GCTTGATCCCTTAGTAATATAACAAAACAAACCAAACCGATATCAGTCCGGGCTGGGTTTCTTAAGGACATTCTATTACCAGCAGCTTACTTTTCACTGCGGGGCAAGGTAAAATATACTTCATCCTGGCTTTATCTCACATGTTTCTCAGCAGCAGATCATGTGCTTTCAAAAGACTGAACAACATGACAAACTGTGTTGCCAAAATATACAGTAAACTCTCCTTTAGAATTAGCATCAACCAGATCAGTTACGCAACCAGCATAAACTCAGCAGAGCTTAAGTGTCAAACACCAACATCATCTCATTTCACAATTTATGCTCCAAAAGTATAAATAGTATAATAACAGTTTGCATAGTCCATAGTCCATTTTCTTTTATACGAGAAAAAAAGTGTATCGCACAAATATAAAAGTTGTTCTAATATGTTTTTGAAAAAAACTGCTCAATCACAAGCTTATAAAGCTCTTACCACATGTGTGATGCAAATACGTTCATTACAAGAACCAAAAGTTGGAGTTTTGCTACTACATCAAAGAGAAATTACTAACAGGATATATCTACTGCAAGGCAGTGCAGCTAAAGGAAGGAAGCAAAAACTAAAGCCATAAAGAGTGACTTATCTTAACTTCAATAAAACTTATTTACATTTTCAAACAAGATCTACTGTAATAAGGAAATGAGCAATGGCATAGAATATACTGTAAGGGGCAGATAACCTACACATGATTACTTGTTCTGAGGACCATATCAAATAGAATTATCCTATGAACTGGGCAGCTGCTGAGTGGACTGTTTATTCTGGTCCATTTTCCAGCTTGTTGTATTGAGACATCATTACCCACAACCTGCAGTGTTTACAGTTTCACTGTACTGATAGTGGCAGCACCTGCTCGGAGTCAAACACGCACCATTCAGGTCAGTAGCTATTTGCAGGGTAAGTCATATTCATCTAATTCAGTTGTAAATATCATGTTCAAAATGTTTTATTTTGTGCTCTACCTTTCAGATGTTGAACTGTATGCTGATAGATGACATGTTGGAGAGGTATTACCTGTCACCATTTTACGCTATTGAATTTTGTGTGGGTTTTCCAGGAAATGTCTTGGTCATGCTTGGTTACATCTTTTGTTTGCCCAAGTGGCAAAGCTGCAACATATACCTGTTCAGCATGGCAGTGTCTGACCTTATTTTTCTGTGTACATTACCACGTCTCACCTACCTCTACTCAAATGACCAGTCAGAAACCAGTCCTTATGCATGTGTTGTAAACCGGTATGTCCTGCATGTCAACCTCTATTCTTCCATTCTGGTCATGATGTGGCTGAGCATGGATCGCTTCCTTCTGATAAAATATCCAAGCCGGAATCATATCCTCCTGAGGCCACGCACAGCGGTGATGGTGACTGGATTGAGCTGGCTCATGGTCAATGCTGAAGTAGCCCCTATGATAGATCTGATGATCCAGGATCTGCGGAGCAGAAACTCAAGCCACTGCAAAGACTTTGCCAGTCTAAAAGGAGATATTGATAATTTAGGCTACAGTCTGGGATTGACCGTGTTTGGATACATTTTGCCTCTCTTTGGACTTTGCTTCTTCTCATACAAGATTTCATGTCTGCTTCGTGTACAAGACAGAATTCTACCAAACAGGAATACTTCCTTCAAACGGCCTCTAAAAGTAGTCACTGCTGCAACAGTTATCTTTCTGGCTCTTTACACTCCATACCATGTCATGAGAAATGTCAGAATTGCATCTCAGAAGCCCTGGGCAAAGCTGGAGCCCTGTGCCAAAATGTACATAGAGGCAATGTACATCATTACGCGGCCCTGGCCTTTTTACACAGTGTAATCCACCCAATATTCCACTTCTGCATGGGAGATAAGTTTAGAGACTTGCTGCTTATAAAGTGCCGACAATTGTTGAGAAAGACAGAGCAGCACCGAGAACCAACATGAAGCAAAAGTGAAACATGTTATGTGAATGGGTTTGGAAATGGACAATAGGTTTGACCTTACATTTTTAAGCAAGACTGTTAATTATATCACATCTTCTATTTGCAGTGCTGTGTATTGGTATATGATTACACAATGCTATATGCATGCAGTTTGAGGATCACTTGTTGTTTATGAAGAAATACAACTGAACAAAGTAAAGTAAATAGTCATTGTAGTGTACTTAGTTAACCATGGGTCTATTACAGAGGATGTTGGTTACCATTCTTTTCTTTCTCTGTATGTCCTCATGAACTGGTCTTTTAAGTCTGAACATAATATTATTCATCTCACTAGTAATGTAGACAGTCCATCATCGTTGCGCTCACAAGCACTGAGCCTCACATGGTGTTAACGTAACAGAGGTGATCAGGTGGTTTCTCTCAGACAAGACTGATCACACCGCCGCCCAGTGCCAGTTCATTTACACTGGCATTTTTCCTGGAAAAACTAATAAAACTACTGAAATGAACTGGCCAGTTCTCTCTGTGTGAGTTTCACCACAAAGAGAGAAAGGGGGAAGAAGAAGGAAAAAAAAGAAAGGGGGGGGGGTTGGTGTATCAAAGGTACAAGTGAGGACACATGCAAAGAGACTGTATTTTGTAGAATAATTGTGCAGAGGGAAAAGACCATTGTAAAGTTAATAAAAACGTAATTTTTACTGTATGTGTGGTCTAATTAGCATTTCACTTCAAGAAAGACTGAAACACTAAAAGGTTATGTCATCATTAGTGCATGCTTAGGGCTACATACTGTACTAGTACATGTGCAGGGCAAAATCTTAAGTGTTGCCAGTATGATATAATCCATTTCATGTTACTGTTATTACCCTGAAAACACTATGAGAGGATTTAGAGAGAACTACCACTGCCATTTTCATTTCATAACATGAGCCCAGATAATTAATATTATCTCAAAATATTGATTTATTTGAGTGATATTTGAGCATTTCAGTTGTTTGTGAATCAATTGATAATATTCTTGCTGTTCTTTCATTTCAGATGCATCTCTTGTGTTGTTTGATCTTATACAAAATAATTAGTAACAAGGTTTATTGTTAGAAAGAATTCAGTGATAAATGTGGTATGTATACTGTACATATATTTACATCATGGAAGTATCTGAGCAAAAAGCTCAGCACCGTTCTCACATGTTGGAAGTTCAGTGCATTTGTCAACTGTAAGAAACTTGACACGGTTACATAACATTATTGTCTGAAAAATTAGGCAGAAAGAACCCTACAGAAAAACAATATCATAAATGACTCAATTATTAAGTTAATTAACTTCATTTTACATTCACTTGTCAAAGTCTTGGTGCTTCCTTCTTCAAAATATTACATAATTTGTCACAGCGTCAATACCAGCAATATATGTTCTATGTCAAAATAATCTTGCAAAATGCAAGATTAAAATAAACAATATGTTGAAGTTATGAAAAAAATGATATTTTAAATAAATTAGATATTTCTTTAATTTTTACAAGTTCACTTGTAACCATGCGATAAAGTTATCAGTCATTAGATGTGCAATCAGGAAGTCAGTTGGCCACACAGTGAACATCATTGCTCCATGAAATCCAGCCTCATAATGTTCATGAGTCACATCCACTCCAGCCGCACGCAGCCGTGTGACGTACATGATCCCATCGTCCCGCAGGACATCAAACTCACATGTCAGGACGTAGGTCTTTGGAAGTGCATTCAGAGCTGAATCTGGGACCAAAAGGGGAGACGCTCTTGCATCAGCAAAAGAGTGCCACTGTCCATCTTTCTGTATCGCTTCACTCTCCCCATGCAACGTCGCTGGTGCACTGTAGTTGTACTGTTGATGGTATTTTTCTGGTAAGAAGGCACTCCAGTTAACAAACTTCAGCAAACTGGAAGACTCTGGGCTGTTGTGTGCGTTAGCCATCATGGCCTTAAAGAGTTTTTTGTCACTTGTGAAGTACTCACTCCAGAATCGCACCATGAGGGTGCGCGGCAGGAGGGGCATGTCTTGATTCTGCTGATATGATGGCGTGTTGAGGTCTAGAGCCTGCATCACGGGGTAAAGTAGACCCTGGGCTGTGAAATGAACTTGTTGTTGTGGATCGTCTAGCAGCTGTATAGAGAGAAACAGTGTACTCAGAATCAAATAAAACCATTTTTTTTTAAATGCTCAAAATGCCTAAACTCTGTGTATGTGTATGAGGCTGGGGGAGGGGGGTGTATTTTAAAACCAGCATGCTTGGTTATAAATGGGCAGCTCCTCTGATGTTATTTACTTCACCCTTCTTATCCCTGTTGCCCGTCTGCTTGGCTAAATACAAACAAATGATGTATGTAAAAACATGCTTCTGCTCCTGAACTGATCAGTGAAGTTTAGTTTATGACCGATAGACTTAACATTATTTTGCATAGAAATTACAGAAAAAAGCAAGTCAATACAACTGTACTAATAGTATAATGGCTTGAATTGATATAATGATTTACAATCTTGCCAAGTTTTGTCAAAGCAAGACAACAGACATTATTTATTCACTCCCCACATTCTGTGGTCGTAAGAAAGTACTGTAGCAATAGCTTCCCAAATCGATCGCTCGCACGTACATGCACGCACACACACGCACTCACACACGCACACACACATGCACACACGCACACATACAGGGGGACAGAAGTACACAACAATGGTACAGGTTCAGATTGTTAGAGTTGTAAAGCTCTACCACCTGAGCCATGTCAAAAGATTCAAAGAAAGGCCTCCCACACACACACTGTTTTCCCCTCACTGGCTCTGCTCGATATCTATTAACTTGTCAACCTAGCTTGAGAAGTGCAAGAGCTACCTGCAGCACTATGCTTTCCAAGTAGCTGCCCAAAGGCACTGTGAATTATTCACAAGCTTGATGGGTCAAATGTATGATGTTAAAATGGCGTTTGAAGGCCTCCTACCAAAGGACCATAGATGCTCAAGTAGTGACATTTCAATGGGAATAAGTGATCAGAAGTGAACTAATAAATATTGTATTAGAAACATTAGATCTCTTCTATTGGTATTTGCCACAGGGAAGATGGTGGGAGACCCCAGCTCTAAAGGCACACCACAGATACTATTGCTTTTTAATGACAAGACACATCCTAAAAGTATACTAACATGAGGCTACTGAATACCTGCTGAGTGACTGCAGCAGCCAGGTTTCCCCCTGCACTGTCTCCAGACACAGCTATACGTCCTGGGTTGACAGAATACTGAGTCAGGATGTCCTTCTGAAGGAAATGTTTGACCACACGATACACGTCCTCATATGGGACAGGAAAGTGATGAGGAGGGGCAAGACGATACCTGAAAACAAATTGATACTTTACATCATTGTTCCTATGATTGCTGACTAATCCATTTTTAGTTTGCAAGCCGTGACAAGTACTAATCACAAAGGACGAAGGCGGTGTTTGTAAGCTTTATTCACTATGAGTGACTAATATTGCATCTGAGCAAATCAAAACATGTACTGTACAGTAGCTATGTACATTTTTGGGGACTATGTTACGCTTGTATAGGCAGGATAGACATACATTTTCTATTTGTTTAAATTGGCATCATGTGTCGACTACTTCTGTGCATGTTACAAGTAGTTTGTTTTTGGACAGTGTAGAATGATGAAATGTGTTACCGATTGATGTAATACTTACTCTACAGAAAGAACCACCGCATTAAGCTCTTTCACAATCTTTCTGGCCAGGTGATCATATGGACTCATTCCTGCAACGAGATTTACAACAAAATTAAAATGTACTTAATCTATATAATAAAAAATAGCAACAAAGACACTCACTAGCACTGCCTAGACACCATCCTCCACCATGTAGGTACACCACAGCTCTTCTAAGATCAGAAGCATCCGTTTCCTGCTGTGGCTGGTACAGAAGAACATCAATTCCTTCAAACTTCTCCTCTATGACTTGAACATGTTCATCAGACAATGGAACTATTTTCTCAATCGCAGTGATGAGGTACATCACGCCCATATAGTCTTGAAGCCCCACTAATTCACTGAAGTCTGCCTATAGACACAACAAAGGAGAAAATAGGGATTATTTATGAAGCATAGTAAAAACATATATATATATATATATAACTTCTATAATTGTAACACCCTACAATGCATTACATGCATGAGCTTTATGATGATGAACTATATGTTTATAGCAAGCAACATTATAAACGAAAATTGCCCCTAAAATGTGTTCATTAAACATGTGCATACTTGCATTTAAATCTGAATAATTTGCAAATGATTTCCCACAGTAAGCTAATATAATAGGCATTAGATTTGAACTCATGACAATAAAAGTAGGTAAGGCAAGTTCATTTATACCGCGCATTTCGTACACAAGACAACTCAATGTGCCTGGTAATGCATCTGCATAAAACAAATGCAAGAGTTGAATCCAACATTAGGTCTATTATTAGCTTAAGTGAGCAAGACTATACAACTGATGGATTAGTGTCTGACATAATCTGTTGTGACAGAGCTCATCAGCAAAAGTGTTTATAATGTGTTAAACAAAGGCATAAGTGTGAGTGAATGGGTCAGGTTTTATAAGGTAGACACTTTCTGGATATTATTTGTTACTGTAGTATATACTGTATACAGAAGCTGCATCATAGGTATTTATCATATTGGACTTACCACATGACTGAGCGTCCTGAAGAAACAGTTGGTAAGCATAAGTTTCCATTTCTGCTCCATCTGTTCAGGCAGGGGTTCATAAATATAATAAGACGAAAAGGAACAGACAGAAACGAATAAGATGATGCGTCCCCACTTCATTGTATAGGTGCGTTATCCACAGTGGACAGTCAGCTGCGCACTCCAAAAAGCTGCTCCCTACACACGCTGGACTTTAATTTAGAAGCAGACCTATGGCGTCAGACTTGTGTCAAAAGAAATTTAGTGTGTGTGAGTACCACACCGTGCTGCAGTTGAGAAAATAACACACACATGCACATTCTGCTCCTCTCCTCCCTTACTGTGAAACTCTGCTTGCTCACAAAAAGCTTTTATACGATTAGAGGCAGCACCCACTACAGACATTGAGCCACATGTGATTGGTCACTTTTCTTCAAATCCCGCCTCCGACAATTGTGCTATTCATAGTAGCAGTAGCAGATTGATAAATTATATTTGGATAATGAATTAACTTATTTTAAAGCTGAACTGAAAGCATGTATGCTTGAATGAAAAATGAGCCACTGGAGCCACAGCCCATCAAAATGACCCAAAAGCCACTGAAGATTTTTGTAAAAAGAAACAGAAAAAAATGTGAATGTATGGTAATTTTAAGGCTCTTTTTTGGAATGTACATTTTGACATTAGGGTCTAGAAAGGGTGCAAAAATGAAGGATCACACGAAGGTTAAGCCTATGCATTTGCAAACGAAGAAGTAGAAGAAGAAGAAGAAGATCTTTATTTATATATATATTTATATGGTCACAAAGCACTTTACATGAGAGCATTTTACATTCACTCCATACTCAGTGGTGGTAAGCTATGTTAGTAGCTTCAGTTTCCCCTGGGGGAGACTGACAGAAGCGCTGTCGCGACTGCACACCTCTGCGCCAACGGTCCCTCTGACCACCACCATACATTCACACACATCATTCATCCTGGCCTATTGTACATGTTTTTAGTGGTAGGGGAAACCAAACTACCCGGAGGAAACCTACACAGACACGGGGAGAACATGCAAACTCCACACAGAAAGGCCCCCTCCAGGTGGGAATCGAACCCGGGATCTTCTAGCTGTGAAGCACTTGCGCTAACCGCTGTGCTACTGTGCCGCCCAATAAGGCAATGAATGCACTTTTAACAGAAGTGTAATGATCTATATGTTCTTTCGACGGGGCGACCGTAATGCAGAGAGTAGAGTGGGTCGCGCTGTGACCGGAGGGTTGGCAGTTTGAATCCCATAGGTTAAGGTGCTTTATTTGTCATTATACAACAACTGTACAATGAAATTTGTCCTCTGTATTTGACCCATCTCCAGATGAGGAGCCAGGCTGAGGGTCAGAATCACCTGGCTGGGAGATTCTCCTATTGCACATGATTTTAGTGGTAGGGGAAACCGGAGAACCCGGATGAAACCTACACAGACAGGGGAAAAACATGCAAACTCCACACAGAAAGGCCCTGTCCAGGTGGGAATCGAACCTGTGACCATCTAGCTGTGAAGCAGGAACGCTAACCGCTGCGCTATCGTGCCACCAGATGCACACTGTTTTTGTGTCCTTGGGCAAGGCATTTTACCCACCTCGCCTCCCGTATCTGCGAAAACTTGTGCATGAATGAGAGTGTGAATATGTGAGTGGTTCCTTGAGGTAAAGCGCTTTGAGTGCCTAAAACAGGTAGAAAAGTGCTATATAAATGTGACCATTTACCATTTACCGGGATTCCCAGAACTCAGATCACAAGGTGATGCTTTTAGTTATTGCAATGTGCTGCTTTCATTGTCTCCATAATGTTCTATTTTATTCAAGAAAGCAGGCAGGACATTGGTTCTAATATGAGTTCATGGTTACTTAAATAATTATGAAATTGAGCATGCAAATTCATTTCAACCAAAGAGAGACAATTATCAAATTGTAGCTAGAGTACACATTTTCACACGGGGCACCATCAGTGGACACTGGGTGCTTACCAAAAGAAGGAAAGGGCACTGCTTCAGGTGGGAGAGGTGTGAGCCCCGGGACGCTGACAGTGCTGAGTATCCCATGTTCACAGTAAGTGACAGCGACCCAATATGCCAATAAACATGGCACAATATGCATATTCAGCTTTCATTCAGTCAGTCACTCACTGGCTGCTTTCACACACAACTGCCCACACTGAATTTACAGCATGGACCAAATGCCCACTTAAAGAAGTCAAGGAGACTATTGTCTTTTTGGAGAGGAGCATATCCGGAAACATGTAGCTATGACCGATGCCTTTACGCATCTGTGCACTCTGTCAGTCAAAGGGCTTAGCATCCAAATGAAAAAAAAAGTCCATCAGAACGGGCTTTTTCTGTCTCACTTGCTCTTTGCCGATTGAGGGGTTAAACAGTGGATACAGGATAAGGCACTAGCGTACTTAGAAACAAATACAAACTTGGCTGATTTAAACATTTCATATTTCCATAGTTTAGTATAAAATCACAAGTAAACACTTTAATTTGCAAAATGTTTTACTACTTAGAAAGAATTATCAGTACTGTCCAGAGCATTAGTGTTAAGGCAACACTACGATACAGAAGGTCATGTTTTTATGTACATTATTTTATGGGCTGTTAGAAACTAGATAAAGAAGACTGGTAAGTATTCATATTTTATAAACAGCTTGTGTACTTTTGATATAAATCCCAATGCATCCCCTACAAATTCTCTTACAGCTAATGTTTGGACATTTTAGCTACAGCAAGGTCCAGAGGACAAAACATGTTTGTTTGCTGTGGTTGTTACAATGAGCAGGTGATGTACCTACTCATTTCATGCATGAGTCCACATTTACAATGTGAAGTGCCTCATCCCGATCCTCTCTTTGTTCACAGAACTATGGGGGCTGGCTCACATGAGCTTTTTTTTTTCTCTGTGATGTGCATGCAACAAACCTAGCCGGTCCAGCTGTGCAAGTAATTCGTGCCTCTAATGGAGGAAGGCGCAAGTCAAAATGCCTTTAAGTTTTCTGACAGTCTTGGTTTCATGTCAATTGGCCAAAGAAACAGTGCATATGTCCTATGTGTATTAAATCACGCACTAATTATAATATGACCCAAAGGTATACTTCACTTTAGGGCATAGAATCAGAAGCACTTGAAGTGCATGTGTTTTGAATCTACCCTACTGGCCAAACACGTGTACTCCACAAACAGAGGCTCTTCGTCTGATCTCTGTTCAGTCTGGTTATTTTCTTGAGTATTTTTAGACCAAAATGTATCGATGCACTACAAGCAATATATTGGCCAAAGTTTCTCATTTCTAACAAAAAAAGAAAGTGCACAACATTTTAAGGAGGTTGTTAACAGGTAAAAATTACTTTAAGTAAACTAAAACTAGTATCAAAACTTACACTGAACTAGTGATTTTTAATTTAAAAAATCTAGCATTTCTGTGGAGCTTTACTGAGGTCTTGTTTGATTGGTTAACTATGCGCAAAGAGAAAATTCCACTAATATATAATGACCTGAGACTACATGCTGATAGCAAGAATTCTGGCTATGTCAGGCTTTTGGCCCACGGTGTGCCTCCCTCACATAATAAAGGCCCATCCCAATGCATCCCCTACAAATTCTCTCCAGACTCTGCTTCTTACAGCTAATGTTCGGACATTTAGCTACAGCAGCTAACAGATGTATTATATGTCACATAAATCTGTTGTTTAAATTCTGTTGAAGGAAATGTTTGCTTTTACTGAAATCTGAATATATACAATATGTAAATATTGTAAAAAGAATAGACTTGTTTCCTCAAATGTTGACCTGTATGTTGACATGCACCTTGTTGCTGCAGCATTAAGACTTCACTGAGCAGGGCGCTATGGTAACAAGGCAGTGTAAGCTAATAATATTAGTTGTGACAGATGAGATAAGACATAAGCTAATGTGTCTTGCCAACACTGGGAGCAGTATAGTACTGACTGCAGTACTATACTTTTCTCCCATATTGTTCATAATATTAAGGTGATTTTGAGTACCTAAAAGGTCTAAAAACTCTGCTTAAGTTACTAATTTGATTAGACACAGTAAAATGAAACTGCAGGTTATGTAATAGTTTCACAGATTGAAAGAGGGACGTGTTTACGCCGTCTCAATCTGTGTAGGTCTGCACACAGATGCAAGTCAATTAATCAATCAATCAATGGTTTTGTATAGCCCAATATCACAACAGGAGTTGCCGCATAGGGCTAGTCGAGGTCTATATATCTGTAGTAAGGCAGGGAGCACCCAGCACACAGGGAGGATTAGTGCTGCCCCACTGTAGACGGATCACTGCTGAGCTGCACTGACTCATGTCTCTGAATATGAATCATGCTTCAGAAACTCAGGGACTCCCCCTGGAATGGCCTCCCTCCTCGAGTTTTTTTCTCATCTTCTAAGAGGACCATCTCAGATAGTAAATCTTTAATGACTTCTCCCCCACTGACAAAGTGGGGGAGAAGCCATTAAAGAAGGGTGACAGAAAGTGCATAGGTCTGATGCTGTCATCATCTAAGTCTGCCATACTGAGCCACATCGCAGCCCAGCAGCCTACAGTGTAGGGGGAGTTCAAGGAGATTTGAAAAAGGCTTCAACAAATTCAATTAAATATGAATGATGAATGTTCTGCACAGATACTTTTAGCACATTCTTGAGGTTACACAATGTGTTGATTATGATGCTGATGATGCAATCAATTGGCGGAAGACATCTGAAAGCATTTAAAAGTTATTTTTGTCTGATTTATTTAACAGTCAAGTTTTTACATCAAAATAACTTTCTATTGTCATTGATATCAATTGATAAAGAGAATCTAATATCAAGTAAATTGACCTCTGGTCAACAAAAACTGTCTTTAAAACTTGTGACTACATCAGGATTAAGTTCTTCAAGGTGTGCCTCCAAATCATGGGACTGGGTGCAGGAAAGAGTCCCGGATAAGCTCTTTATCATTAGTCGCTATTCAATACTTGTGTCATAGGAATGTTGCCCTCTCACCTCTTTCTTCTCCCTTTCTCTCATGTTCCTTTCAGGTGGACCTATAGTGAGAGAAGTTTGCTGCCCACTAGAGGGTGCTATATGTCTAAGTCTATTACAAAGTTGGTTGATACTTTGCTTCCCATATTCTAAACACTGCTCTGGTGACATCTAGAGGTAAATAATGTACATTGCAAATTACTACGACTGTATTGTTTTAGTTTTTTGTTTGTTTTGTTTTTGTTTTTCTGGGTATTGTAGTAAACAGGTCCTGAAGAGATACGGGTTTAAACTAGTGTTAATTTTGACATATTTTAATTTAGTTTTAGTCTTAGTCTTTTGACGAAAATGTAATTCAATTTTAGTCGAGATTTAGTCAAAAAAATATCTTCAATTTTAGTCTAGTTTTAGTCGACTAAAATTGCAAGTAAATTTAGCCGACTTTGCATTTATAATATTCATTATAATCACATTTAATCAAGGTCCTCTGCTTCATGGAGCTGCTCCCACATGAACAAAGCTCAGAGCTGTTTCTTTGGCAGGGAATGTATATGATATGAAGCTCTTTCAGACTGTCAATAGAAGTTTGGATGATTTTAGTCTATCCTTTTCATTTTTATTTAGTCTTATTTTAGTCAATTAAAATATCTGGACATTTTAGTCTCATGAAAAATGTTTCATTTAGTTTTAGTGCAAGCATAAAACGCGCTCAACTCACTAAATGCCCTCTGACTGGGTGCTAATTCCAATGAACAATGTAGAAATAGAAAAAGGCCAGCACTCCTAGTCAGAATGAAGTTTTTATTGCCTGTCAGACGTTTCGGGGGTCTCCCTTCTTCAGTGTCAGGCAAACAAACACTCTCACACACAGGTGCAAACACTTACACAATCAGGGCAGGGCCACTCATGTGTCCGCCGACATAATACAAGTTACAGGGACACTTCAAAAGATACACCACAAATGATGTTCTGCATGTGATTCTGCCTTTAACCCTGAATGCAAATCCCGTGCTGGGATCAGCACGGGATTTGCTCTATCACTCATCCCAGCACGGGATGTAACTTGTATTATGTCGGGAAAACAAAAAGAGAACTGAAAACAAGAATTTGCGAACATAAATGTGCAATAAGAAAGAAGGACGAGAAATCATCTGTGGCGCGACATTTTCATGAATTAAATCATACAGTCAGTGACTTGAAGTTTTGTGGCATAGAAACAGTGGCCATGCCAAAAAGGGGTGGAGACAGAGACAACCTCTTATTGAGAAGGGAATGTTTTTGGATACATCAATTGGACACTATGTTCCCTAATGGACTCAATGAGGAAATTTTGTTGAACTGCTTTTTATAATTTTGTATAATAATAATCTTTTCTTTCTTGTCAATCTGTGGAGAAGTGGGCGGACACATGAGTGGCCCTGCCCTGATTGTGTAAGTGTTTGCACCTGTGTGTGAGAGTGTTTGTTTGCCTGACACTGAAGAAGGGAGACCCCCCGAAACGTCTGACAGGCAATAAAAACTTCATTCGGACTAGGAGTGCTGGCCTTTTTCTATTTATAATTTAGTTTTAGTCCAATTTTAGTCATCAAAAATATCACTTTGACTAGAATTAAGACTAAATATTTTAGTCGACTAAATTAACACAGGTTTAAACCAAAAACTAGGAGCTCATATTTATCAAAAGCTTTTGTCAAAGTTTATGAAACATATTTTTTTTAAAGTACTTTCAGTAGTACTTTTACAATCTAGTTTAAGTTATTATGGTTATGGAAAAAACTGTCATGAAGCTGTCAAGTCCTTCATTAAACTGAGTGCAGTCCCTGAGCTGTGGTTTAATACTTTTGAGTTTTCTAAATTTTGGACTGAGTAGTTACATGTTGAAGTGGCTTGTGACAATGCTGAATAATGCCTATCTCATACTGAGGTCAAGAATGTTTGAAGCAAATATTTGTAATAATAATGAGCTTTAACTGTTGTTACAGTAAATCATGCAACGCAAATCAGCAATGAAAACTTTGTTTTTATGTTTTTAGTTTTACTGTGGCCTAAAGTGTATCAGAAGTAATAGCCTTGTAGAAATACAGTGTTTAGTAACATACTGTTTCTCCTAGTATCTACTCACAAACATGATATTGTTTGCATATATATATATATATATATGTGACAAAGTGGGTTTGTCCCCGTATTTATTTTGGACATTTTGTTTCATTTGCAATATCCATCAGCTAAAAATAACCAACTAGATTCATATCATTTGTTTAAGTTACTGATTACACTTCATTGTCCGTTTTAAAACTTTGTTTTATTGGCATATAACTTGCCTGTACATTGCTGGAACAAAGGGAAGGCGTGGTCCTTGTCGGCCATTTTAAAATCTCAGGCTGAACCATGTGGCAGGGGGAAAAACTGGTTACAACTTTGAGTTTCCTTTTTGTATATGAGTTTGGTTTCTATTTTGTCTTAATTTGATTTAAACACTTGTCATTTGGACAAACACCAACCTGTTTTATGTAAAATGTTAACTTACCAGCTAAACTTATTTGAACTCACCCATCACACTAATGGTATTACCTGGGGGAGGTCTTTTCCCATTAGGAGCTGTATAAAAGGTGTCTGCTTTAGTCACACGGGAAGCCATTTTGTTCATGGAGGTGACACATGTTTGTCATGAAAGAATAAATGTTGCCTGGTAATATTGTGTTCGTCAAGTCTGCCTGCCCATTTTGACCACTCTGTGGCCAGCTTCCCCACTATATATATATATATATATATATATATATATATATATATATATATATATATATATATATATATATATATATATATATATATATATATCGATGGCCGGAATGCAAAACCTCCTATGTGCACAATGCTGAAAAAACACTTATCTGCACTTTGGGAGGCAAAAATACCTTGAATTGTTGACACATATTGCAGAAATAGGGTCTAAGGACATTAGAATATGCTTGAATATCTTTAAAAAAGACCATACTATAATAGAAATAAACGTTTTCTTTGTTTCCTGAAAAAAGTGATTTTTTTCGGATAGGAGGTTTTGCATTCTCGACATACTCTATTTAAGATCTAAGATTTGAGATTAGAACACCTGCCTCATCATTTGCCTGAGGAAGACCTTGCCGGGTCGCTAATTTTTTTTCCTAGGATGGGAAAGGGGCTTTTTCCATTAATTTTAGTGTTTTTAAGGTTAGGGTTATGTTTAGGTCTAGGGGTAGTTTGGATCAGTTTAAACTAGGGTTGTTCTCAAATGTGGCCTTTCCCATCCTAGGAAAAAAAATGTCGCTGCCAGGTCAAAACATTGCAACTTATTAAATAAAACGGTAACACTTTATTTTACACTACCCTTGATACATTGTACCTGCCACATTAAGTACAACGTAATGTGCTGTGTAACACTGTGTAATAACTTGTACCTACAGGTTACATACACAATGGAATAATGTGTATTAGCATTAGTGGTACATAATGTAACAAGAAATACAACCCAAACTCTAACCCTAAAGGTCTATGTCTTATTACATTATGTACCTCCAAAGTACTAATACACATTATTCCATTGTGTATGTACTGCATAGGTACAAGTTATTACACATTGTTACAAAGCACATTACATTGTACTAAATTTAGTTGGGTACAATGTATCAAGGTCCATCCATCCATCCATCCATTTTCTGGCACTTGTCCGTTGCCGGGTCGTGGGGGCAGCTGTTGGAGCTGCCCAAATCACATTGCACCAGCCCCTATGGCTCCTCCTGCAGGTGGTGGGCCCACAGAAGGACGGCCTCCTGGTTCTAACTGGGCCTGTTGGTCTCTCATAAGGGGCTTCTGTATCAAGGTAGTGTAAAATAAAGTGTTACCAATAACACTTTCTGCAAGGATTGATGGTGTGCAGTAGCCTGGCTAACGCCAGACTAAAATCACAAGTGATATTTAGTCTGGGGACCACCAATTCATTTTCTCGTAGGAGAGGTGTGGTTTACGATTGTCCATAGTCGCTTATTGGGCGCTACGAATGTCTCTCATGCGTCTGCATGTAGCCATAGCCAATCGTATCATCGTATCAGATGACGTATGATATACCCGCTGTAAACTTTTGAGCTAAACTATTTAGAACACGGTCTAAAGCTTGATCGAAAGATACGTCGCGTCTGCTGCTGTCATGTTGGATCCACAAATATTTTGTAATTTTTTTTTATCCCTAAACAAACTACAAGCTTCCGTATGTCGACTAGCGAGTCATCGTCTTGCCGTCCCTCCTCGTTCTGTGATTGATCCCCAAATCCATGCGAAAATGTCGGCCATGGTCCCCAGGCTGTTGTGAAGTTCGAAAAGATTCGAGCGCACACAGCAGTCTGGTGTTAGCCAGGCTTGGTGTGCAGGGCTTCCTTTCTACAACTGTTATACATTCTATGAATTGAATCTGAATCTGAACGGATTTCAAATTTAACGTAAGTACTGTAGTTTATATACAAAAAAAATCATCAACCCTGGTGCAATCATAATTAGTAAACAAACTAAACACAGACAAATGGGTCTGATTTATTTATAGAAACTAAGACAAACACTTCACCTCATGTGTATGTGTAGCTTTGACTGGCAAACACAAACGTGCACAAACACAATCATTCGTGACATGTAGCACATCTGCATACTATGAACCAGCATTTGATCTTGACATTTGTCAAAGTTACTTTATTTAATCATTGATCACCTTAGGCTAGAGAGGCTAGGTTAGAGAAAAAAAAGTAAAATGGAACTCAGATTGTTGTTCTCAGCACTTTAACCTCAGTTTATCTTAAGATCACAAAATGCATTATGTACCATAGAAGGTCAGTGGTCGACAGATCCTCTATTGAAACTTGTTCACTAAAAACAATATTCTGGGCGGCATGGTAGCGAGGCAGTTAGCGCTTAACAGCTAGAAGGTCCCAGGTTAGAACCCCACCTGGACGGGGCCTTTCTGTGGAGTATTGTGTCTGCGTTCCTCTGGGTACTCCGGTTTTCCCAACCACTAAAACATATACAATAGGTTCCTCTCTGGGGCCAGGACTCCTTTATAAAAGAGATTCTTAATCTCAGTGGGACTTTCCTAGTTAAATAGAGATCACAAATACAAATTCACATTTTAATCTTTGAGAAGCACAAGGTGGCCTAAGAAGACTAGGGAGCAACATAAAAAAAACACTTAGATTAAAAACAAACTTGCTGTGGCTCTAAATGGTTACCATATGAACATAATCATCAAATACTTAATAGAAGCAGCACATTTCTATGTTGTACTATAAGCAACACATAGATGTGTCCAGCCTCTGCTAGTGGTTAAATGAAGTGCTAGATAATTCCTTACACATGGTAAAACAAACTGCTGACAAAGCCATTACAAGCAGGTCAGATACAGTAAGTATTCAACCTTATTGTCTAGCAGTTAGCTGATCTTTGAGCAACAAAAATGCAGCTACAAATACGTAACCTCTTTTTCAAACTCGGCAAACATCTGGCACTTTTTCCACAAGAGGTCAAAGTCTGTGGCACAACTGAATAAAGGGTTACAGGTGTGAACACTAGATTTCCAAATACTGGCAAAGACCTCTGGCCTGGTGCTCCTTTGAACCTGTTAAGCTATGTTCAGAACATCTTTTATTGGGAAATAAGAAGTGGTTTACAAGTGACCCAAGATAAACAACAGAGTATATAAAGAGCATTATGGTGTTAGTTTACATGCCTTTCAGCTGCTAAAATGGATGTGGATCCACTTTTACAACATACATCAGCGTGTAAGAAATAAGATGTCAAGGACTCTAAGGCTTCGTGTAAGTGGATATATTTTCCAAACCACGTTATGCTTGTCAATCACCTCCCACAGAAGGGTCCAAGTCATAACTGAGCAGTGAGTGTGTCGAGATGTGAAGCAAAAACTGTTATGTGTCTACAGATTCCTCAAAGCCTATACCAGCTAACTGTGATTTCTCACAACTAACCTCATCACTCCACATCGTTTCAGCAAACTTAGACTACAGACGGCAAAACTTTTTTATTCTGCAGTGCTTGAGAAAAATACTGGGTTAATACTAAATTCTCTTAAGTTAAGTTATTTTTATGTTGAATGTGTTACATGCATGGTCTACCAAATCTAAACCATTGAATTGAAAACAGTCAGTTACTTTCCGTCTGTCAAAAATATCAAGCGGTCCCAAATGTCCCAATGTAGGAAATCTTTTATTATGAAGTGATGGCAAAAAGATGTGAAAAGGGTGTTTGTGTGCGCTGTGTTGTCCAGATGTTCGAACAATGACAATGCAGGCAACAAAACACGCCAACTTTGCCTAGCAGAACGAGACGCCCGTTAGAACATGTGCCAAGCAGCCTCACTTTAACAATGAAGTCACACAACTGCGTGTGCCTAAAACACATCTGGAATTTAACACTACACTAAGCTTTCTCTAAAAAAGCATTACACATAAATTATGTAGGACAGTACACAGTGCTGCACAGTAAACTTGCAGAGAATCAAACACGTAGTATGATTTAAAGATGGTTTGTTTTCTCCTTTTATGGTTTCTGCTTCATGAATACTGTTTGTCTATGAGGGAATATGAATGTAAAGACCGTGGCAGCTTATGGCAAAAGAGTTTGACAACTAAGCAAAGGCCAGACCAAAGCAGATAATGCAACTTATGTAGGATACTGCAGAAGTAATCTCAAGCTTGATTTATTAGATTGCCAGAGCAGTATAAATGTGCAGTGACAGAATTTGTTTTTAAGTCATAAAGTGCAATGTTAATTTAAATCAACACACAATGCATATTTTAGACAATTATTGATAAAAAGCAGCTCTGCAGTGTCTAAATAAAAGTGAAGAGATTTTCAACATGAAATAGCCCACGAGTGCTCAACAAAAGACCCCATGTTATTTCAGTATTCAGTTTCAGCACATTACAGGGGGGCGGGGAAGACCTAAGAACGCGGTGCAGGAGCTCAGACTCAGAGATGCCTCCCATCCCTCAGCGCCTGCACAGTGGACTTACCTCAACGTTTCATCTAGACTAATACTTATCTGAAGTGGAACACAATTTTCTGTTTAAGGTAAGGAATGAGTATAATGTCACACTGGTTTTACTTTTTCATGACTGAAATCTACTTTAGCAAACGTATGAGCACAGTCTCCTTCAGAGAAGTGTGTTCTACTGCACTGTTGCTCTTATCGTAATCTTCTGTAAAAATGTATACCTATTATTTTTTGCTGTCATGGGCTGCATTTACAACAATTTACTAACATTGATAATTATCTGAGGCACAGATGGTAGTTATCGTTGTTATTCCAATCATAGTCTCTGTTCACTCCAATAGATTATTTACTCATTCTATCAATGTTGTTAATGGTCGTCTAAAATCAACTGCAAAAGTTTGTTTAACATGAACAATGTATTAAGGGCCAGCACTACGTCTGAACAAGACATTTGCATACACTTCATAGGTTTGTGTTACACACTTTTAAAAATAAATGATGTCATATTTTCAGCCTAATAATACTGCAAACAGACTCAAACAAACTTGTGGTTCTCAACTAGTCTGAGTTCTGAATCTACCCACAATCCGTAGTATCGTGACCCAAATGAAATTAACCAAATACATTATTGTGGCTTGTGTTGATTCAAGCATTGATCATGAGGCTAATGTTCGAGGTTAAACTTCAAAACATTTTATTAACAGGCCCACTTTTCGGTTCTGACACACCAGTTGAGAAATAATGCTTTTTAATTGACACTTGTAAGTGCATGAGATGCATGCACAGAGTTTAATGGTATAAACTGTGTCTGACCTCATTGTGCCGTGTAGGATGAGTGAGAGAGCCTGTGTTGCTTCACATCCTTGGACATGTCTGCTGAAAACTCTTCTCCTGCTGACTGTGTGCTCCACGGTGGACGGGGCATGTCCCAAGTCCTGCTCCTGCCAACTCCCCAATGAAGTCCACTGCACCTTCAGATACTTAACCACTGTACCGCAGCACGTCCCGTCTATGGTGGAGAAGATGAACCTCGGGTAGGCTAAAACTTTCTCTCTACTTGTACTGTACTCTTAACACACATGTAGCCTGTAAATGGGAAAACATGTTTGACCACATGTTGTCAATGTTGATAAGATTACACTCATTTAAATTTTAAAAAAGACCACAGGAGCCAGTGGCATACTGATATTAGTGTAAACAATTCACAAAAGCTAGCGTTCTGCTGCAAACTATCAATATAACAAGGAACACTCTAGTCTTCTCTAGTGCATCATGTTTGTTGCTGAATTCCAAAAGGTAAAGTTCCCTTCCCCTTCCCCTTCCCTAAAGGTATATTGGTGCATTATTGTGTATTTTCTTTATTGTG
The DNA here is from genome assembly GCA_007210695.1 of Neogobius melanostomus. Lineage (NCBI taxonomy): Eukaryota > Metazoa > Chordata > Actinopteri > Gobiiformes > Gobiidae > Neogobius > Neogobius melanostomus. The sequence goes on along the minus strand of VHKM01000581.1, from coordinate 685,889 downwards.
ACTAATGAGTGAAAGACTTTGTTCTTATTATGTCTGTTTTAGGTACAACAGCATAACTATGTTAAAAGAAAAAGACTTGACTGGACTGAACAATTTAGAGTTACTGATGCTGCATAGTAATACCATCCACAACATTGAAGACAGAGTTTTCAATGATTTAAAATCCTTACAGGTAAGACTCAAAATAGACTAATTGTACTGGTTTAAAAAGGAAGTCACCGTTAACCCAGCGTGGTATTTACAGGTTCTAAAGATGTCCTATAATAAAGTACAGAAAATCAACAAAGAGACTTTCACAGGACTAAGGAGTCTCTTGAGGCTTCACTTAGACCACAACCACATTGAGTTTATTAGTCCAGATGCATTCTATGGTTTGACTCATCTACAGTCAGTAAACCTGGAGGGAAACTACCTTCAGCAGATTCATCCAGACACATTTATTACAATGAGGTACAACCAGCTGTTTGCAGTCTCGTCAGTGAAGAACATCCACCTGTCAGACAACCTTCTCTCCAGCCTCCCTGCGGACCTATTCCTATCCTCTGTCCAGCTAGAAAACCTCTTTCTTCATGGGAACCCCTGGAGTTGTGACTGCCGCATGGCATGGTTTCCAAAGTGGATGGACATGAATGTTGGTGAGGCTATTATGATTATTTTATATGGTAACAAAGACAAAATTACACATTATAAAACACTTTCTTCTGCTTATTTTTTCAGGCGTTTTGAAGTGCAAGCGTGACCGGAGATATCCAAGAGGCCAGCTTTGTCCGGTTTGTCTCAATCCCACTATCTATCACAACCAACCCATGTCTCTTCTCTCAAGTGATGCCTTCACCTGTACTAGACCTTGGATCCAGCCTCATCTTAAGCACAAAAACATTACTCTGCATGAGGGAGAGTACAGTCGCCTTTCGCCCAAAGACTTTGTTGCCCCTTTAGGCTCCATACAAATGAACCTTACAGATCATTTTCATAATGAAGGAAGCCTGACCTGTACAGTCCAAAGGCCGACTGCTTCTGAACATTTGACTGTAGTCATGGAAGAAGACGGCGCTAACAACATTACGGCTACTATTACAACATATTTGATTTGCAGTGTTGATCACGAGCACATGCAACAGCTGTGGCAGATCCTTGCAATATACAGCGACTCCCCAATGCAGTTGAGAAGAGGGCCAATGTTAGCCAAAAGCCCAGACATGGTATACAGGTACAGTCAGGCAAAACCCATCGACAAAGAGGATGACCACCACACAAACATTCAGGCTGTGATCAAAGCTGCCCCTGCCTTACTGATGCAACCAGAGATTAGCTTGCAGCTCGACCGAACAGCTACCACGTTCTCCACACTGCATGTCAAATACCAGTCTGTGGTCAGCCTACGCATGGACAATACTCAGAGAACAAAAAGAGATGGCTATTCGTGGACCATGATCAAGCGTGACAACCAAACCAAGACTGAACAAACCGCCATTACAGGTAAGTTACTACTCTGGAAAAAAATTTAAGAATTATGGCCATCAGATAGTGCAACATACAGTCTTTCAAAACATTTTATTGGTGTACATTTTGTGCCCCTACCAAGCCTGGATAAATACAGAAGGAACATGAAGAACATTCAATTTAGATTTAAAGCTGCCCTAAGCCATGTTTAGATTTTTTTTCGTCAGTAGGTGGAGCAGTGAACCCTGCTCTGGTCCACCACAACCCCCCTCCCCTCCCCTCACCTGGCTTTCCCCATCACCCACACCACTCCCTCCCCTCCACACCATAGCCTACAGGCTGCTCTGATTGCATTCAATGAGATAGGGAAATCTCATTAATCTTGTGTGAAACACACATTTATCAGCATAAATGAGATATGTAGCAAAGTAAACATTTTGAGACTTATTTATGTGCTAAACTGCAACTTTCATTAGAACTAAGTTTACAGAACATTTTTCCCCATAACCCTTGAATGCCTCACACTCACAGCCTCTGGTGCTGCTGTAATCATGAGGAGAAAAAAGACCTGACAGCTCCCTGTAGAAAATCGGATTATTAAACAAACTGACATTTCACAAGGATTTCAGCTGCATCTGAGCAGGTCGGTCAGATGTTTCTCAGTTCACGATCTTTTTATAAACATTTGCCATAATGCTAAACTGTTAGCGCTAATTGTTGCTTCAAACATTTGCCACGTCTACACATGTTTGTGTTTACATGGTGCGGGTGGCATATGGTGGGGTGTGTTGCAGGGAGTGCTGTGAGTTGAGGGAAGTGTGGCGTCTGTCTCCTGCGGTACAAAGTTTGCTGCTGTTTGCGAGTGTGGCGCATCTAGTAATACAATGTGGGAATGCAACAATGCCGGTCCGGCAAAACAGGGTAGCATTGAGTAGCTTTAATATGATAATTTTTTAATTATTTGTTTATTTGTTTGTTTGTTTATTTTACCAAGGTGGTGTTGCCCAATTCAGCTGTCAAGTTGTAGGTGAACAAAAACCAATAACAGAGTGGATTTTCCCAGATGGAAGCAAAGTCCGATCTCCATACAACAGCGAGGATAAGCGGATCCTGGTCACTGCAGATGGAAAGATGACTATACGAGGAGTGGCCGACTCTGACGCAGGACTATACCATTGCATTGCCACCAACTACCTGGATGCTGACGTTCTCTCCTTTCGATTGACCACCCTGTCTCCGGATGTTGAAGAAGCAGAGGTCAATGGCCTCAAGCTGTCAAAGCAACAAGGAGAACGATTGCTACTTGAATGTGGCTCATCAGGGAATCCTAAGCCTTCAATTAGTTGGATCCTTCCTGATCACACTATAATAGAGTCAACGGAAGACAAGAAAAAAGTGTATGAAAATGGATCACTGCTGCTTGAGAGTCTCACAAATAGAGACAGAGGTTATTATAGGTGTCTAGTAGCCAATCAATTAGGGGTAGACCTCTTAGTGTCCCAAGTACTGGTGACTGGTGAAGAACCAAGCGCTGTTACAGTTTTGGACCTGGATGAGATGGAGATTGAAACAAGGACTGACAACAACAAAGCTATAATTGAAAATCTTTCCTCAAGCTCTTCTGACAAAACAAGTCAAGAGTCAAGAACTATCACATTAGACCGGCCCTATCCCAGATATCGATCTCGGGGTCGGGAAAACCTCGAGAGTAAACTAGGAATAAGAAGGAGGGGGCACTTCAGTAGCAGAAATAGGGGTTTGGATAGATCATATAAGAATGTGGACCCGGAGAGATTTGCACAAATTTTGAAAAATGTTAAAAATAGAGAGAGGACACAAATTAGTACAAATCCCAAAGATACAAAGCTTGAGGAGTCAAATTCTTTTTCTGGTGATGGCGAAATGAGTTCAGGGGAGAATACTGATGATATTATTCAAGTCGAAACAATCACAACTAAACCACAAAATCCAATCCAATGGACAAACATAGCAACAACAGGTAAAGTAAGAACAAGTATGTTATTCAGTGATAATGATAAGTATTTAAAAAGGACAACAGAATCGTATTTTCCACACAAACCTACACAGATGAACAATCCAGTTGTACAGACAATGACATATCGTCCAAACAGTCATAGTGAGGCACCTTATGTCACCATCTTACAAAATAAACACTCTATTTTTAATGAGCCTACTGATGTCTATACTTGGGAGAGAACTTCAAATTTAGCTTATAACAGACACCAAGTTACTACCCAGTCTGGCCTCCATCAGACTCACGTACCTCCCTTTAACCAAGATCAGGAAGACCCACAAGCATCAACAGAAGCAGCTGTTTCGTTCACGCCAGATCCCCATGTTACGGCCATGAGAGATGGGACAGGGCCCCTGGTCTACGCCTCCACAGATCCGAAGAACCAAACCACATTCACAGCAGTCACCGCTACAGAGAGGCAGAAAGATGAGATTACCTTCCACACCACACAGACCATAAAATCCCCAAGTTTGCATTCTGGGTCCACGATCATATCCAGGCAGCAAATCCATGTCATCCCACACAAGAATGGAAGAGTTGGAGCAGGAGGAGGGAGGAGAAGAGCCTTCCAAGGACGGAGGAGGATCATCAAACCAAACAGGATCACAGACATACAATCATTTATTAGTAAAGTGAAGCAGACCACAGCCAGGAAGGACGGCAACATGACAGTGCCATATGCAATTCATGTCACTACAGGTGAGGAATCCAGATCATGTTTATTTATCGGAAAAGGGAAGTGGAAATAGTTATTCTCATCCACTTCCCTTTCTGAAAAGCAAGTCAGTAAATAATTGCTCTACTGTATAAAACAGTTTTTGTAAATACAGTATGCCCCTTGTTGCTTTGTACTGAAAAAGGTTGGGCCAGGGAGGAGATAAAGAGAATCCAAATTAAACTGTACAATATCCAGCATTTATCAACATAATCATTTAACTTAATCAACTTAATCACTTAAAACTAGCAATGTATTAGATTTTCAACTTTTATGACATTTTCTCTGACAGCAATCTGGTAACAAGCCAAAATTAACGTGTTATGTAACTTAAGTTGAATTGAATTGGATTCTACTTACTGTATATATTACAAGGCATTGAACCTTCTAATGTGGGTAAAAATGTAAATGTAAAACCCAACAAACCTTAATATTCTCTCTATGTACAACTGGGTATTTCTTGGTTAGAACTCAAGTTAGTGTCACTGGTGGCAACTTTTGTTAGGACCAGTTGTCCAATGAAATGCATACATCTGAAGTCACTCAATATTCTAAATCTCCTTTTAATTCTGTTTTTCAGAGTGTGAGTGTGATAACAATGGGGCAAAGACTGCGGTCCGTGATGTGCAGGTCTTCACACCAACAGCCTCACCCACACAGAGACCCACCAGCGTGCAATACACAAGCCCAAACAGTGACAGTCCTCGGAAAGAACCCACTCATGCTGGATCCAGGGAACTGGTCTCCTCAAGCGACTACATAACTTCAGCTGACGCACCTGAACATGACCACACCATCGCCCCAGTGTTGACCACAAATCAGGAGTCGTCGGCTACTACTGGGAGAATTCCGTGGACCAGACCATCGGGAAGGGAATATATTAGCAGCCGCCCTAAGAAACCATCTATCACGCCTACCATTTCAACTGCAGCTGAAACAACAACTGTAACGGTTACTACCACCCCTGCCGCTGTGTCTACCATCGAGGCAAATTCAATAGCTGTACCTGACACAGTGTCTACTTCCATCCACTCACATGCAAAGGAGAGCTCTGGAGATGATGACTACGGTGATTTTTCTGCTGATTTTGAGTTCCCTACTCAAAAGCCCAGGTTTTTCTATCAGACACACACCACGCCGTCTTATTATGCACAATCTTCAACTTCGGCACAAACTCTTGCAGAATCACAGACACTGCCATCGCCCCCAACTGTCAAGCCACCTACAGCAATAAATCTAGATGTTATGTCTGGCTCGGGAGGACTGCCTGATAACTGGTTGACTAGAAAGAAGCCGCGTAGGACAAAAGGCAAACATGGAGGGAGAAGGAGGCCATTTAGAGGAAGAAGGCCCACCAATATAGACCGCACAAACCCAACAAAAACTACAGTAGGAACAACAACAGTAATGACTACAGCATCCCCCGCCCTTATTCATACAGAGCATGATGCAATGTTTACAGGCAGTTCATCCAGGTTTACTACGACCCAGGCAACAAGGATAACTTCTACAAGAACCTATCCTGTAACCACATTAATGCCAAGTACTCCAAAGGCATTCTACACAACAGCTTGGAATAGAGTTCCCATTAAGATCACTCCAACACAAAAGGTAACTACATATAGGCCACAGATTACAAGACCAACGGTTAAAAGCACCATTAAAGCCGAGCACGGGCACACAAACACACCTTCGTCATACCAAAATAATGCTGTATCTAGAGCCTATCCCTCTGTCACTACTGGCTATAGTGGTAGGGACACAGCACATGAATCTACCGTAAGTGTGATGACAAGCAAACCCAGGATTGTTGGAGGCAATGCAGCAAGCTTTACTGTGTTGTCTGACTCAGACGCCTTCCTACCATGTGAAGCGATTGGAACCCCGCAGCCAACTATCAGCTGGAGACGCTTCTCAACAAACACAGGTATTCCATTTATTTGTTTTTGCTGCTGTCCTAAAAGCTATATATTAGTTAATGTTTCTTAATTTTACAATGTTATAATTTGCCTTTTTTTCCACAGGAAACACCATTACCATTACAAGGAAAGTTGGAAAATTTGAGGTGCTTAGAAATGGAACTTTATTAATCCAAAATGCCAACATTAAAGATCGGGGACAGTATGTCTGTCTTGCTGAAAATGATCAAGGATCAGACAAACTCTTTGTAACCCTGTCTGTGGTGGCTTATCCATCACGCATTCTAGAGCCCAAAATGCGAGAGCTTAAGTCTCATGCAGGAAATCAAGTGGAGATAAACTGTAAAGCAGAGGGCCGACCTGCTCCAATGATCTCCTGGATTCTGGCAAACCGGACGCAAGTTCGAGGCCAAAACACACAGGGGAGAGTGAGTGTGACAGACCAGGGGACCTTAGTCATTAAAAAGGTTTCTGTTTATGACAGAGGGCATTATAAATGTATTGCCAGTAACCCAGCTGGGGCTGATACTGCCACAGTGAGACTGCAGGTGGTGGCAGCTCCTCCAGGAATATTGGAGGAGAAACGTCAGGTGTTGAAAATGTCAGCAAATCAGAATATATGGCTCCCCTGCACTGGCCAAGGCAGCCCACAGCCCTCAATTCACTGGGTCCTATATGACGGTACAGTGGTCCCAACTAACACAGGAACCAGGGGATCAAGGATATCAGTGCATTATAATGGAACCCTCCACATTAAGAACGCACTTATGTCAGACAGTGGGAAATATGAGTGCATCGCTACAAGTTCCACCGGATCAGAGCGGAGAGTCGTGACGCTGATGGTAGAGAGGTACGAGTCAATGCCCCAAATAATGGCGATATCTCAGCGCCTCACAGAGCTCTACTTTGGAGATCAGCTCACACTGAACTGTACAGCTAAAGGGGAGCCAACTCCCACTATCATATGGAGGCTGCCCTCTAAAGCTGTCGTGGACCACTGGCACAGGTAATGTTTGTATGTAAAACATAGTTGCATTGTAATATGGGAAAACACGGTATAATTAATAATTATTTTTTAGGATGGGAAGCAGAATCCAGGTCCTTGAAAATGGCACGTTGATAATAAACTCTGTTAGTGATAAAGATGCTGGGGAATATCTCTGTGTGGCACGAAACACGATTGGTGATGACCTCCAGCTCTTGAGAGTCAGGGTCTCAATGAAACCAGCCAAGATAGAACCTAAGCTTCATGACAAAAAGCAGGTGCCTTTTGGGAAGGATGTAAAGGTTGACTGCAAAGCCTCGGGGGCACCGAAGCCTGAGATCACCTGGGGTCTTCCAGACGGGACAGTGGTGAACAGTGTTTATCAGTCTGACAGCAGCAGCAGAGGTGGAGGAGGACGAGCTCGGAGATACACCCTGTTTGACAATGGAACACTTTACCTTAATCAGGTCTGGTATCCAACCAACATAGGAACAACATTCTATATAAAAAGATCACAAATTACAGGGTTTCTTTTTGTTTTTATCCCCCAGGTTGGCATGTCTGAGGAAGGAGACTACACCTGTTATGCAGAAAACCAAATAGGAAAAGATGAAATGCATGTCCATATCACAGTGCTGACAGCAGCTCCACGGATACAGACGCCTGCACAAACACATGCCCGAGTAAAGCCTGGCGGAAACATGCGGCTGGACTGTCAGGCCGCTGGAGAACCAAGACCCAAGATCTTCTGGATGTTGCCCTCAAAAGATGTAATAGCTGCATCTAATGAGCGTTACTTAATGCATGTCAATGGCTCGCTTGATATCAGGGATGTAAAGTTAAGCGATGTGGGCGAGTATATCTGCATGGCCCGAAATCCTGCTGGAGAGAGTAGGAAGGTTTATAAGATTGAAATAGATGGGAACCCTCCAGTGATCAATGGCTACAATCAAAATCGAACGGTTATTACAGATGTAGCGGCTAAATACTCCAGAAAACTGATCGATTGCCAGGCAGAGGGTAACCCCAAACCTAAAGTCACATGGATTATGCCTGATAACATTTTTTTGTCCGCGCCTTACTTTGGCAGCAGAATTAATGTCCATCATAATGGAACTTTAGAGATAAAAAATGTAAGGCCAACAGACACAGCAGAGTTTATTTGCATGGCGAGAAATGATGGCGGGGAGGCAGTCATGGTGGTTCAGCTTCAGGTATCTGGTATGTTGCGGAGGCCTATCTTTAAAAACCCTTTTAATGAACGTATTGTGTCTCGGATAGGGAAAACTGTAGTTCTGAACTGCTCAGCCAACGGACATCCAGTCCCTGAGATCATGTGGACCTTGCCCAATGGCACACGATTTAATACAATGCAAGGGAGTATCTCCCGGCACCATCTCAGTAATGATGGAAGCTTGGTTATCTACAGCCCTCAAAAAGAGGATGCTGGAAAATACAGATGTGGAGCTAAGAACTACATGGGTTACATCGAAAAGTTAGTTTTGTTGGAGGTTGGACAGAAGCCTTATATCTTGACAAGACCAAGAGGGATCATTCGCAGTGTGTTTGGCGAGCCTTTGCTTCTTCACTGTCTGGCAGATGGAAACCCTAAGCCAACTATCTACTGGACCATTCCTGGTGGGCACACACTGGCTCGCCCTCAGGTCTTAGGACGTTATCATCTGCTGGAAAACGGTACTTTGATCATTCAGGACACCACAATGCATGACGCTGGTAGGTATATGTGCAGAGCTAGGAATGATGTGGGAGAAGCTGTCCTCACAGTGCCGGTTGTCATCATCGCCTACCCTCCGCGCATCACCACAGGCCCTCCGCCTTCGGTCAGAGCCATCAGCGGGACACCGGTACAACTCAACTGTGAGGCTGTTGGAATTCCTAAACCAGAAATAACATGGAAGCTCCCAGATCATTCACTGCTGTCTGCAGAAGAACAGGGTCGGCCTGCAGGAAGTGAGCTGCTCCATCCTCAGGGCACGCTCATCATTCAGAGGCCCACTGTCTCAGACTCTGGTACTTACAAGTGTCTGGCCAAGAACTACCTGGGTACTGACTCAAAGGCCACCTATGTGCGTGTTCTTTGATATATGAGACTATGATAAACAATGTTCAGACTGTTCAAACTTCAAACAATGTTTCAGGATTAATCTTGATTAAATCTATGTTCTATGTTCATACATGGATCTAAACTTGAACATCGCTCAACATTATTATTAAACTCACATGTCAATTGGTTTCACAAATTCACAGAAATTAATAAAATATTCACAATGTCATGGAAAAAGTTTGGTTTTAAATGGAATATACAATAAGGTACACTGGATATTTTCTAAATTGTGAATGAGTATCTATTCTAAGCTATTAAATATTATTGCATATTAAGCCTATTGTGTTATGCACAAAAGTCGTCAGTAATGTTATACATTATGTTACTCTGTAATGATACAGTTTATTGTTTGTAGTATCTACTTAATCGTCATTTGTTTTAAATAATCTGCCGTAAATTCAACTGATCACCTGTATATTAGATGTGCCTGTAACTTATTACACAGTTGACATTTCAGTCAGATTAGAATGGGTTTAGAAAAACAAAACATTTAGGTTTTCCAGCTGTGAAAATAGCTATTATTTAGTACTAATGTATTGGCCTCTTGCTAATTTATGAAATGTCTGGGCAGAGTGGGATGTTGTCACTGTGGAATGAAAAGGCTGCTGTGCCTTAACACATTTTGTTGCTCCAAATAAAGTGTGACCTTTAAACACTTGGAATCAAACTCATGTTCTGTCTAATTGAAACAACCAGAAGTTTAGAGGAACTGGCAATAACAGTGTGTAAAGTAAAGTAAAGTAAAGTAAAGTAAGAAGACCAGAGAAGAGAGACAGGACTTTGCAGTGTAATATTTTGATGGATATGGGGAAAGAGGAAAATATCATCCATAACTTTGGAATGTAGGCAGCTTGCTTTGTGATTTGACGGAAAACCGGTAGCACATGTGGACTAAAGAACTCTAATTTCCAAATTAAAGCCTTTTGTTTACCTAACCTTAACAGGGAACCTTTTTCTTCACATCTGGTCGCCTGTGTGCCCATCTGAACCAAAAATACGAATTACACGGTGTTTGATTTAGTCGTCTATGTTTTGATAATAGACCTGGATATATTTTGATATGTATGAGAGCTTATTGTAGAATGACTACAAAAACGACATGGGGTTATAATGTCTTTTCAGCACAACATTGTTGATGCCTCATTGCAGCTTCAGGGCTGTGAAAACAAAAATGCCCTTGCACAAATCAGTCCAGCAGTTGGACCCCAGTGGACACAATTACACATGGATTATGTTGCTTTAACACTTATACCTCTCCATGGGCAAATTGTAATCACAATGCTTCTACTGTCTTCTCAGTGATTATCTAAATTATCAAAATGAGCTTCTGACACTGGCAGTTGTTTCCCCATAGCCACTATTATTATTGCCACTTCACACCCAGTAAAAATCTAAATCTCACTTGAGAGGAAGCTAGAGCTAATTTAAAATGTCAAAGTTATAAAACTATTACCCGACTTGCATTATAGTAATTGAACCTTCCACCTTCCTACAGTATGTCAACGATGCAAACCAAACTGTATGTTTTATCTGTATCCATCTGAAACTGAAGAGAAATAGCTCTTTGTTAAAAAAGGAAAGGAAATCACATCTGTGCACACGGTCAGACAGAGGAAACCAGTGAAAGGTGAGACATAGTTTTGGTCTGTGGTATATGACTTCCAAACTTGACATGGAATTTGCATGCACCAATGTCCTCGTTCAAAAAGGCACACTTAGAAAAACATCCATAACACACAGACACTATTTTATTCAAAGGAAAAGAAAAAAAAATCTGACGTCACTCATTCCACACTGAAATTTTGCACCGCAGTTACAGAATCCTCACCTTGACCTTCAAACCGCAAGTAAAACACATTCATCTTTGCACACCGCTGTACCGAGAACATCTGAAATTCCTACAATTACTACAATAAAAAAAAAAGGAATATAACACATTATCCTACTACTGCACAAATATGACAAATTGACATAACCATAAAAAAGAGAGAAGTCTACATGAAAATCAATTACCAAAGAATATACCTCAGCTCAGAGCATTCATAAAAGTACATTAAGGAAAACGGGGACTTAAAAGTGCCAATATGAAGGAGCAGGCATATTATATGGATTATCGCTACATAAAAAGGCTTTGGTAGACTCCTTTTATAGGGCCATATTTTTCCAGTTTGTGCTCTGGGGCCAATGGAAATGTGGCAGCGGGGGCGCACTAAAGTAATTGGCTACAGATGTGATCCTGCCTGTTCGGGTCTTCAGGTAGACAGTTCAAACCTGCTACTGTATACCTAACCTCCATCAAACTCATGTCAAGCTACTGACTTCAAAGCTCTTTTTAAATGACCACGTCCCAAAGGGTGGTATGGTTTAAAACAACCAGCTCAGCCAATTAACCGGCATAAACAATGTGGCAGTGCTACTTTATGGCAAGTTGAGCCTGTGCAGGAGTGTGTTTTCAACTCCACTGATTAGGCAGTAAAAATAAGTGTTATGGATGTGCCGGGGGGGGGGGGGGGCTGCAAAAGGGGAAATAGTCTTCAGGAGGTCAGTGGGCAAACTATACACTGTCAGCGAAATGGAGCTGGTCGCTATGTGTATTGACTGCACCAGTTAAGATTTTTGATTGTACCATAAACAACAAAGTATTGATCTATAAATGAGTTTCCGTCACATGGCTTTTTCCTGTCATCTGAATATTTTGTTTTCAATTCTTAATTGCCATGACAACAATCCTCACTTTACATCACGGCAAGACTCATCTGCAAAAGTCTATTCACTCCCCCGCCCCCCTCTGAACCGAGTGCATTTTCTCTAGTTCAGCTTTACCCAAATCTAAAAGCTTCTCGACTGGAGAGCAGTGTAACAGTGTAACGCCTCATTTGAAAGCTAAGACTTACGCGCGTTTTTGTCTCATTTTTTTACGTTTTTTTGTCGTGTCTCTTTTTTGTTGCTATTTTGTTATGTTTTTTCGCCACATTTTGTCACTTTGTTGTTGCTTTTCTAGCACAGTTTTTTGTTGCTCTTTTGTCCCATTTTGTTGCGTTTTTGTTCCTTATTTTTGCTTTCTAGTTGAGTTTGTGTTTTTTTTGTGTGTAATTTCTTCACCTCTAACACATTGTGAGATTTACCATAAATGCATGCTCTATGTATTTGTAACTCTATGGTCAACACTGCGATATGTTGAGACTGCTCGCAGCAAGAGTAAATAATGGAGTTACTTTACAGTGTGAACAGCCCTTACAGTATCAAACACCTGGCTGATCCCAGAGCAGATTGATGCCTGTTTTTGATTTGCTGCTACTGAGCATACAGCGATGCCGTGTCAAATATGTGCGTATCCTGCCACCTGAGGGTCTGCTGAAAGGTGCTGTTGTCCTTCAAGTTTCTATTTTTCATGGCACATTTTGGCACTCGGCTCTGTCCAACAGTGAGATGAGGGGAATATCAGACAAATATCAACACTCGCCGTGAGGAATGCTGCTGTTGGCACATGTCAAGGAGCACTGGAAATAAAACCTGAAGTATGTTTCCCCAGAGCCACAACACAGCAATCTGTTACCAGAAAAATCACTGGGAAAGACAGCTTCACGTCACAGAAAAAGCTGTGTGTGTGTGTGTGTGTGGAGGTAGAGTTTGCTAGGTCGTCTACTAATGTGTACACCAGATGAAAGCTTAGTCAGACCATGGCCCCCAAACAAAAGCAGTTGCTAGGGCAATGTTCAGGCTGAAATAAAAAACACTGTTCTCTGTTTCATGAGCCGGTTAGACTTTGGTAGTTTAGATGCAGACGATAAGCGTTTCTATTCTGGACATATGGGGCAACAGAGGGAACAACACAATTCAGTGAGTCAGCAAAGCACAAACAAACAGCAAAATCTTCAAATTCAAGCTGTAGGGATTTTACCACATATTGGAGATCCAGGGCACTTTTTCATCCCAACAACTTATTTAACCATCACATGGACACAGGAAAAGTGTATTTAAAGTTGTTGTTTTTGATAAGGGAACAACATGGCTCTTAATAAAAGCATGTTTGATCATCTTTATTGTAACGTCAAGGTTATTTAAAGCTACTGTCGATGCACAACAGTTTCCTTCTTTTCTTATCTCCACTTTGCCAAACCACAAACTGGTTTAGATTTGTTGGATTTATGGCTACAGCATATGTGAGGCAGACCGTGGCTCTTACAGAGACCTGGACTCGGCCGACATGAGTAGCTACAGAAACACTACACTGTCAAAACAAAGTGTGGCGGACACATTTCAACAAGAGGCACCACTACTAGAAACTGGACTCAGAAGTCGTCCAAACAACTTGTATAGACACAATCAATCACACGTGAAGACAGTCACAAACAAGCAACATGCAAAGGCCACCCTGGATGTTATGTTTAGATGCTCTTCTATGTAAATAGCTGTATTCAACCTGCCACAACATGATCTGTGGTCCCAGGGGTTAGAGTTCGTTCTTAAGCTGCCTGACCACAGCTGCTCGAGAGACTGATTTAACTTGACCCTCGAAACATGGCGTCAACCTTTTCTTTAACAACCTTCCGTTGTGATAAAGGCTTTTCAAAGACTTATAATGTGGTTGCATAAAGTGGGAGTTTGAGTGTCGAAAGCTGCTTGCTGACAGGATGTGAAGGTGCTCATAGAGGTTTGTAGTTCAACTGAAGTGACAGTGAGGACTAAAAGGTCAAAGACCTGTGTGGAAGATGAATCAGCACTCATGTGGACCTGAAGACAGTACCCGAATTTCAGATATTACAAAGTAGCATTTAAAAGAGCCTAGAATGCCACAGTCAAAGAGGCCATGGGAGCAAAATCGCTGCACGCTGTTGCTGCTTTAGCCAGAAAAAAACTGTCAAAACTGACCAACACCATTGGTAATTTTGTGTTATGATTGCAAATTCAAAATAAATGGATAAAATAAAGTCAGATGAAAACTGGACATCCACATATTGTGCAGTGTTAGTCACAGTTATCTACTGTTTCATTCATATTTCATTTAATAAATTCAATTATATTGTTTTGAATGTGATTAGTAAAGTGCTCAAATAGCTTAGTCATGTTTATGTCCATATCAGCATTACATTTTTGCAGTTCTTTTACAGAGAAAAACAATGATGGTGAAGAACTTGAAAGTAAATATTTTATTGACTCGGTTCAGGAGCAGGACCAGGCCTCAATTAACCCTTTCTTACCAGCCGACCATGTCTTCACCTAACCACGCCTCTAATTACTCAGATGCCCTATTTAAAGCAGCCAAGCTCATTCAACACCATTTGTCTGAACTCTCGAGCCCACCCTCCCTCCCTTCACGTCTTAAACTTCAGCTCTGATTCTTCTTCTCTGAGGGGGATCCACTCACAGCCTCCACTCACAGTCTAAACCCAGTGATCGTCGACTACTCACTGTTAATAAATTCTTTAATCACACTTTGCGTTGTGGCGTGGTCCTTGGTAGTGAACCACTAGCGTGACATTTTTCAATGAAACTAAAAATGTGCCACAATCAGCATTGACGACTTCAGTCTTTATACACACCATATAACAACATTTGCCAGATTGTCACACCGGATACCCTTTCTGTTGCAACCAGTCACATCACTTTGGCTGAAGTGAGCTGCGTAGAGTCTGCAGCAAAGCAAAAACGGCATGAGCTCAGGCTGGGATTTGAACCTACAACCTTCCCATTTCTTGATTGCACGCGTAACCAGTGCACCATTGCGGTTTCCACTTCATACCTGTAACAGAATCACTGTATTCACTGTAAACACATCTCATGCTGATGGACGCGCAATCACCCATTATGGCAGACGGGGGGGAAGTGAATCCTGCTGACACCGGCACTGCCGCCTCCACAGACACACAAACAATTGGCATTCCAAAGGTTACAAGCTTGAAGGGTCATGTGAGAGGAATTTCAAATGTTTCAAATAATCAGTCAGAGAAAGATGAACTGAAATTTAAAGGTTCTGTATCATGCTATTTTAGCCATTCCAAAGTAAAGTATAGGCATTTATATGATATATTGTACCTCTATCACTATGGAGTACTCATTTTTGAGAGAAATATAAGTATTTTGGGGGGTATTTTCCCTACCCGGAAGACAAGACGCTTCGATTCAGTTAACTCTGCCCCTCTCTCCGCTCATTTCACATTCACAGTATTATAAATATAAATATCGCTGCAAAAAGTGAAGTTTCTTCACATAATGCAGTTATAAGGAGTTGACATGTGCAACACAGTTTCATAAATGGCTAACACACATGCTAACACGCATTTTGATTGACTCACCGCTCAGCATGGCCTCCCCATCGTCGGGTGTTTACATTATGGCCCTCGTGTTGGTTATAAAAGTTAATCCACTTTGATTCTGGCCAAGGTTCACCAAGCATCCATCAGGTTGGTTGATATAGTAGCTGGATCCCAGAAAGAAATTCCAACTTCTGGCGAGAGCACTCTTCTTTAG
Source organism: Neogobius melanostomus (assembly GCA_007210695.1). Classification (NCBI taxonomy): domain Eukaryota; kingdom Metazoa; phylum Chordata; class Actinopteri; order Gobiiformes; family Gobiidae; genus Neogobius; species Neogobius melanostomus. The sequence goes on along the minus strand of VHKM01000581.1, from coordinate 670,196 downwards.
GAAGGCTGACTAGTCCTGTTCCTCTCTAGCCAAACCATGGATGTAATAGAGCCAAACGCGCATCCGTGACATTATTGTTTGGTAAGCAAAATGAACAGGCGGTGTCCAGAGTAGGTTAGAAAGAGCTCCGTCTTCACAAACAATGCACCCTCCAGCCGCGGGAGCGTTTGCTTACTGGGGACAGCACAGACGGTCGGAGACGGAGTTTTTTTTATTATTATTTTTTTTTTATTGCTCTCTTACAACAAAAAATAAATTAAAATCAGGCATTACATTACAGACGTAGAGCACTTCCGTTCCGCTGTGACGACACAACTGAACAGCTCAGTCGTTTACCAGGAGAGAGCGGAGCAGCTGCTCAGAGAGCAGGATTCAGGAGGATTACTTAGAACTGCGTGAATGAAGCCAAAATCCACTCTGGGGGTGTTTTTGATAAGGAAATAGCATAACAACATGGCTAAAAACTCCAAAAAGTCGATTTTGCATGATATAGGACCTTTAACATGTCGTTATAACACAAGGGTTATGTGCAGCACTAGAACAAGCAAAACAATACATTTTATAGTTTGTAGAAATAAATAAGTCTTCATTCATAGACATTTCTCTTTATTTTCTAATAAAGAAAATCTACTGAAACAATAATGGCTACTATATACCTGATTTTTGTTTTAATTAAACACAATGAAAGAGTAAGGCACTAAATTTAAACGTTAGTTGTGGTCCAAACTCATTCCTAACTTTCCTAACATACTAGTAGCATCCCAATTCTTCACAGGGATGAGTTCAAAGGCACATTTCACAGCTTGCAGGGTCAATTTTCAATGTCAGGGACACAGAAATGCTTGAAAACTAGCCTGAAACTTCAAGAAATTGATACAAATGCTTTAGATGCACACTGTTTTTCCCCACAAATCAGGTATCTTGCCTTTTGGAAAATGGTGTTATTGCATAGGCATGTTCCCCATTATGCAAAACAACATCCGATGCTTGAACTCTAGGATAGATTGAGTGAGAATGCAAACTTAGTCATAACAGGAAAGAGAAAGGAGAAGACCAAATTAAAGTGTTGTAATAGTCGCATCCACCGCACATACAGACAATTGCTGCAGAAGTGAGCAACAGAAATAAGCACTCTCCAAGACTCAAATCTTCACTCTCAAATCTTTAGGAGACTTCGTACTGATCGGTAAGGACACCTTTTCATAGAACTTATAGCACCTTTTTGCCAGTCTTATTACAATTGAAGTCTCAAAAAAAACAAAAAGCTAAATGTAAATACTGTATTACTCAAGTCAAAACTGATATTAAAAATTAAAAATTTTAAAAATTATTACAAGTTAATAGAAAATGTAACTCACACCTATCTAACATCTGTCCTTCCTCACGCAGCTCTGATTATGGACAGGAATACAACTTTCCCCCTGTCTCCTGGTAACCACAGCCACATGAACTCCACTTGTTCCCGTGACAACGTCGCAAAGACAGTCCTGTTTCCTGTCCTGTACTCGCTCCTGTTTCTGGTGGGACTCACTCTCAATGCGGTGGCCGTGTGGGTTTTCTTCCGCCTGCCCTCAAAGTCTCACTTCATCATCTATCTCAAAAACATTGTGGTGGCCGATGTTATAATGACCTTCACTTTTCCGTTCAAGGTAAGGAGGAAATAACGGATACGCTTTAGATCCAAGATATGACAACGACATTTTCTGGAGCAGGCAGCAGCATCCACTGGGAAACATTTGCCAAACAATAAAATAAAGCACACAAAAAAGAGTGATGGAATTATGTATTTCATATTAAATTAGTTTGCACAAATTATTCTAGTTATCCAGCAGCTAAACAAGTTGTTCCACAGCTCTTTTCTTTACTTTTTAATAATGTTTTTGGTAAATGGTTCTTTTTGGTTGTTGTTTATAGTTAATAGTTAGCCATAAAACCAGATTATGCCTGTATTGTTTAACCCCTTAACCCCAACCTGAATAGAGCACATTTTCTCCTGTTTGGCTTTACCCAAATCTAAAAGCTTCTTAAAAAAAAAAGTGACAAAAAAGTGACAAAAAAAAAGACGAAAATACGACAAAAAAGCGACATAAAGAGAGACAAAAACACAACAAAAATGCTTTCAAAATGAGACAAAGAAGTTACGATTAGTTTTCTTTCAAATGAGACATTACACTGTTGCTCTGCAGGCAAGTCGAACTGGAGAAAATGCGCTCGGTTAATGCGGGGGTAAAGAGGTTCATTTACTTCTATCTACTCAGAATACTTTGCATCTAAAACTTTCAGGCTCCAGTTTTCATTAATGAAGTGTATCAAAAATCTCGGTGTGTGCAGGTGCTGTCCGACTCAAACGCCGCCTCCACAGGACTTCGAGTTTTCGTGTGCCGTGTCTCGTCTGTCCTCTTTTACTTAACCATGTACATCAGCATCCTCTTCTTCGGCCTCATCAGCATTGACCGTTGCAGAAAGACATTAAATCCATTTCGAGGGACCAACACGGCGCGCCTGGTCCGACGCAAAATCCTTTCGGGGATCATATGGACTCTGTTGTTGCTGCTCTGTTTACCCAATGTCATCCTAACAAAGAAACTCCCCAAATCTCATTACTTCAAGTGCAGCGACCTCAAGACACAGGCAGGCTTGTACTGGCATGAAGTCGTGAATTATGTTTGTCAAGTGATATTCTGGGGGAACTTGGCCACAGTGATTGTGTGTTATACGCTTATCAGCAAAGAGCTGGTCAGGTCCTACCATCGCACCAAGTCCCACAAACAGAATAAATCTAACCGTCCCAAGAGAAAAATGAATGCTAGGGTGTTTTTAGTCCTTGCTGTGTTTGTTTTGTGCTTTGTGCCGTTTCATTTTGCCAGAGTGCCGTACACAATAAGCCAAACCAGAGTGGGTACGTTCGACTGCAAACAAAAGCTCTCCTTATTTCAGCTGAAAGAAATTACACTTTTCATGTCATCTCTCAACTCAGTGCTGGACCCCCTCATCTACTTCTTTCTGTGCAAATCCTTCAGGACTAAACTGTTCAAAAGCCTGCGCTTGCAACCTGGAACATGCAGCTTGCTAACAGGAAGGAGCTCTTATACGGACACAAGTGAGACCATGTAAGAGACTCTCAAGAACGAGTTTGGGCCTTTGCTTTGGTCTATACGAAAAATGAAAATAAAGCTGAGATTTATAACACTCACAGTGACATGTGAAAGGAGTAACACGGTTTGATATTGTTGCACTGGTTAGGGTGGGGGGACACGTTGTGATGGCTAATTTGGCAGGTCAGAGCATATCAAATGAAAAACTTGTGGGTTGTCCCTGGTTAAATAATAGCGTGCACGTATCAAAAGCGAGTTAGATGCACATAGAACACAGACTATTGAGACTACTGTGAATAGACAGTGGCATAGTAGTATAGTACATTATACCTACGTACCAATAAGGGACAGTTAAACATAAACCTATACCCACTGGTGAAATCCGAATGCATATTGTACACACGGTGGCACTCGTGGTTTATGTACTGTAAATCCCCAAATGACTTCACTCCTCTTTACCTGCCCAGCTTTCAGTTCTCTTTAGCAGCAAAACAGAGTTGCTTCTGCTTTCACTTTACAGACTTTATGTACTTCTTTAAAAAATGCATGCTGTGTAAATAAAGAAATGATTGTTTTCAACATTATTCATGCATGTGTGAACTTGAGCTGCATATCTATGTCTTGATTCTCTAAATAGGTGCCGTTCACGATTTAGAATGTGATGATGTCATAATGTCAGGTGGAAGGCAGGGGCCAATATAACTCTATGGGAGAAATACAGTTTGTGTAAGAAATCTCCTAAAGTAAAATTGAAAAATGCTTTTGCTCATCAGTATTTGACAGTGATTGGATTCACGAACCTGTGATATTATTTTTATGTCGGAAAGTCCTTTCTACTGGACAACATCACGCTCATGTTTTTTAATATTGTCGCCACTTTTTGACAACTTTCAGGGAAAATAATTAGACATTTGTTCATATGTGCTTGAAGAGGAGACAATGAACTTTGTGACAGTTTTTGTTTCATGAGGATTATTCCAGTAATGACTGTGATATGAGCCAAAAACAAAGACATTAAATCTGCATTTTGTCAGTTACTGCAGTTACCATAGTTACCACCATGGAATTTTCAGTTGCCCTCCACCTCAATTTAAAACTATGGGCTTTTTAGAATGCCCATAGCAAAGAGCTGGTCAGGTCCTACCATCGCACCAAGTCCCACAAACAGAATAAATCTAACCGTCCCAAGAGAAAAATGAATGCTAGGGTGTTTTTAGTCCTTGCTGTGTTTGTTTTGTGCTTTGTGCCATTTCATTTTGCCAGAGTGCCGTACACAATAAGCCAAACCAGAGTGGGTACTTTCGACTGCAAACAAAAGCTCTCCTTATTTCAGCTGAAAGAAATTACACTTTTCATGTCATCTCTCAACTCAGTGCTGGACCCCCTCATCTACTTCTTTCTGTGCAAATCCTTCAGGACTAAACTGTTCAAAAGCCTGCGCTTGCAACCTGGAACATGCAGCTTGCTAACAGGAAGGAGCTCTGTTTATACGGACACAAGTGAGACCATGTAAGAGACTCTCAAGAACGAGTTTGGGCCTTTGCTTTGGTCTATACGAAAAATGAAAAATAAAGCTGAGATTTATAACACTCACAGTGACATGTGAAAGGAGTAACACGGTTTGATATTGTTGCACTGGTTAGGGTGGGGGGACACGTTGTGATGACTAATTTGGCAGGTATGGGCATATCAAATCAAAAACTTGTGGGTTGTCCCTGGTTAAATAATAGCGTGCACGTATCAAAAGCGAGTTAGATGCACATAGAACACAGACTATTGAGACTACTGTGAATAGACAGTGGCATAGTAGTATAGTACATTATACCTACGTACCAATAAGGGACAGTTAAACATAAACCTATACCCACTGGTGAAATCCGAATGCATATTGTACACACGGTGGCACTCGTGGTTTATGTAAATCCCCCTCTTTACCTGCCCAGCTTTCAGTTCTCTTTAGCAGCAAAACAGAGTTGCTTCTGCTTTCACTTTACAGACTTTATGTACTTCTTTAAAAAATGCATGCTGTGTAAATAAAGAAATGATTGTTTTCAACATTATTCATGCATGTGTGAACTTGAGCTGCATATCTATGTCTTGATTCTCTAAATAGGTGGCGTTCACGATTTAGAATGTGATGATGTCATAATGTCAGGTGGAAGGCAGGGGCCAATATAACTCTATGGGAGAAATACAGTTTGTGTAAGAAATCTCCTAAACTAAAATTGAAAAATGCTTTTGCTCATCAGTATTTGACAGTGATTGGATTCAGAAACCTGTGATATTATTTTTATGTCGGAAAGTCCTTTCTACTGGACAACATCACGCTCATGTTTTTGAATATTGTCACCACTTTTTGACAACTTTCAGGGAAAATAATTAGACATTTGTTCATATGTGCTTGAAGAGGAGACAATGAACTTTGTGACAGTTTTTGTTTCATGAGGATTCTTCCAGTAATGACTGTGATATGAGCCAAAAACAAAGACATTAAAATCTGCATTTTGTCAGTTACTGCAGTTACCATAGTTACCACCATGGAATTTTCAGTTGCTACACCTCGATTTAAAACTATGGGCTTTTTAGAATGTTGTGATGTCACGTGAATGCTACCTATTATTATATCATATCATTATTACTGCAGAGCATGTCAGTAATGGAAATAAATGAACACTGCATGGGACAGCAGCATGCTTTGTCTTGCGCAAATCGACTTTGTAAAATGAAATCCTCAATGGAAAATAAAGATCAACTGACAGATTTAGTGTTTGTTGTTCTAAGGTTTTTATGCTTCACATTACCAAGCCATATTTCAGCCTCATGTGCCATAAGTATTACAAAATCACACTATGTTCCCTGCCAACACCAATAACTTTGAATATACCGCAAGCGTGTTTTGTTTTTCTTTGCAAAAGGGGACACAAAGCCAACAACGTGGCCATCATTCAATGTAAAATTTGCATCTGACTGGTTTAAGAGGCCATCAGACCGACCGTACTGTATGTGACCCTTTAGTGTCTGCTGCACGCAAGGTCTGGAATTGAACCTGTAGTGGTGAGTAGATAGCACTATTTGTGTAAAGCTAGAGTTTAATTTACAGTATATTCAATCTGGTCCAAAAGATGAAAGCTCTGGTATGTTGGCTGTATGTTTCATGTTGTTTTTATTTTGCTATTTAGAGAGTGACTGTACTTTACAATTGGGATTTGAGTTGAAACTATAACTTACATGAACAACATGAACAGTGGGCATTAGCGATGTTTAAGTAGATGTGTCCATGCTGTAATGACAGGATTACAGATAAAGATGTACGGGTCATTGTTTTTTTCATCAGTTTCAGATCATTAAAAGTGTGCTGAAAGAACTTGGCATATTGTTTCTTTTAGTTGTTATAAATGGCAGAATTTACATAACTTGTGTCATTTGGCAGCGCCTGGGCAAGCGTCAATTTCACCTTTCATGATGCATGCAAATGCTCTGGTGTCTGTCAATTCAAATCCATGTCAAAGTTACAAATGAGAAAAACAAATATCAGGTGCAAAAAAACATCTTCTCAACGTTAAAAGAAAATCTGACAATCTAGTGAAAATATATGTGGCATAAGACAACCTAGAGACTTTAAAATCAGATATATATAACACACTCTCATGACGCTTTCCAGAATTATCATTGACATACTGTTTTCATACTATTCCAATCAATCCATGTGCGTTACTCAAATCAAGTATAAACCAATCATAGGGATATAATAAAGGGAGGAAGTCTATACATTGAACACTTCAGGCCATTTTACTAAATGAGATCCACAATGATTTGTTTTAATGCTTTATGTTCTTAGTGGAGGCTAAGTGATATTGTCTTCCCCTTATTACACTAATGCATTGCAAGGCACTGCACTGTATTGTGACTGTTCAGTTAACAGTAATTTCGTGTAAAAATTATTCTTACCAAACCTTCATATTAGCCTTTAAATATCAGCAGAGCTTATTGATAATCGGCTGCTAAAAAATCAGCATCAGTCCTTGTCTTTGCTCTCAGTACAACATTAACAATGCAATACAGCTGTGAATGCAATGTATTTCTACACCTTTGTTATACCTCTAACATTACTCCTTATTTGCCTCTAGATCTCACAATGCCATCCTTCAATAACACTGCCACCCGCCCAACCACCGACAACTCCACTGCTCCCTCTACACAATGTACCCACTCCGAGGACACTGCTCTGAACCTGGCATTGTCCATCCTGTTTTTAATGGTGTTTCCCTGCGCATTAGTCTTGAATGGAGTCGCCTCGTGTATCTCCTTCCACCTAAAATCGACCTCGACCTTCATAGTGTACCTCAAAACCTGGTTGTGGCTGACTTCCTCATGACCCTGACTCTTCCTTTCATGGCGGCGAGCTTGCAACCTACAATCACAATAGAATTCCGGGCCTTCACTTGTCGTTATTCCGATGTGGTATTCTACTGTTCTATGTACACAAGTATAGCGCTCCTGGGCCTGATTAGTCTCGATCGCTTTTTTAAAATAGTAAAACCCTGTGGGAAAAGCTTGGGGCAAAATGTTGTGTTCAGCCAAGTCATGTCCTCTTTGGTCTGGCTTCTTATTTTTGGTGGCACCTGCCTTCCAACCATGATCCTCACAAATCAGCCGCCGCCAGCGAGCATGTCAAATGACTTCTGCATGGATCTCAAAAGCCCGGACGGGTTGATTGTGCACAGCTATGTGGTGGCACTCATGGAAGCCGTGTTCTGGTTTGTTTGTGCACTGATTGTGTTTTGCTACATATTCATTACGGCAAAAGTGCTCCAATCTTTCAGAAATTCTGGAAGCAACAACAGTCAAGGAAATAGGAAGACAAAGCTAAGGGTCTTCCTGATATTACTGGTGTTTTTTGTCTGCTTTGTACCCCTTCATGTCATACGCATTCCCTACTTTCTCCGTGAAGTGCTTGAGGTGAACGTGTGCACTGACGTTTGGATAGAAGTGGTCTACAAACTCACCCTGTGGCTCGTCACCACTAATGCTTGCCTGGACCCCCTGCTCTACATTTTCCTATGCAGGGAGTACAAAAACAAACTGGTTGACATGATGAGGGCAAGAGGAATTTCTCTTGGCTGGTGTTTAGAAGAAAAAGACAATAGCACACAGTAGAAACACATGTTGTTCCCTGCAAGTCCAGAAATATGAAGCCTGCCACTGATTACCCCGTGGTTTCCATGAAGTTCATAACTCATTCTGTGTTTTACTGCCGTCTAGCGATGCAACTAGAAATAACACCTACCTACACTCAAAAATGTAATTCTGTATAGTATATGAATGTTAATCATGAACATAATCAAACTTTCCTTTATTAAATATGTGCACACTAAACTATGTCAATAAAGGCAAATCTTTACTGGACAGGCTCACGGTTTTTTGTGTCAAGTCCATTATGTTTGAGACAATTACAGATAGCTAGCGCCCATGTGTGGCAGCACTGTGCAACTACACTACCACTATGAACGTATACATGAAAATAACACCCATGAAATTAATTTGTACCCAAGGCAAAACATTTTTGAGGAAAGGATAATAGAGGTGGACAAGGTAGATAGACATTATATGTGTATGTTGTTTGGAAGATATACACAAGTGCAATATCGAGTATATTTCCGTTGTAAAAAGAACATCATAAAGCTACAAAAACTGCTGTTGAAAAATGAAAATAAAATACTAATAAAATCATACTTTTTTTTTTTTTGCACTTTTGTAGTTCAATTCAAGTCAAATTGTCATTATACAATTGTACAACAAAATTGCTTACATCAGATGGTGGATTAGTCCTGAGCCGCTAACTAGCAGGTTTTTAGTGGTAGGGGAAACCGACGCAGGCACAGAGAGAACATGCAAACTCTACATAGAAAGGCCACATTCGGCCCGGGGATCGACCCTGGGACCTTATTGCTGAGAGGCAAGGTTGCCGACCACTCAGCCACCGTGCCACCCAATAACGTTATTATTATGAATAAGTCATATTATTATGAAGTAATTTTGTGAATTACTAAATAAATTATAATTTAGTATACAATTGCAGATGGCCCTGAGTACACGTACGAAAAGAAGCCCAGTGGTACATGTACCACAGTTTGAAAACCACTAATTTATGTATTTATTTTGTGCGCAACAACTTTATAATTGTTTCTTGTCTCTGTAAGAGGCACACTTGATAAATGACCCTCGTTGTCTATTGCTTTGGAAATACCGTGGCATCAATCATGCCACTGCAGTTTTTCCTATTTTTCCATAATGTCAAAATTAATCGTTAAAAGTAACACAGTATGCCTGCTAGGGAAATCAGTTGAGTGCGTTAAATATCTCCCATTGACTATCAGAGCTGTTTCATAGTCGCTGGGCACTTGGTGATCACAATAGAGACTTAAACTGTAAGTAACTTTTAACATACGTTAGATTTCCTCAATAGCAATATAATATAATCAGTGCTATCGCTTTACTTTATTAAGATCTGTTGGTTGATTTTGTAACTGTTTTACCTTTAACATACAGTAGAAACTAAATGCAGTGTATATGATGTATACCTATGCATCCCAACAAAACTTAAATAGGGGCTTAGAGAGGATAACAATTCAGATTTCTTTATGACATTTGGTAATGACTGGAATATGATAGTCCTTACTCAAAATTAGTGTGTGGATATGGGGTCAAACTATCTCTAAATTCCAGTTTATTTTGCTGCGATGCTACCAGTTTGAACGTTTGCATTTTATTCTTAACATTATTTTCTAACATGTGTTTTTAGCAAATTACTTGGTCAAGCAGGGACACAGTACAGATAAATGAATGGCTACCACTGACAGCACTGAGCAAAGTGAGTAGAAACTCAAACTCTCTGCAAAAATGTATCCCAATTAATATGATTTTCAATCCTGTTCTTTAGGAAGTGCAGTATCTGTGACCACTGCCACCAATGACAGTAGTAACTGCATCAGCTCTAAGGAGAACGCAGTCGGCCTTTCAGTACTTTACCTTCTTACGTTCCCCTTGGCTCTACTGCTCAACAGCGTGGCAGCCTGGGTCTCTCTGCACCTGAAATCCACCACCACTTTCATCGTCTATCTCAAAAACCTCATCTGTGCCGACCTCCTTCTGACCCTAATGCTCCCGTTCATTGCCGTGAGCGACCTCCCTGGTGCGCCACTGTGGCTGGTTCTCCTCTCCTGTCAATTTTTCAGTGTCCTTTTCTACACATTTTTGTACACCTCCATCACATTCTTGGGTCTCATAAGTTTGGACCGTTTCGCCAAGATTGTCACTCCGCAGAGCAAGATCGCTCAAAATGTTATCCTAAGCTCCGGCATATCAGTGGCCGTGTGGATGATTTTTGGACTTTCTGCGTTACCAACTATGATACTGAGCAACAAAAAGGTGAATGTAACAGAGTATCAGAGCTGTCTGGACATAAAAGTTCCTGCAGGGGTACTTTATCATAAATATCTTTCCATCTACCTAAACATGTATTTCTGGTGTGTCAGTGTGGTTGTGGCATGTTGCTATATTTGCATCACAAATAAGGTCATACAATCATTCAGAAACTCGGGTAGCAATAACAGCAAAGGGAAGCAGAAAATTAAGTTGCGGGTATTTATGGTGCTTGTGGTCTTTTTTGCATCGTTCGGTCCATATCACATTGTAAGGATCCCATATACTTTCCAGCAGGTTAACTCTGACTCTTACGCTGACTGTTCTTTCTGGTGGGGCAAACTTGCAAAGGAACTAAGTCTGTGGTTGGCTAGCAATAACGTCTGCGTGGATCCACTTCTGTATGTGTTCATATGTCGGGAATTCAATAACAAACTGCTATCTTTATTGAACAATGTGCCCTTCATATCTAACAAATTGAAGAGGATGTTGCAGTACACAGCTGGTGAATGACATTTTAACGTCATAGACTGTATTAATTCCAAAGCGCCCGCGGATCGGGGTAACACGGGGCCCCAAGAAATAAAACTGCACACACAAAAAAAGACCTAAACACCTGTTAAAGTGCTTTGAGGATTGCCTGAAGAGGAATCCCAGGTCTCCCTTATTGATCAATAATATACAATGTACAACAATAGTTTCTGTAGAAAAGTAGTGTTTGAGTGTAGGTCACTTTTGACTTGAAAAAAAAAAAGTCTGAGGTGGAAAAAAGCAAATAATTCTGTAGTTGGCTTTCAAATATCAAATTGACAATGTTGTCTGGTTTATGATCCATATATCTGTAATTACAAGGTGGGGGGGGGGGGAAATCAGCAAAAAGGAATTTCTCTTGGCTGGTGTTTAGAAGAAAAAGACAATAGCACACAGTAGAAACACATGTTGTTCCCTGCAAGTCCAGAAATATGAAGCCTGCCACTATTTACCCCGTGGTTTCCATGAAGTTTATAACTCATTCTGTGTTTTACTGCCGTCTAGCGATGCAACTAGAAATAACACCTACCTACACTCAAAAATGTAATTCTGTATAGTATATGAATGTTAATCATGAACATAATCAAACTTTCCTTTATTAAATATGTGCACACTAAACTATGTCAATAAAGGCACATCTTTACTGGACAGGCTCACGTTTTTTTGTGTCAAGTCCATTATGTTTGAGACAATTACAGATAGCTAGCGCCCATGTGTGGCAGCACTGTGCAACTACACTACTACTATGAACGTATACATGAAAATAACACCCATGAAATTAATTTGTACCCAAGGCAAAACATTTTTGAGGAAAGGATAATAGAGGTGGACAAGGTAGATAGACATTATACAGTATGTGTATGTTGTTTGGAAGATATACACAAGTGCAATATCGAGTATATTCCCGTTGTAAAAAGAACATCATAAAGCTGCTGTAGGAGCCAGAAAAGGACTTATAAGTAAATTATAAAAAATGTTTGATTTGGGGAATACTTGTCTCCATCTGGTGGGTGTTCTGAAGATGGCGCTGTGGAGATGGAAACTATAAAAGGCAAAGAATGTCTGCAGGAGGTGTGGCTGAAGCAGGAAGGCACATTCTTCGACCTCCACTATTGCCCTGCTGCCTTAGTTAATCTTTGTTTTATCAAGCCGATCACAATTCCTATTTAAGTGCTTAAATTTGTATATGCACCTCTTTAATTTTTGTAATAAATTCTGTTACCATTTTGAAATCCTTTTTTTTTGTCGACCTGCTTTGTTATTATATGTGGAGCGTCAGACCATTTTTGCCAGTCACCATAGACCCAGGAAACAAGGTTGAAAAACTGACTCTACACAAAGTCGAAGAATTCTTCCTTAAGGAATAAGAACTCCGAACGGACTCCACCATGATGCCGACATGTTGCAAAATGAAGAGTTGTGACCCTCCATTGTCAAGGAAAAGGATCGCTTGGAGAGACCTAAGTTTGTAATGGGGTATGTACAACCCATGATGAAACTGCACTTGCCTTAATGAAAATGTAAAGGTCACAAGCTTGTGAGGATGAAAGCAGTAAAGGAGGACGGTCTGCTATAGGAGTGGATTACATTTGAACTGTTTTATCCAACAGGGGTCTACTACAGGAGTAGATTGTTGGACTCAAGCAAGCAAAATGGCTTATAGGAAAAGAGGCGAAAAGGATAAAAACAGAAGTGAAGATGGGGATGTCAACCCAAGTCTTACCACAGAAGTGGACAAAAAGAAAGGTGACGATGGGGATGTCAACCCAAATCTTGACACAGATGTGGAAAGAGAAAGAACTGAATGTGCGGTAAAGCTAAAAGGATTAAGAAGAGGAAAGCTAGCACATTTAACAAGAAGGAGAAACATTTTGGTGGAGTTAATGGACGATGTGTTATGTTATGAGGAAGTTAAAGACAGTTTATCAAAGTTTACTCAGCTGCTGGACGAGTTTAAACACACACATTGTGCTTATCAGGAAATGTTAACAGAAGAAGAGGCTCAAAAAGATGAAGAGGAATGGTTTGGGCCAAAAATGTATGAATTTAATGAATTGGTATCTTCTGTGTCGGAGTGGCTGATGGGAGCGTCCAGGGGAAGACAGGAAGAGCTAGTGGAGGCAATGGCAGCCTCAGAGTCGGCAACGGACAGCGCCTCCCAGGTCTCCAAGGCATCCAAGGCTTCCTCCGTGGCATCTGCAAGACAATGTGCTCAGGCTGAAAGGGCGGCTCTGGAAGTGCAAATGGCCGCCTTGACAGAAAAGCATGATCTACAGGAAAAAGAAGAGGAGCTACACAGAGCTTTAAAGGCCGTCAAGCAGCAGCGTGAGGTACTGGAGCTAAAAACTAAGCTGGATGCTTCTTCATCTAAGCTTGCAGTTCTCGCTGCAGCCCAGGAGGACACTGTGGTGGTGGCAGCTGCAGGTAAAGATGCAATGAATGAGTATTATGCTGAAACTACAACAAAGACTGAGACTGATGTTGTAGACTTTCTTTCACTGGAAAGAGCATATCAGGCTGTTTCTATGTTACAAACCCCAGGTGCCCGGCCCAAGGAAGGGGTCCATTTTCAACCTCACCATATAGGGGTACCTGGTAGGGAAAATGTAACTGTGCAGACATCTAGTCCTGTAAAGCGGCCAAAGAATAAAGTTCCGGTTGCTGGGACAACAAGGGACTCAACAAAGTTAAGTCGTGACATAAATCAGAGTAGTCAGACCCAAGATAATTTAATAAATGTCCTCAAAGGTCAAAATGAAATAGCAGCACTTCTTGTACAACAGCAGCAGCTATATTCATTACCACACAAAGAACTGCCTATTTTCAATGGTGATGTTTTGTCCTATCAAGCATTTATCAGGGCGTTTGAGCATGTGGTTGAGCTCAAAACAAGGAACTGTGCAGATAGGCTCTATTTTCTAGAACAGTATACCAGTGGCCTTCCTAATGAGCTTGTTAGAAGCTGCCTCCATATGAACCCGGAAAGTGGTTATCAAAAGGCAAAGAGCTTGCTTCAGGAACATTATGGGGATGAGTTTAAAATCTCAGCAGCATACATGAAAAAAGCATTAGAGTGGCCCACAGTTAAAAGCGAGGACCCTAAAGCATTGCAAACCTTCACACTATTTTTGAGGAGTTGTTGTAATGTTATGGAGGAAATGAGCTACTACCAAGAAATAAACTTGTCCTCAAATATGAAAAGGCTAATTATGAAACTGCCATACAAGTTCAGAGAACGTTGGCGTACACTTGTGTGCGAGTTTCAGGAAAGACAGGGCACCAGGCCCCAGTTCAAGGATCTGGTTGGTTTTCTGGAGAAGCAGGTAAAAATACTGTCGGATCCAGTTTATGGGGACATTCAGGACAAGCTCACCAAACCTAAGGAAAGCCCATAAGATCTAGACCCAAATCCAATGGAAGCAGCTTTGCTACAACAGTATCCACTGGTGCTACTACACACCCTGCAGAGTCCAAGGGGTATTTGCAAAGCCTGTGTATCTTGTGTAAAAAATGTCATACATTGGGAGAGTGTAACTTGTTCAAAACCAAAAAACACATAGACAAAATAGCACTACTTAAAGAAAAGGGAATGTGTTTTGGTTGTTTGCAACAAGGGCACACTAGCAAGTTTTGTAAACAGAAACAAACCTGCTCGGTCTGTAGTAGGCTACATCCTACTGTTCTCCATATGTCCCAAATTGAAAAGATAGAACAAGAAGTTAAACCCAAAACCTCAGAGGATGTGAACGTCATTACAAAGCCAGTTGTGATGCATCCTAAAGCATGTGGGCATATTGGGGCCGGTAGTGAAACAAGCAGTGTTCTTTCTGTTGTGCCAGTAAAAGTCAAAGCCAGTAAGGGCAGTAGAGTGATGGAAGTTTACGCCTTTATTGATCCTGGCAGTACGGACACTTTTTGTACTGAACGTCTGATGACGCAGTTAAGATTAAAAGGAAGAAGGGCTCAGATATTGCTAAAGACTATGGGTCATGAACGGCTAGTACCAACAAACATTGTATCTGGTCTAGAAGTCTCAGGAATGGATGGTGATACTTTTTTGCCACTCCCAGATTCATACACTCAAAAGGAAATGCCTGTGACAAAAGACAATGTACCCAAAAGGCAAGACCTCAAAAGATGGCCTTACCTGCAAAACATTGTTATTCCAGAAATAGACAGTAACATTGAGCTGCTTATAGGAACCAATGCCTCCAAAGTGATTGAACCTTGGGAAATTATTAACAGCCAAGGGGAGGGGCCCTATGCAGTTCGGACTTCGGTAGGATGGGTGGTTAATGGTCCTTTTAAGGGAGGGCAAAAGCAATACTTCCACTGATTATCCGTCTGTCAATGTGAACCGTGTCACTGTTGAAAGTACTGAAAACCTGGAAAAGCTGCTAATTAGTCAGTATAACATGGACTTCAGTGAAAATGCCTCTGAGGAAAACGTGAACTGTCGGTTGAGGACAGAAGGTTTCTAGAGATAATGGACAGTTCAGCTGTTTTACAAGATGGACATTACAATCTTGACCTGCCTTTTAGGCAAAATGCAGAAATGCCCAACAACAGACAGGTAGCTCTGCAGCGCCTGCAAAGTCTCAAAGAAAATTTAAGAGAAGTGAAACTTTTTATAAAGAGTATAGAGACTTTGTCAATAATGTTGTAACTGAAGGATATGCTGAAGCTGTTCCACAGGAGGAAAGGGATGGCATAAAAGGGAGAACATGGTACATACCACATCATGGGGTGTACCACCCAAGGAAGAAAACCCTTAGAGTGGTATTTGACTGTGGGGCGGAGTACCAGGGCGTGTCACTCAACTCAGAGCTGCTCCAAGGCCCAGACCTCACAAACTCTTTAGTTGGAGTATTGCTCAGGTTCAGGCAGGAGCCAATAGCTCTCATGGCAGACATCAAGTCTATGTTTTATCAAGTGAGGGTGTCCAAGGCTAACATAGACTATTTGCGTTTTTTGTGGTGGCCAAACGCAAATTCCGAACAAGAACCAATTGAGTACAGAATGCTGGTGCACATATTTGGTGCAGTCTCCTCTCCCAGCTGTGCCAGCTATGCCCTACAGAAAACTGCACAAAGCAATCCAGACTTCAGCCTGCAGGTAATCAACACTGTCCTGAAACATTTCTATGTTGATGATTGTTTGACATCTGCGCCCACAGAACAGGAAGCTGTGCAGCTGGTTTTGGATCTTATACACCTCTGCAGTAAGGGGGGTTTCCACCTGACAAAGTGGGTGAGCAACAGTAGAGTGGTGCTGGCATCTGTGAAAGATGACGCAAGAGCAAAAGAGATTCAATCTCTGGATCTCGCAAAAGACCAACTCCCCACTGATCGTGCCTTGGGTCTGCAGTGGAGAGTGGAGGACGACACATTCAGGTTTGACATAAAAGTCTCAGAAAAGCCACTGACCAGGAGGGGGATCCTCTCTATGGTAAGCTCAGTGTATGATCCACTTGGCATGCTTGCACCAGTCACCCTACCAGCCAAACAGCTTTTGCAGCAGCTCTGTAAATCAGGCTATGGGTGGGATGAGGTCTTACCTGCAGATGTAACAAAGCAATGGATAAAGTGGGTGCAAGACATACCCAAGTTGGCTCAGTTCAGTGTTTCACGCTGCATGAAGCCCAGTAACTTTGGGAATCCGATCTCATGTCAGTTACACCACTTTTCTGATGCCTCAGAGTCTGGCTATGGAGCTGTAAGTTACCTTTGTATGGTAAACAAAGATGGAAAAAGACCTGTTGCTTTTATGATTGGAAAGGCCAGAGTTGCCCCCTTAAAGCAAATAACAATACCACGGCTCGAGCTATCTGCAGCTGTACTTGGTGTTAAAGTTGACAAAATGTTACGGTCAGAGCTGTTGGTACCGCTGGAGACGTCAGTATTTTGGACAGATAGTCAAGCTGTTCTAAAGTACATTGCTAATGAGACAACAAGATTTCGAACATTTGTTGCCATCAGGATTTCCATGATCAGAGACAATACTAATGTTGACCAATGGCATTTCATTGATGGAAAACAAAATCCTGCTGATGAGGCCTCTAGGGGACAAAGCGTGTCCAAATTCAGTGAAAATGTGAGGTGGCTTCAGGGGCCAACATTTTTATGGGAACCAAAACATAGGTGGCCAAGTCAAACAGTGAATCAGTGTCTGACACAGGATGATCCAGAGATCAAAGTGTGCACTTCTGTGTACACTGTCAATGTGCAGGAAATTGTAGACCAGAGGTCACTAAACGGCGGACCTCGGTCCGGATCCGGACCCATGCGCCAGCCCATCCGGACCCGAACCTTGGATCCGAATTTTGGACCCGACCCTAATCCCTTAAACGAGCGGCTGCGTGTGCTGCTCTCTCTCCCTCCCTTCCTCTCCCTCTGACTGCAGAGCGGTAACTACAGCCCAGATGAACAGACAGAGAAAGTCCTACATCTCAGCTCCATGGTACTTTTTAAATATTTAGAAACGGTTTCGGAATGACTGAAATACGGCTCGCTAAAAACAAAAGCGGAGGGCGCCTTAATTAAATATGCACGCGCGATCGTAATGCGCAAATAGCGCGGCTGTTTCCCGATCGGCAGTGAGCAGGTCAGAACCAGGACTAAACCTGGTCTGAAAGTGGACTAAGCAGGACTCAGTGTGTGTGAACTGAGCAGAGGAGAAACACATCACTGTCATATATTCTGTGCACATTGTGTATAATAGAGACTATGCATTTTGCTTTTTAAGAGCCAAAACATATTTTTAGAGCCAAAAAAACAATAACAGGATTCACTTAATGTCATTATTTTCAAATCACAGTAATAGATTTAATAAAGTCTTAAAAATACCCATAAAACTGTGAATGAACCCCGTATGTTCCGGACCTTTGCTTGGCAATTTTTTTTCATTTCGGACCTTGGTGAAATTTAATTCGTGACCCCTGTTGTAGACTCTCCAACTCATAAACTTCTTCATTTTTTCTGAGATTGGACCAAGTTGTTAAAGGCTGTTGCTTGGTATCATAGGTTTGGAGACTACCTGCTGGCACTGGGCAAAACAAGGAAGCAAACTACTGGACGTGTCACCACCCGAGCGACCCAGCGTAAGCTATCCTCTCAACTACAAGCAACCACGAGCCAATGCTTGTCCACACAGGATCTGGGCAAAGCGGAAAAGGCTATAGTATCCTTTTGTCAAAGACAAGCCTTTCCAACTGAAATTGAAAGGTTAAGCATTGCCCCATTTATTGTTCACAAAAGGAGCAAAATTTTAAAGCTGGATCCTATTCTGAGAGATGGACTTCTAAGAGTCGGAGGGAGGTTGTCAAAAGCTAAGCTTCCAGAAGACATAAAACATCCTCTCATTCTACCCAAACAATGTCATGTCTCCAATTTGCTACTTAGACACATACATGAAAAGTATGGCCACTGTGGCAGAAATTACATCCTTTCTCAGCTGCGTAAAAAGTATTGGATAATAAACGCCACTACTGCAGTACGAAACATTACTTCTAAATGTGTCACTTGCAAGCGCCTAAGAGGCAAAACAGGAGAGCAAAAATGGCAGATTTGCCACAAGAAAGAACTCAACCAGACCTACCACCGTTCACAAGTGTTGGCATGGATTACTTTGGGCCAATAGAAACCAAAAGAGGTAGTCTGGTCAAACGATATGGTGTACTATTCACATGTCTCTCATGTCGAGCTGTTCACATTGAAATGGCCTGTTCCCTTGACACAGACTCTTGTATCCATGCCATCAGAAGATTCATGTGTAGACGAGGGCAGGTTAAACAAATATGGTCGGACAATGGCACTAATTTAGTTGGTGCGGAAAAGGAGTTAAAAAGAGCATTACTGAACTTGAATAGCTCCAAAGTACACAACACAATGTTGGAAAAAGGACTGGACTGGAATTTTAACCCACCAGGAGCTTCTCACCACGGCGGAGTATGGGAGAGGTTAATTAGGTCAGTTAAGTGGGTATTAAAATGTCTTCTGCAGCAGCAGACAGCTGATGATGAAGGCCTTCAAACATTATTCTGTGAAGTAGAATCCATACTTAACAACCGTCCGATTACCACTGCTTCCTCTGATCCATTTGACCTAGAGCCACTAACCCCAAACCACCTACTGTTGCTAAACTCTCAGCCTGTTCTTCCTCCAGGAGAATTTACCAGTGCTGACTCGTACACCAGGCGCCGGTGGAAACAAGTTCAGTATTTGGCTGATGTATTCTGGAAAAGGTGGACCCACGAGTACCTAACAACCATGCAGCAGAGGCAAAAGTGGTTCAAAGTAAGGAGGAACTTTAAGGTTGGCGATATGGTGGTAATTGTAGACCCTACTTCACCACGAGCATCATGGCCTTTGGCAAGAATCCTGGAGACAAGGCCTGACTCAAAAGGACTGGTGAGGTCAGTTAAGGTAAAAACCATGACCGGGATCCTGGAGCGGCCAGTAACTAAGATATGCCTTCTATTGGAAGACAACTAACGCTTTATATTATGAATTATAGTTTTGTTATTGGCTCCTTTCCTAAGTTAAAAAATGATAAATGTTAATTTTGAAGACCATCAACATTTAGGGGCCGGATATGTAGGAGCCAGAAAAGGACTTAATGTAATTCTGTATAGTATATGAATGTTAATCATGAACATAATCAAACTTTCCTTTATTAAATATGTGCACACTAAACTATGTCAATAAAGGCAAATCTTTACTGGACAGGCTCACGTTTTTTTGTGTCAAGTCCATTATGTTTGAGACAATTACAGATAGCTAGCGCCCATGTGTGGCAGCACTGTGCAACTACACTACTACTATGAACGTATACATGAAAATAACACCCATGAAATTAATTTTTACCCAAGGCAAAACATTTTTGAGGAAAGGATAATAGAGGTGGACAAGGTAGATAGACATTATATGTGTATGTTGTTTGGAAGATATACACAAGTGCAATATCGAGTATATTCCCGTTGTAAAAAGAACATCATAAAGCTACTGTAGGAGCCAGAAAAGGACTTATAAGTAAATTATAAAAAATGTTTGATTTGGGGAATACTTGTCTCCATCTGGTGGGTGTTCTGAAGATGGCGCTGTGGAGATGGAAACTATAAAAGGCAAAGAATGTCTGCAGGAGGTGTGGCTGAAGCAGGAAGGCACATTCTTCGACCTCCACTATTGCCCTGCTGCCTTAGTTAATCTTTGTTTTATCAAGCCGATCACAATTCCTATTTAAGTGCTTAAATTTGTATATGCACCTCTTTAATTTTTGTAATAAATTCTGTTACCATTTTGAAATCCTTTTTTTTTGTCGACCTGCTTTGTTATTATATGTGGAGCGACAGACCATTTTTGCCAGTCACCATAGACCCAGGAAACAAGGTTGAAAAACTGACTCTACAGCTACAAAAACTGCTGTTAAAAAATGAAAATAAAATACTAGTTCAATTCAAGTCAAATTGTCATTATACAATTGTACAACAAAATTGCTTACATCAGATGGTGGATTAGTCCTGAGCCGCTAACTAGCAGGTTTTTAGTGGTAGGGGAAACCGACGCAGGCACAGAGAGAACATGCAAACTCTACATAGAAAGGCCACATTCGGCCCGGGGATCGACCCTGGGACCTTATTGCTGAGAGGCAAGGTTGCCGACCACTCAGCCACCGTACCACCCAATAACGTTATTATTATGAACAAGTCATAATATTATGAAGTAATTTTGTGAATTACTAAATAAATTATAATTTAGTATACAATTGCAGATGGCCCTGAGTACACGTACGAAAAGAAGCCCAGTGGTACATGTACCACAGTTTGAAAACCACTAATTTATGTATTTATTTTGTGCGCAACAACTTTATAATTGTTTCTTGTCTCTGTAAGAGGCACACTTGATAAATGACCCTCGTTGTCTATTGCTTTGGAAATACCGTGGCATCAATCATGCCACTGCAGTTTTTCCTATTTTTCCATAATGTCAAAATTAATCGTTAAAAGTAACACAGTATGCCTGCTAGGGAAATCAGTTGAGTGCGTTAAATATCTCCCATTGACTATCAGAGCTGTTTCATATTCGCTGGGCACTTGGTGATCACAATAGAGACTTAAACTGTAAGTAACTTTTAACATACGTTAGATTTCCTCAATAGCAATATAATATAATCAGTGCTATCGCTTTACTTTAGTAAGATCTGTTGGTTGATTTTGTAACTGTTTTACCTTTAACATACAGTAGAAACTAAATGCAGTGTATATGATGTATACCTATGCACCCCAACAAAACTTAAATAGGGGCTTAGAGAGGATAACAATTCAGATTTCTTTATGACATTTGGTAATGACTGGAATATGATAGTCCTTACTCAAATTAGTGTGTGGATATGGGGTCAAACTATCTCTAAATTCCAGTTTATTTTGCTGCGACGCTACCAGTTTGAACGTTTGCATTTTATTCTTAACATTATTTTCTAACATGTGTTTTTAGCAAATTATTTGGTCAAGCAGGGACACAGTACAGATAAATGAATGGCTACCACTGACAGCACTGAGCAAAGTGAGTAGAAAATCAAACTCTCTGCAAAAATGTATCACAATTAATATTATTTTCAATCCTGTTCTTTAGGAAGTGCAGTATCTGTGACCACTGCCACCAATGACAGTAGTAACTGCATCAGCTCTAAGGAGAACGCAGTCGGCCTTTCAGTACTTTACCTTCTTACGTTCCCCTTGGCTCTACTGCTCAACAGCGTGGCAGCCTGGGTCTCTCTGCACCTGAAATCCACCACCACTTTCATCGTCTATCTCAAAAACCTCATCTGTGCCGACCTCCTTCTGACCCTAATGCTCCCGTTCATTGCCGTGAGCGACCTCCCTGGTGCGCCACTGTGGCTGGTTCTCCTCTCCTGTCAATTTTTCAGTGTCCTTTTCTACACATTTTTGTACACCTCCATCACATTCTTGGGTCTCATAAGTTTGGACCGTTTCGCCAAGATTGTCACTCCGCAGAGCAAGATCGCTCAAAATGTTATCCTAAGCTCCGGCATATCAGTGGCCGTGTGGATGACTGTTTTTGGAATTTCTGCGTTACCAACTATGATACTGAGCAACAAAAAGGTGACTGTAACAGAGTATCAGAGCTGTCTGGACATAAAAGTTCCTGCAGGGGTACTTTATCATAAATATCTTTCCATCTACCTAAACATGTATTTCTGGTGTGTCAGTGTGGTTGTGGCAGGTTGCTATATTTGCATCACAAATAAGGTCATACAATCATTCAGAAACTCGGGTAGCAATAACAGCAAAGGGAAGCAGAAAATTAAGTTGCGGGTATTTATGGTGCTTGTGGTCTTTTTTGCATCGTTCGGTCCATATCACATTGTAAGGATCCCATATACTTTCCAGCAGGTTAACTCTGACTCTTACGCTGACTGTTCTTTCTGGTGGGGCAAACTTGCAAAGGAACTAAGTCTGTGGTTGGCTAGCAATAACGTCTGCGTGGATCCACTTCTGTATGTGTTCATATGTCGGGAATTCAATAACAAACTGCTATCTTTATTGAACAATGTGCCCTTCATATCTAACAAATTGAAGAGGATGTTGCAGTACACAGCTGGTGAATGACATTTTAACGTCATAGACTGTATTAATTCCAAAGCGCCCGTAGATCAGGGGCCCCAAGAAATAAAACTGCACACAAAATAAGTGCTTCAAAAACATGGGGAAATGGTCAGTATTTTGGAGTGCTTTGTCCTCAAAGAGGAAGAGGAATCCCAGGTCTCCCTTATTGATCAATAATATACAATGTACAACAATAGTTTCTGTAGAAAATAGTGTTTGAGTGTAGGTCACTTTTGACTTGAAAAAAAAAAAGGTCATACATTAAGTCTGAGGTGGCTTTCAAATATCAAATTGACAATGTTGTCTGGTTTATGATCCATATATCTGTAATTACAAGGTCCATTCACATTAAGCAAAAACAAGTGAACTTAGGTGGGGGGGGGAAATCAGCAAAAAGGTCAAAAATAGCACAAATCAATGATTGTCAGAAAAAGTCTGAAAGAACTTCATGACCTAAGATTAAAGCTGTACTTCCTGAATCGAACCGTGAAAGTTGTAGGTAAAATCTCGCCGCTGTTGCCTTAATATGCTTCTAGCTCTCACAGACCCTTGCGTTTACAGTGGAGATCTATGGTGCCAAATGAAGTTGACTCTACTACAGGAAAATTATTTGATTTCCACAGCTTTGATATGTGGAACGAATCATCCAAAAAAAATATTTTATATCTGGAGATTTCTTTCAAAAACTATGCTACACCCATAGAGACACCTGCCTTCCATATGTAAATTTGTAATGTTTCAAGACATGTGTATTGATAAAAACTGTAGTGGAGATGGGAATGACAACAGGGAAAATAACAGGACCAAAAGAGAATTATAACACGCAGAATATAATATGCCTGTCCCTACACAAGTCAAACGTGTGATAAGAAATGTCAATAATTTTTAATATAATAAATAGAAACACCATTGGACTGACATTGGAATATATATCAGAAAGAACTACAGTATAAACCTTGGATTAATCTCCAATTACATCTTTAAAAGTCAGATTAACAACGTAATTCTTTTTTAGCTTTGTCCTATCAATTGTTCTTTTTCCTTTAAATTCTGCAAACATCTGTAACAAATGTACGGCATTTAAATGCTCTTCTTGGCAAATTTTGCTACGTCTGAAGCTGATGATTGTATCTGTAATCTGTATCTGTTGTACCTAAAGTCGATGTAATTTAGAACTTACAATTTATTATGTTATGTAAATATTGAGTTGAACACGGGGTAGGCACTTATAAGCTTATTGCTTCAGCCGACTCCACTTTGAGCATCCGGAATTGTATAAATTTTGAAAGACAAAATGAATGTAAAATTGCTCAAAATAAACTAAACTAAACTAAATATTTAGTTTATGCTGTTAACCATAGAATGGATAGTTCATCGTTCAGATTACAAAGGAAGTACTCACATATTTGTGTGTTTTGTGCTATGTGTGCCTGTATATAATTTAATACAGCTAATATTCACTATTCTTCACATTTTTAATCATGAGGCTAATAGACCTAAGTGGACAATGAGAAAAGATGTTCTATCTGCTGTCATTCCTTAATTACATCATTGCGTTACAAAGCCAGGCCTCACATGACCATGACATGGATACGGGAAATGCCTTCAGGAAATGTGTGCTTTAATGACCACATTAGAGCTAATTCCTTTGTATAATAACTTTCTATTAGCAATTTACCACGTTTCCCACTGAAAAAAATATGTACCTTTTATCCAGTCACTTGGCAACACAGAAGCCGAGATAAATGAAGGCGGAGATGTCAGGGATGCCAGCTCACTGCAAAAATGCAACAGAATATTACTGTTGTGACTGCTGTAATGTGGATACTTTTGTCAATTTTAACATGCAGTTTTGCTTGCTGTGGCAAAATATACTATGATGTACTGTAATGATTTTAATGTAAAAAAAAATCAGTTACAGATATTTTTGTTTTATGTTGTAGCTAAAATCGTGTTCTTTCTAATCCTAAACTGTGTAGACTTGAATGAAATAGAGGTTTGTTTTCAATATTGTATTTGGGACAATAGTTTCGCTGTTGTATAATTGAAATGCAAATATAATATTACTCAGTTACATTTGATGCAGTGCAGTTTTGTAAAGCAAATTTTAACTAATACTCTAATGCCACGACAGAAGCTGGTTAATTAAAGTCGCAAGGGTTACACTGGGATGTGATGCTTCTCTATTTTGTTACTTCCCATCTGTTAAAAATGCTACACCAAAACTGAGTGAACTCACACAGGAACTGGAATGCAGCTTTTCTCAGACGAATATATTTTTAGCAAAGTCCACCACCAGGGAATTCAACAACCACACAACTAATCAGACTGTGAATGATGTGGACTATAGAGACATCATTTCACATCTGCTCACAAAACTACATGTCAGTCAACTTTTCGCATGCTAGAGTTGCATTTTGAATATAAAGAACAAGATGCCACCTGCTAAACCCACAGCATCTTTATGGCAATTTCCTTGTTACTGTGCCAACTGTGCAACAAAAAGAGCCAGCACGAGAAGAGAGATGTTGATAAATTGGTCAACAGAGGAGCTTGATGGGCTTTGGTGTTTGCTTGTCATCGGCGCACACACAGACTGACATAAGGCGAGCGGAGGCAGGGGGACTGGCACAGCGCAGAACAAGCCCCTCGGCAGACAATTGGAACAGGAAGCAAGGAAGGAAAGAGCCATTGACCGGTGGAGGAAGACTGGCAAACGCCTTGGGATTGTGACAAGACAGCCACACAGTAGCTCCAGAGACCACCCATTGTAAGGGCATCACACACACACACTTTCAAAGAGAGAGACTGAAAACAAGCTGGTAGGACATTGAGGCTGCTACTGTTTCATCAGAAGGGGCAGTCGCATCGCAGTGGAAAGTGGATGTGGTCAATTTGAAATAGTCTCCACTTTTGAAATACTAAAGTTTCTATTTACGTGACGCTTTCTTCATTTGCACAAACCAAGACTGCAACACGAAGGTAAGTGATGCTTAACTGGAAAATATGTTTTAAATATGATTTTAAAACAAATATACAATAAGTGGTGCTGTGCCAATGTTTTAGTAATGTGTGAACATGTGCTAGTTTTGCTTTTAAACTTTAAACATTTATTTCATGTAGAAAGCAGAAATGAAAGAATGGTATTTTTTGATGAAGTTGCTTCTTTGGAACGATTCTGAGATTGTCCACAACAGCATTATTTCTTATTTTACTTTCTTTTTCTTTTTAAATTAGGTGAAGACATAACTTTTTGTTGAATACAGACCTTTTTCTGTGGCAATATTTTTCAGAGGAGAGAACATTTGGAATTCACATCACAACATGATTGAGACCTACTTTCCTGTGTATTCACTATTCAGTGTATGTTTACATCCTGTGCGGTAGAGTTAATTGGCAAACAACAACCCACAAAGAAAGTGCGATTTAAAGCGTGTTCGTGCTTTTAATTTGAAGTTGCAGCTTTTCTCTATTTATTTTGTAATTGTAGATTCCAAAGATGAACGCCACACTGTCCAACCTGTCCTTCAAATGTGTCCGGGACACCAGCGTGACTGCAGTCGTGTTCCCCTGTCTGTACAGCCTCCTCTTCATAGTGGCCTTGGTCTTAAATTCTTTGGCTGCTTGGATCTTCTTTGGCATCCCCAGCACCTCCACGTTTGTGGTCTTTCTGAAGAATGTGGTGAGAGAAAAGACATTCAATGCTTACTGTTGATTACTTACAGACCATATATTATGTTTTATTTCGCCCTAGACTGGTTAAATCTTTGTTGAGGTTTTGGCTAAGTTTAAAAATGTTTTAATAGTGTATATGATTTCATGTTTTTCTAATTATAAGTTGGCTTGCTGGGATAATGCCAGTGATGAATATTAATCATAGATGTAAACCTGTTAAGTGGCATAGGAAGAGAGAATTCCATGTTCCATATGATAATGACTATGGATGCGTACTGCTGATTTGAGATTTCTAAATGGAGTTGTATTTTTGACCTGAGCAGGTGGTGGCTGACCTCCTGATGACGCTCACTATACCCCTGAGAGTGTTGAGTGATGCAGGTGTGGGCTTCTGGCAGCTGCGAGCCTTCCACTGCAGATACTCTGCTGTTCTCTTCTACATCACCATGTACATCAGCATCCTCCTCCTGGGACTCATCAGCCTGGATCGTTACCTGAAGATTGTAAGGCCGTTTGGGAAGTGCGCCCTGCAGCGGGTCAGAGTGGGACAGGTGGTCAGCGCAGCTGTGTGGCTGGTGATGCTGTCCTTAGCGCTGCCCAATGTCATTCTGAGTGACCAAACACCAAAGCTTGATAAAGGCAAACTCAAGTGTTCTTCTATGAAGAGCAAGGCTGGGCTGCTTTGGCATGAGGGGTTTAACTACTTCTG
Organism: Neogobius melanostomus; assembly: GCA_007210695.1. Classification (NCBI taxonomy): domain Eukaryota; kingdom Metazoa; phylum Chordata; class Actinopteri; order Gobiiformes; family Gobiidae; genus Neogobius; species Neogobius melanostomus. Next base: position 643,141 of record VHKM01000581.1, on the reverse strand, counting down.
TCAGGTAAAAAGACAATATCGACATTGTAATACAGAGATCTATTGGATATTAATTGTTCTCTTGGTTTTCAGGTGATTTTCTGGGGCACATTAGCTCTAATGGTTGTATGCTACACGTTTATCAGTAAAAAGGTCTATGAGTCTTACAAAGCATCGAAGAGTCGATCACAAGCTGCCAGTCGAAAAACTAAAGCAAAAGTTTTTGTGGTGGTGGGGGTGTTTTTCATTTGCTTTGCCCCCTTCCACTTTGCACGAGTCCCATACACTCTGACTCAGACACGTAACAGTGTGAGTCCATGCAATGCACAAAATGCTCTCTATATTGCAAAGGAAACCACACTGTGGCTATCGGCCACAAATGTCTGTTTGGACCCGCTCATCTACGTGTTCCTCTGTAAGATGTTCAGGAGGAGACTGACAGCAGCTCTGCGTCAGAAGCCACTGCAGAAAGGCTACATGGACTCAGTCACTATGACCTCTACTCAGCAGGAGATGTCACAAATACCCCACAATACCTGACTCGAAAAGGACATGCCATGAACTGAACAACAAAACAAAGTCTTGTATTGTAATGTCTTGTTGTAAAGTATGTATATTTATAGTTGCACAGTAGCACAGTAGCTCATTTCATCAAGATTGTAAATATTTTAAAACTTGTATTGTGGAAATCAAAATTATGAGTGTGTATTCATGCAAAATACAACTGACCTTTTTTCTTTTCATTTTAGTACTTATGCACATCCTAGACCTATCTTGCAAATACGACTATTTTTACTTCCTCCTTTCTAATCTTATTTGAACTTCAGTTTCCTTTGGTAAGAGTTGAACAATGATTGATGGCTGGCTAAACAATAATATTAAATGCAAAATTGTTTACTCAACAAATGTGAACATGCATGCAACGAATGCAGCAAGTGCAACTGAAACCTAATCATATAAAGTGGGCTAACCAAATAACTAGTTTCTAGTGAACCAAACACTTGGTGAGAACATGACCTAGATTACTCACCGAGTGAAAAGGTATTTTCATTGTAGGCAATATTGATTAAATTGAGGGATGATTTAAATTTAAATACATTGCATTTTATGTATTTATGATTTAGCAGCTTTTTACTGTAAATACTGTCAGCCAAATATTAAAATGTAGCATCCAAACATACATGAATAAACTTAGATTTTTAATGTTTTGCAACTGAAATTCTTATAAATGAGAATTGCATTTTACAGAAGGGGGTCCTAAGTTGTTGGTCTGGTGATTTTGGGGGTCACGCCCTGAAAAGTTTGGGAACTCCTGTAACTGAGGATTAAAAAAAGTTGAAAGGCTGCCCTCTCGTGGCCAAAAGGGCTCACGACAATAGTGTTCTAAAACGGCCCTAGACAACAACAAACACAGCTAAATAAATGTAGACCATGTGCATTTGATCCACTGTCAAGTTCCCTTAAATCATCAGCGAGTTTCAATTCAAATACAAGTATTGCTAGTCAACACTTATCATCGAGAAAACAATGACACATACACACCTCTTAACATTAATGTCCGAAGTCGCCACACCTGCAGAGCTTTATACTTATGGCCATCACGCATTGAATTTAACTAACTTTAAATGTATCACGTTGGAAGCGAAGGTGCCGCTTCTTCTTTCTCCGCAGCGATTGGCCGTGTCGCCACGTGACTGACTGGCGGTCATATGATCGCCCGGTCTTCCTCCCCTGATCCCAAATAAACGAACATGGCGGAGAGCGAGGAGCGCAGGGGCCTTTTTAGTGAGGAGGATGAGGGGGACCCGGCTCCGGACGATCAGGAGGGAGAGCCGAGAACACCCCTGTCCCCCATCTGCGACCCCAGCCACCTCCTGCACCGAATAGTCGTGCTGGCTTTCATGTGCTTCCTGGGATTTGGTGAGCGAACTTCGGCTGGGAGGCAAACTTTAGAGAAACGATGACACCAGAAAATGAAAACTGCTTTTTGATTCATGTATTTTAGGGAGTTATTTCTGCTATGACAACCCGGCTGCACTTCAGACTGAGGTCCTGCAGGTAAGTAATTCACCCATTTTACTCTAAGAATCTAAAAATTGTATCTGAAAAGTCTAAAACTGTTGCTCATTTGTTAAACAGGATATGAACTTGAACACTGCTGAGTTCATGCAGCTGTATGCCTGGTACTCCTGGCCAAATGTGGTCCTATGCTTCTTGGGAGGGTTTCTTATTGATACAGTTTTTGGTATTAGGTATGACATTACATTCACTTTAAGCATTTCCATTAGAGTGTACAAAAAAAACAAACAATCAACTTTATTTTCTTTTTCATTTTAGGCTCGGAACAATCATCTTTTCGCTCTTTGTCTTTGGTGGACAGGTCAGCTTAAGATCATTGCGTCGTCAATTGCAATATAGGCCACTGATGATGTCTCAACGTTATTTGTCTTTATACCTGAACAGATCGTATTTGCAACTGGAGCAATTGTGAATCACTTTTGGCTTATGGAAGTTGGCCGCTTTATATTTGGGTAAGTACAGCCGTTCTATGACTGACATATCTGTAACATCCTTTATGTATTGTGAGATATGCGATCATTTGTCAGTGGACTTTGTTTGTTTGTATAGGATTGGAGGAGAGTCCCTGGCTGTGGCTCAGAACACTTACGCAGTGAACTGGTTTAAAGGAAAGGAGCTTAATCTTGTGTTTGGCCTGCAGCTTAGTATGGCCAGACTTGTAAGTACTGTATACTATATAATTTTTTTTATACAGCAATATGACGCAATGGTAATTTGATGTCCACTTTGTCTAATGTCTGAAGGGCAGCACAGTGAACATGAACATTATGGGCTGGGTCTACCATGAAGTGGGTGAAGTTGTTGCTGCTGGACACACTACATTGGGAGTATCACTAATGCTCGGTAAGGCATTTTAATCCAAACTTCTCTGTCGCAAACGGTACACCGGACTTTTGTTACACAGAATAGGGAAATCTGATTTATGACTGCATTGGTGGCACATTTTAAACAGATGAGCTCAGATGACCAACAGACAAGTCAAAACGTGAACATGAACTGAGAAAAATAACCCCACATGTCACATCCTGAGTTGGTGATAAACACACACCGAGTCACTTCTTGAAAATGATTATCTGTGGTTTTCAAATACGCTGAAGTATGTCTGTAGTTTGAGTGTGGCTGCAGTTTTTACCCATAACCTTTTTTCTTTCTTTTTTTTTTTTTGTTAAGCCGCGGTTACGTGCTTGCTCTCTCTATTTTGTGCATTGGTTTTGGGAGCCCTTGACAAAAGAGCTGAGCGGATCCTCCATAAGGAGCAGGGCAAGACGGGTAACGTAATATAATAATACGGTTTTCTTTTTACTTTCACTTTACATTTTGTTACTGATATATATCTATCCGGTTGCTCTGCATATTTCTCTTTTAGGAGAGGTCATTAAGCTGACGGATGTTAAAGATTTCCCTGTGTCTTTGTGGCTCATTTTTATTGTTTGTGTCGGCTACTATGTGGCGATATTCCCTTTTATTGGACTGGGACAGTAAGTGTTGAGCCATACATTCATACATTTTTCAACATGACAACATAAACTTTTTCTCTTTGATAGCCAGTGCTGAAATAATGATTATTTGGTCCTTCACACTAAGATTGATCTATAAATTTCAAGATTGTATGGTATGTTTGTTTTGCATTAAAGGCCACCTTTAGAATACGACTTCAGGATTAAAGTCAATGAAAAATGGTTGTTGCAATAAGTTTTTCAGACATAGATGTCCTTCATCTTATCCTACCTGAGCCCATACTGCTTGTTTTTACTGCCTGGTCTTGACCTGTGGTATTTCAACAAAGGAGAGGGAGTTAGAAAACCAATACAATTATTCTTGGATGACGATAGTTTAATCAAAAAGCATTTTCACGTCACTCCTGGGTAATACCCCTTCCCTGACTGGGCTATTTTGGATTGAGGCCTAATTTTTGCTTAGCTAATTGCTACAGTATGTAAATAGTAGTAGGAGATAGTAGGAGATACACTGGCTTCTGCCAGTGTATCTCCTTCTATGGCTTTATCAATAAGTTGAGTAAAATAAATATTTCATCTGATTTATTTCTTCTTTATAGGGTATTCTTTATTGAAAAGTTCAACTTTTCTCCAGCCAATGCCAGAGCTGTCAACAGGTAACTTTTCCCAGTGGCGGTCTTTCACTTTTAGAATAACCATTATAAATAAATGTGAAGGTTTTTTTCTGCTTTGCTTCTAGTATTGTGTACATCATCTCGGCCCCTGCGTCTCCTGTCCTGGGCTTCATGGTGGATAGGGTGGGGAGGAACGTGATTTGGGTGCTTTGTGCTGTGGTTGCAACACTAGCTGCACACATGATGCTGGCCTTCACTTTCTGGAACCCATGGATTGCTATGGTAGCGTTTGCTTGACATTGAAACATAAAAACCACATCTGATTTTCAGATGTCTTTTTTTTTTTACATTTCAAGTCTATGGAAAATTACCATTTACCTTTTACCAAGACATAATGTGAAGTGTTAAAACTATCATATTTTGTGCATGTTTTGCAGTCCTTATTGGGACTGTCCTACTCGTTACTGGCCTGTGCGCTATGGCCTATGGTAGCTTTCGTAGTGCCTGAACATCAGCTGGGTACAGCTTATGGCTTGTAAGAACTTTACATCAATTATCCTCATCTATTCGTGAACTTGGCAGCTTATTCCCTCTGACTGTTTTATCTTTTTCAGTATGCAGTCCATTCAGAATCTGGGACTCGCTCTTATCGCCATGGCAGCGGGTTCCATCCTTGATACCAGAGGCTACCTGGTTTTAGAAGTATTTTTCTGTGCCTGCTTATGCAGTACGAATTCTTTTTTGTGAATACTGCCTTGGTTGTGGATGAGGAAAGATCACATTTAATTGTCCTATGTTTTGCAGTTGCACTAATGGCTGTGGTGATGTTGTACTTTGTGGATTACCTCAAAGGTATATATCTTAAAAACACAGTTTAGGGTGATGGTCTTGTCTATTCTGTTGTGATAATTCATCAATCTCCTGTTTCAGGGGGAGATTTAAACCGCTCGGCTTCAGAAAGAGCCAGACTTCAAAAAGAGGCTGCTGCACATTCTGAGTGAGTTTATTTGTCTCTTCACTTAAAGGTGATCTCTTTTTACACTCACAAGTACAACATATTAGTTTGTCTTAGACAGACATTGCTAAATAGGCAAGCTGTGTTTATTTATACCGCGCATTTCATACACAAAGCAACAGAATACATTTTAATTTTGAGTTTGATTAGATCTACCTTTTGTGCTTATCTTTTTGAAAAGTTTGAAAACAATTCAAACACATCAGTCGTAATGGAACTGCAATTGGTTTTCAATTTCATATTTGTTCCTAGTTTGAAGGGGAAATATTTGTATATTTTGGCTATGTAAGCATGGGAGCAGTCTGAGCAGGTCAAATAAGAGGTATAATTCATTTGTATTTCTTTTTCTGGCTGGGTATTTCAAAACACTTAACTAGAACTTCAAACAATGCACACTGTTGGTGTCACTAAAGTTAAACATTTCACAAATCACCTTCTTTTACGTCAGTGTTAATGAGACTAGACAATACTTGTATTTTTAGTGATCTTCTCTGTTCTCTGTGGTCTAATCACTGATCTTCTCTGTCTCATTGTGGTGTCTTCCAGATGATGATGATGAAGATAGGGAAGCACATTTACTTCTGGGCATCAGAGCCAGTCTGATGCAATGTCCAGCCCACAACTGGTGCATTTATTATCATGGGGCTGGACTGCACCATGGACTGCGCTCAGCACTGACTTCTGTGTCTCTCCACACTGTTTTTAGGTTTTTATTATAGCACTTTTATCATATTTTATAGAATTGACTTCTTCCATGCATCAAATTCACTTCAATATACTCAAGTAATGAGTAGCTTCATAGCTACAATTGAATGATCATCATATTGACTGTGTTGAGAATCCACATTTGAATCGTGATTTAGATATATTGGATTATGGTGGATGGATCTACATTTCTTTTTAAAGAGTACCTAAACGGGCGTGCCAAAGCCTTTCCCCACCCACAAACAAAAGTCAAAATTTCTGCGAAAGAGGCGGTCTCTGAGGTTTGGGGGTGACATGCGGGGGGTGAGTGACGATGTGTGGAGCTGGTGTGGCTTATGACGTTCTGTGGAGGCCGTGGACACGTCTCCAGTCAATCAGGAAATTCTAATTTAGTAGCAGGGTTTACCCCGAAGGGAGCGCAACCCATTTGTTTTCAGGCCAAAGTTAGGATTTGACACATGTTTGCGCTATAATGTCAGGGACCAGTAGACAACACTATGACACCCATTGAGACAGTTTATCAGTAAAAAAAAACTTGATTTGGTGTTTAGTTGCTTTTTAAGGAACACTTTTACCTGATATTGCTGAAAGATCAGCATTTTGATTTGCAAATTGAATTTTATCTTTTGTAAATGTTATGTAAATGTTAATTTGCTTTAGTTTAATTTTTGTTTTTATACCAAATAATGATGTATTTTCTAGTCTAGGGAGAGGGCAAAATCATTGACAATTTTAATTGTCAATTATTAATAGTTAAATTATTTGTGACCTTTTTAAAATGCATACATCCCCTTCATTGGCCTGGATTTGCCCTTTTAGCTCAGGCAACTCTTTTGTGTTAAGCGATGCACCTTTTAGTTTCTGAATTAGATTGGGCTTTTTCCGTCCAGTAAAAAAATGAATGCTCCGGATTTGCCGTACCAAGAATACCACTGTAAATGCCAGTTTACATCTCATTTGGACAGTCTACTGTTTACCAAATGATTTTACTATATACTACAGTATATGGATATGGTCACATGGCTGTGACTTGTTGCACTTTGGTTTTGTAAAAAGTGTCTCTTTGCTTTACTGATACATATTTATTGTAAAATAAATAATTGAATACTGTGCCATTAAACATAATTTTAAGAATGTCTTGTCATGCATTATTCTTCAATATTTTACTTTCAGCTCCATTTACCCCAGGTCTACTTGTTATGGTAAATTTGCTTTCTAATTTTCATCATTGGATTTGCAGCAGAATTAAAGTCGCCCCAGTAAGCTGACACTTGGTGAATCTGCGAGACTGACCCCCATGTCGGCATGTCGTTTACGGAATCGTTACCTCTCCAGACTGGGAGCACAGGTACACATTATTTTTTTATGTTGGTTTTGATTGTTTTAATCCATTACCTGTGTCTACCAACAGACATTTAAAAACAAACTGATTAGGCAAAGTTATTGTGAGTATGTGTTTCTCAACAAATTATCTTGATTTGTTTTTCACAGATCCCAGACCACCGTTCTGCCCATCAGTCATCCCTTGCCTACAGGAGCGTTCTCAAATGAGGTCTTTGAATCAGCAAATATGGCACACCTGTTGTTATCCAACGCTTCCTTTTTCGTGATTTGTCTTTTAAGAAAACTCCACATTGTTTAAGATTTTTATTTATTTTTTTATGCGCACTTTACGTCATACACTAAAGCTTTTTATTTAAAGGTTCTTCCACACTTAAACAGCAGAGGGCAGTATTTCTCCTAATTCAGCCCTGGCACACTGTTGGTTTTAGGAATGGTGTTATTTCATTTTTATGACGTAATGTAAGACTAAGGAGATGATTTGAATGGACTTTCGACTTGAATAAATGAATGTTACATTTTTATGATATTTTCTTTGTGTTTTCTCTATTTGTAGTACAGCACGCACACCCTGGTTGTACTATTTTTCTCCCTCCACAGGCCCTCACCCGTTATCGAGACCCAGAAGTAGAGCAGAGAGTGCACACCTTGGACGATTTCATGACCTCGTTGAGAAGCTGGCTATTTGTTTCCAGGCCGATAGACCATCACAAGTATGGAGGCTGAGTAATGTGACTATCTGAAAGGAAATGTAAAAAGGAGGAATGCAATAAAGTTCAGACTTGTCGCGCCAACTGAGGTAGATCTTTGCAAAGTAGCCTAGTAGCGGCGGTAACAGCTAGAAATAGAATCTCAAAGTGGCCAGAAATAAGGGAACTGTCCCCGGTTTATTGTCTCAAAGCACACATGCTGTTACGCCAGTGTGACAAACGTGTAAGTAAATAAAATGGCCACTTCAGCCAAACCCATGACTAAACTAAAACTGATGCAAACAAGTTAACATTTGGTCTTGATGACGTCTTCCAGCGAGTAACAGAGTCCGACATATCCAGGAAAGGAAAAGTGCACGGCTTTACAGGAGACAAACGGCCACAAGTTTCATATGGCCCTGATGAGATAAGAATAGCACGTATTATAGTGTCAGCAATACGATCTTTTTCACCAAATTCTAAAACCACGCGGTTGGTTGAAGTTTTACACTGGACATTTCTTTCATGAAATGTATACGGTCTACTTTTATTGTGGCGCAGTTATACAAATTAGGCTAAACCGTTTACACCTGTTTAATTGTTTTAACACACACACCAGGGTATAAGCGTTTCACAAACAGACAAGTTTAGATTTTGGTATTGGTCCTCATAATCTGCATGCGTTCTCTGCACAGCCCAGTAAAAAAAACTCTTCACATGCAAGTCGTAGAATGCACTACAACTGCATTCACTACACAAGTTTGACGACACCTCTAAAAACGCGCGCACGCTCTGCCTCCCATTGGCTGCAGAGCGCGCGAGAGTGAGCTCCCGTCTCCGGCTGCTGAGGACTGCTCGCTTCATCCTTGTCTAGGCGAGGAGACTGGGCTTGTCATGCTGCGAAACGGCACGCACAGGTTAGTAACACATCTGCGCATCATTCTGTCATGCAAGTGTAAGTCGGCTGTGCGTATTTTGTAAAGAGAAGCTTCCGCCCGCGATTGCATACCGCAGCTGAATGTGTGTGGCGTGTCAGCTTGAGGCTTTACTGTACGCACGCGCTGCTCGAGCATTCAGATTTTTATTTATTTATTTTTTTGACATTTTGAGAGAGTGTCCTAACTTCATTGTGGTCTTTTCTAGAAACATGTACCACGGCGAGGAAGCGAGGCTGCGCAGTGGGAGTGTGACTGCATCCCGCGAAAGAAAGCACCTTGCCTTGAGCATTAATAGCCAGGTAAGTCAGTCGAGCATTCACACCATTAGGTCATTGTTTATTTGCATATGAATCCCAGTCGACCACTTGTGTAATCATTATGGATTGAAGGTTGGGAGCTCTTTGCAATGTGGCATCTTATTTCCCAGAGGTTCCCCGTAGAAGGTACAGCTGTCAGCATCCTTGGATAGTACTTCTGGGAATCTGTCTGACAGCCCACATTTGGATATGCGAGTCTGTAAACTATTCTTGATGTATTATGCATCACTACATCATGACTCAACTTGCTTACATACTGTAATACTGCTTTCCTGACTGTTTCGTAGTACCAATAAATACCTACCACTACTGGTATTTTATATTTTATTACAGCCTTGTTAATGCATTACTTTCCCCTGTCCTTTTCTGTTTAATGTTCAACAAAAGCCTTTTGTTTGTTGGCTTTGTAGAGGTGCAGAAGTTCACCTGGTTGCAGGGAGATTGTGAATATTTAATGCCGGTGATGTACTGTTGCACATTATCTGCAGCGGGAGATATTGAGTTTGTGAGCTCTGAAAGCACTGCTCTATCACCGCTTCTGACTTGAGCTGAATTATATCCTGCTGCATGTCTGCAACACACACGCACATACTAGAAAGCATGGTGTAATTCATTCCTACTCTCAATTTGGGCCATTGCTCTGTCCCAATCTGGCTCACTCGCTTCATCTTGCATCTTTACATTATGACATGTTTGACTGATCTGTGCCCAGTGTTGGATAGCTGAGGGTGAAGGGAAGACGTACTAGCAACGGTGCAGTACTTTAAACAGACAGAAGAACAGTAAAAATTACTGTCAATTTAAAATAATAAAGAGTTTTGAGTTGCAACCACAAGTACTGCTACACTATTGTAGTTGCAAAGCTACCACAGTTGCACTAAGGTATCACGTCTAATACTTGTTTACTGATTGTGCTGCTTCGACTTAGACAAAATTATTCAAGTAAGCATTAGCTTTTGCTATGAATAATATTTCTACAAATGTGAGATAAATGACTTGACTAAAAGCACCTACTCACCCATGGATAGCAATAGCATATGTGGAACTAACCAGTAACTGGTGTGATAAATGCAGGTTATATGTAGCGGCTGTTGTACTTGCTGTGTCTGAGTGATTCAGATTCATTATTGAGGCGTGAACCCCCGAGAAGCGCATTAATCTATGCAGCTATTACGCCATAATCAATGGGACAGCTGAGGTTTATAGCCCGGGCAGCATGTTGTTAGACATTTTACACAGTGTTTATTCAAACAGCCTGCCAAAGAGAGGGGAGGGAAGAGCAACACTTTAATGAGGTTATGGATGAAATATGCAGCACAGGTGACGCTGCCACGCCACTTATACACCGATCCAAAAACACTGCATCTGCAAACCTGGATTGAGTTTTAATGCTTGGCCTCAAGTTCAAATGAATATTGTCTTCTTCATGACTGTTCTGTTCTACGGGTGGAAATGTTTGAGTTTGTAGGACACCTTTTAGAGGTGAGGTTGAAGACCCTGTAGTTTCCTTGTGAAGCAGCATGAAACCTGTGTGTTTTATGGCCTGGGATCGGATGCACATTATAATCTCTCCTCCGGTGGGAGACGGAGCTGAGTGCTCACTCAAACACTCTGTGATTGAGGCATTATAACCTGTGTAGGAGTGAGATAAGGCACATTATTATATCATATAGGTGTCTTATGGTGCTGAGACATCCCCTCATGTTCTGTGCTTTTGTGCATGGCTCTTTAAAGCACTTACAATATACCACTACTGGTAAGAGGAGTTTATGTGAACAAAAAACTGTAAAAAGATGTCCAACAAATGTTTTGAATTTACGTTTTTTTGTTATTTCAGTTTTAACGGTACGCAGATGTAGATTGGTTCTGAATCATACTCACTGCTACTGTGTCAAACAATGAGTTGTATTTTGTGAATTATCTTATTGACTATGTATTAAATATATACTTTTTGCTTTCCTTCTCTTTATTTGTGACTACCGGTAGTTTATTTAAAGACCCTGTACCTGATTTATTATTCTGAATACAAAGCTATTTTTATGAATTGGAAGCTAGCTAGCTGGTTGTTTGCACTGAAGTGAAAGTAAAGCTCCCCGAAACTTGTTACATGTGCTTATAAACTCTTCTCTGTGAAGAATGGGGATTTTAGAAATGCACAAGGAACATTTTTAATTCATTTGGACCACAACAATTTAATATTTAGGTGCTATTATTTGTAAACAAAACCAACAAAATCAAAATGTGACACTTGGTGGTGCCTATACAGTACTGTATGTATATTTCATATTTGCTTGTTTTATATTCATAAATGTCTATGCTTTTTTTTTTTTCATGTAACAAACATTCTGTCTGAGGCTGGTTTTGTCTGCAGAAACCTGAACAAAATTCACTTTAAACATATATTTACAATATAAAAGATGCAATGATATCAAAACAACAAAACTGTTTTTATTTTTTAATTATTTAAAAATAGAACCACAATGCCATAAAAATGGCCTAAAGAGATTGTGCGTTTTGTGAGGGTTAACAGCTCTTTTTATTGGGATGTTTCTGTACTAAGTGACTCAAGCAAAAGAGTAAAGCTTGACGCTGGCCGTGCGCTGCTCATGTAAATTGATTTCCAATCGTACCATTTGTGAGCATCTCGTCTGGTAGGTCCTCCTTCTGATTGATTGGACTTTTCCTTTGATTATCTGAGGAGCGGCCGGTAGCTGTCACGTACTATCTCTGCAATGCATTCGAATAGTCTTAGATCTCATTGACATGTGCAGGCTCACAAGCAGACATGTTAATTCTTCTCAAATGAGCAAAGCCTCTCCAAATCACTATAAAATACTGACTGGAGCCTTTCTACTGCAGCTCAGACAGTATTGGATTTTGTCTTTTCAGTGTGGACTGTGAACGTGACTGGTATTATCCTGGTCATCCATCTCTTATAGAAGTGGGTCTCAGAGAAATGATCATTCTAACAACTCTTAAATAAGAGGCCATTGTTTTTCCATTTTATCTATGTATGTGCTTATTCATTCAAAGATCATCTAATCGTGTGCATAATTTTCTTCTTTGTCTGAGGCTGCTCATATTTCGGTTGATTGACCATGTTGTCTTGCTGTCCAAGTCTGAAAATATAAAATACAACATAATTGCGCCAACAGCTGCAGGAAGTACAGACAAACCCGAAGTATGTGCCTCCAAATGCCTGTTTTAAACTCCCCATCTGTGTGGAGAGCGCACGATATAACACTTGTAAATAAAGTCATTCCTCAACCCCCAGTTAGCTGAGTGTACTGAGCATTTAATCCATGCAATTTCATACCTTTTTAATTATTTTTATTTTAGCCAACTAAATTCCACATTCAATTCAGTTTAACTTAACTCTGGACTCTTGGATCATTTTGAAAGGAACAACTCAAAAAACAGCATGAAATATGCATCAGATTATTACCATTATTACCAAACTGATACTAAATCAGGTTCAAATGAAGGATGACGAAAGCACATCCAGGCCAGGAATAGTCCAGCACTTTATTGAGACTTCATCAAACCATTTTTGTATAGATGAATGAATAGACAAAGAACTGCAGGAGCAGGGCTGCAGACCTGTATGTGGCTTTATAAAAGAGTTTGCAGATGCCTGCACTGCAGTCCACTGTACAACGCCACGTACTACTGGTAGAGTTTCTTCAGTTTTTGTTATGTCCACATTTCATTTTATGTATTTCCTTTCAGGACAATGCAATCATTAATCACACAATCACAGCGGTTACCAAGCAATGTAAAGGTATAGGGTTTATTTGGTTGGTTGGGTTTTTATTATGGTAACCTTTATTCAGATTATTTGTGCTGGAATTCTAGTTTCACTGCTATTTTTTTTTTTTGGGGGGGGGGGGAAGAGATGAATTCTGTGTAATGTAATGTTTTTGTTTTGTGTAATTTTTCATTCTCACATTTTCATGAATGAAATTATATTTTGTCCATACATGATGTACATCTCCTGTATAATATGTGCATTGTGCAAGACCAACTCCATAAAGTTTTCTGAGAGACCAGGAGGACATGGCCTTGGCCTGGAGTGCCCCTGCAGTGAGAGCCCATCCATCTGTCTGGACCCATTGAGCTGAATAGCAGTGTCCTCACAGCGGCATCCCTTCTCCCCCTGTCTCCCCATCGCTGTCTCCCCTCCCTTAACCCACATCCGCTGTCTGACTTCTTGGCACCTGCAGTGAGCACACAGGCTGTTACGACGCTGCCCTGCCATACACTGACACTCATGCTTTATTGAAAGCCTTGGTTGCCATGTTATAATGATTAGTTTGTGTTAATTGAGATGAACATTGTTGCCATTTCACTGACACTGTACCACCAGAACAAGTCACTTTAGATATTATACTGTATCTCTAAAGTACAGTAGTCCATGGATGTTTTATTCCTGACTTATGGAGTGAATTGATTGATATATTTGTATTTTGTTCTGTTCAGGATGAAGTGAAGAGGTATCATCGCTACTGCAACCACAGCGCAGGACAAGCAGTGAAGCAGGAGAGGTGACCAAGTGACTCATTTCTCATAAATGTACCTGGCGTTTTGTTTTGCTATTAGAGCATTCCTGCATCATTTAAGCTGTCTATCTTGTTTGAGGGAAGTGTTTCTCCTTTGTCCACATTCACGTTCCCCTAGACTTGCTATGATGACTCGCAGGACCTTCACTGTGCACTTAACATACTTCTATGTCATCAGCTATTGTTTTTAGGCTCATGTAAGATATTTCATTTGATTTTTCTTCTGCCAATGCCACAGGAGCAGCTCTCGACGCAGAGATGAAGATATTGACAATAAAACTCTTCGCCCCGAGCAGCAGCACTTGGAAATCAAGGCCACTGTGTGAGTGTCTTGTACATTTAAGTTTATGCACATGATGTCTGATTTATCTTTACTTTGGGAAATATTTCTCTCTGTATTTCTGAGGTTGTTGCATCGTGAGTTCTCTTGCTTTCTCTCCTTACTTGACAAATTATCCACAATCCCTGCTGCAGCGGTCTCTGGTGACCTGAGCACTGCTGTATTACTTTATTAGAAAGACATCAAATATGTTTGGGCCTAATTCAATCTCGCTGCTGATTAAGTTTCACTGTCGGGGTCAGGGCTCACCTCAGAGTGCATGACCCCTGAAGATTACTATCTAACGCTCTTTACTAAAACTTGTTGGCTGTCTTATTAGGTGCGACAGGGATGGCCTCAAGCTCTCGGCTTGATGAAATTTGGGAACTAAAAAGGAAAATGTTTCTGTAGCGTTAACATGATTGGGAAGCAAAAGGGTGAGATTGAGTTTTTTTTTTTAAATAACTCGGAATAAAGTTGAAAGTCTGCGGTGGACCCAGACGCATGAAAGAACTAAGATGTAGACGAAAGAAGTGTTGAATAAAAGTGGAAAGAGCAGAGATGGAAGAAGACGGGGAGAAAGGTATTGGTTTTGGAGCTCCAAGTTATGGCTTAATTCAATTTGTTCCATTTGGCTCGACTGTCTCTCTGCTCCACTGGAGGTGAATGTGTTTCTTCATCGAGTAATTGATCGGACTCCAGGACTCCAGGCTGGGCCCTTGTTAGGTCCACTGCAAGGATAAAAGAGACATATCTCGACTTTTGATGTTGTAGCTACAAGACATTTCATTTTTCATTAGAAGTGTCGAAATGTTATTGTATTCTGGCTGGAAAGGAGGTATTGATAGGATTGGCCACACCAATCCTTATGAAAGTACAACTCCTGTGTCTGTTTCCATTGCCACCATCAACGCTTCCCTCTAGAATTACTCTGATCCCATGCCTCAGAGTAAAAGTTTTTTTGAAAAATTGGTTTCAAACAACAATTAAAAGCTCCTTAACGTGACAGATTCGTTGTGTACTCAACCGACCAGTGACATGTGTTTAATTTCAGTGCATGCCTTTAGTATGTAAAGCAAAAGAAACATTCACTAAGACGTCCCCGTTTGCTAATTCCAACAGAATTCAGCGTGCCTGGCGTGCTAAACGGGGCAAGGGGACCGGCCAGGCCAAGAACATCCAGAGTCTGACTGTGGCGTCCAGCCTCCTGATGACGACTAATATTTCTGTGGTAGGACTACAATCTCTCACATATGAAGTACTACACAGTGGGTTCAGGAATGCTTCCAACTTCCTTAGATCATTTTAATTTAACCTCCACCTGAACTGAGCACATTTTCTTCAGTTTGGCTTTACCCAAATCTAAAAGGTTTCTTGAATAAAGTGTCAAAATGGCGACGAAAGCGAGGATAAAAATACAACAAAAAGCCACAAAAGAGTGACAAAATGTGATGAAAATACGTCAAAAACACAGCAAAAATACGACACAAAAACTCAGAAAACACGACCAAAAAAAAGAGACAAAAACATACGCTTAAAAAATGTGACAAAATCGTGGCGACAAAAAGGTTACGGTCAGTTTTGTAGGTCATGAGCCGTTACATATAGTGTATGTTACGTATAGTAACCCCAGGCGAGAAACATACAGATTTGGGTAAAGCCGAACCGGAAAAATTGTGCTTGTTTCAGATGGAGGGTAAGAAGTTAATAAGTGGCTGTTAGTATTAGTAAAAAATACTCACTGATTACGTTACAATCTCGCATGAAATAAAGTTAAAAAGTCTGAATGAATATGATACGACATTTCTGAGAAAAAGTTATCAGACCTTATTATTCATTGTCATAATTGTGCTGTTTTTATCACGTTCATAAAAGTTTAGTTATGTGATGAATTTCACTCAAAAGTGCTATTAACAACAAATACAAAATATAGTCTTTGTCAGATTCTGAACATGATAACATTAGAATAAACGGGTATGAAAACTTTGTGAACCCACAGTAAGATTGTTATTTACAGTCTATTGTTGATGTCCATGTAAAGGATGTAACGGCCAAGTAGCTGCGTTAATGAGTTCTCTAAAGGCAGAAGCAAAGACTGGGGAAGATCAGGGCGGGCTGTTTACCTCTGGTGTCATCTGGGCGACTGCGGGGGTCGAATTGGCGGAGGTGACTGGGTTGCCAGCTGGCAAAGTGCCCAGATCTGTAATTAGCCGTTAATTAGGTAAATTTTCTTTGCTGGTTGATTGATTAATGAAGTGCCTCTGCCCTCCCGTCACACCAACCCTCCCTTCTCTTTGTCTCCCAGGGGAATGTTGAGGAGAATTAAACAGTGCTCACACAGGCATGGCAGCCCAACAAAAGCCCCAAAACAAAAGTCTGCCGATTAAACTGCGAAACGAGGAGAAAGAACAAAGTTAACATGCTACGGCAGAGGCATAGATGAGCAGATGAATCAAAAAGATGGCGGGAGTTTTCAAGTGGCAGACCAAATATTCAAAGACTTGCCCTCGCCGCCTCGCATACAAAATCTGATCTGTCACATCTGCGCGTTCGCCAGTGTGTGTGCGCATGTGGGAGAGCATGATTTCCCGCTCGTTTTAACCAGTCAGACCGACACCAAGACGGTTCAAGTAAGCAGATGGGCTAGAGTCTTGGTGCATGTGTGTTTGCTTTGTATTTTGGAGTTGTTTGGGCTGCGTGAAAGACTTCCTCATTAGTGCAACAGCAAGTGATGACTTAATTACAATTTTCTGTGTAACTTCTAAATCAAGATGACAAACAGTATTTCATAGAGCTGTCTTGAACTACTGAAGTTTTGTATATTGGGAACATGTGTTCTCAATTAAAAGATAACCACGCATGTATCTATTCACTGGAATCCATCCTCCCTCCCTCGACGCTACTACTTTGTATTGTCTGAAAGCTGGATGCAAAAGTTGGTCCAAGTTGTTTCTGCTTCTTCTACTTGTTTCCCTCTCATGCCTTCAGCACCAAGAAATGTGCAGCTCTTCCTTCTAGACCAGTGCTTCTCAAACCTTTCACACGAAGTACCACATTTGACCTTCCAAGTACCACCAGGCCAAGATCCAGTTCAGATCAGGACTGGTTCTTCAAAGGGTGTATTATACTGTATATCTAAATAAATAAAAACTCCTGAGCTAAATTCATTTCTAAAACATAAATTGACTTATCTCTGGTCAAAATGAATGTAGTCTAAAAGATGTCCTTGAGGGCCATATATACACATAGAGAAACCCATGTATTGGTATGTACCACAGTTTGAGAACCACTGCTCTAGACAATTGCTCCACTGTGGACAATACAATTCACAGAAAAGCATTGGACAGCATTGGATTGTGTTAAATGTGTTTCGTGACCTGGAAGCTAACAAAGTTGTTTGGTCTTTGGTCAATTTTGCATTGATTCTTGCTCATTCCATTCCAAACTCTACATTTGTATACTTCACACATGATCTTCTCTCCACTGCACCAACCCTTCCTGTATTCTTCATCATGTAGTTTGGTCCTGTCCTGATTCACTCTCCTGTGGATGTTGCGTGTTCGTTGTGAAGGACAGCCGCTCATCACTCAGGGCATGGGCTCTTCATACAATGCCTTGCGAAAGTACTAATACACCTTGAACTTTTGCACATTTTTGTTATTTTTCAAAAAATAGAAAAGTGAAAAGTGAGGCGTGCATAAGTATTCATACAGCATGAAATAATACTTTGTGGAACCCCCTTTTGCTGAAATAACAGCTGCAAGTCTTTTGGGGTATGACTACAAGATTGCACATCTAGAGACTGACATTTTAGCCCATTCCTCTTTACAAAACAACTCAAGCTCTGTCAAATTAGAAGGAGAGCGTTTGTGAACAGCAGTTTTCAGATCTTTCCACAGATTTTCAATAGGATTTAGGTCAGGACTTTGACTGGGCCATTCTAACACATTAATATGTTTGTTTTTAAACCATTCCATTGTAGATTTAGCTTTGTGTTTAGGGTCATTGTCCTGCTGGAAGGTGAATCTCCGCCCCAGCCTCTCTTGCAGGTTTTCCTCCAAAATGTCCCTGTATTTGGCTCCATCCATCTTCCCAACTATTCTTACAATCTTCCCAGTCCCCGCTGAGAAAAACAGCCCCATATCATGATGCTCTCCCCACCATATTTGACACTGGGGATGGTGCACTCAGGACGATGAGCAGTGTTAGGTTTGCGCCACATAACGTTTTGCATTTGGGCCAAAAAGTTCAATTTTTGTCTCATCTGACCAAAGCACCTTCTTCCACATGGTAGCTGTGTCCTCCATATGACTTCTAGCAAACTTCAAACGGGATTTCTTATGGCCTCCTTTCAATAATGGCTTTCTTCTTGCCACTCGTCCATGAAGGCCAGATTTGTGTAGAGTACGACTTATAGTTGTCCCATGTACAGATTCCCCCAGCTCAGCGGCAGTACGTCGTAGCTCCTCCAGAGTTACCTTAGGGCACTTGATTGCATTTCTTACCAGTGCTCTCCATGTTCAGTCTGTTAGTTTAGGTGGACGCCCGTGTCTTGGTAAGTTCACAGTGGTGCTATACTCTTTCCATTTCCGAATGATGGATTGAACAGTGCTCCGTGAGATGTTCAAATCTTAGGAAATCTTTGTATAACTTAACGCTGCTTTAAACTTCTCCACAACTTTATCCCTGACCTCTCTGGTGTGCTCCTTGGCCTTCATGATGTTGTTTAGTGACCAATAATAATAATAATGCCTTACACTTGTATTGCGCTTTACAAGCCTGTATTACCAAGTTTCTCAAAGCGCTACACTGTCGTCATTATTCATTCACTCCATACTTGGTGGTGGTAAGCTACTGTTGTAGCCACAGCTGCCCTGGGGTAGACTGACGGAAGCGAGGCAACCAGTCTGCGCCATCGGCCCCTCCGACCACCACCTACCACTCACTCACTCACTACATTCGCTAGGCTTCCTGGTGTTACCAAACGGTCTCCCATCCAAGTACTAACCAGGCCCTTCCCTGCTTAGCTTCCAAGATCTGACGGGATTGGGCATAGCAAAGGCGGTATGACCAATACACTCCGACCATAGCTCTGAGGCCCTCACAGAACAGCTGGAATTATACTGAGAGTAGATTACACACAGGTGGCCTCTATTTAATGGTTAGGGTAAGGTGTGAACATTCTGCAGTCATTAGGAATGTTATAAAGGCAATTTAATGCACTCAGAAAATGCTGTATGAATACTTATGCAAGCCCCAGTTTTCACTTTTCTATTTTTTGAAAAATAACAATCATGTATCATTTTGCTTTCACTTCACAGTTGTCTGTTACTTGTGTGTAAACTTTCAGTAAAAAATTCTAAATAAAATCTTTATGTTTAGGGTCGTAAACATGACAAAATGTGCAAAAGTTCAAGGTGTATTAGTACTTTCGCAAGGCACTGTATATCTGTTTCTCCTCTGTATGTTACTGTGTGGGCTGCTAGGGCTGATACAGGCTCGTGAGCCTCAAGGACCTCGCTGCTGCCCTGTAGGTGAGGGGTGGGGGGTTCAAACATACTTCATGCATATTTCATAGGATGCTCATATCCAAGTGTACACAAACGCAGGGGTAGATGAGACACCGCAGCACTGCCTCCTCTCAGACTGAAAAACATCCATCTCTGCTCCTTATATCAATGCTGTCTGCTGCATGTGTTTTATGGGTGTTGCACATGCCAACAGTGGGGTGGTCTACAACCTGCCAAAGTCCAAGGTCCAAATGTATTATTTATTCACCCAGGGGCCAGACCCTAGATGTCCTGCCCTGCTTCTGCCCGGCCTATTGATGGTAAATCAATTGGCCGGACTGCTCTGGACATAGCACTGCGGCGTATTGGCAGAAGGATTGGGGCCACTGTAGGGAAGGGGTCCATAGACAAATGGTGCATACCTACTGTAGGGACCATACATACAGTAGGTATGGTGCACTTTTTTGTTGTCAGTGATGAAATGTGCACCATACCAACTGTGAAATATGGAGCTGGTTTGTTGATAACACTGGCTCCAGCAGAATAAAGTGAAGGTCCCGTTAGTGGCATCTCAGTCTTTTGACCTCAATATCATTGAACCACTTTGGGGAGAGCTCAACCATGCAGTTCATGCAAAACAGCCCATGAACTTATACTGTAGGAGCTTTGCCAAGGGGCCGCTTTACCATCAGAAAAAATAAAGAACCTTATCCACAAGTACCACAAAAGAATCCAACTGTAACTGGCATACAGTAGATACTTATGTGACTCAAGTTCAGTGCATTCTGTTGTATCTCTAATTCACAGCTGACTGTGGCCCTTTTGGGGGATCTGTATTCAGACACAAATCCGTGATCAAAGCTGGAGTGCAGCTCCAGTCATGCAGCAGGTTTTACAAAGACACTGATCAGTCTCTGTCTGATCACTAATGGAATAATTTCAGATGGAGAAGCAGTGGAAAAACAAAGAACGTATTCACAAGAATTTGCTGTCTTTGCGGACATTGATCTTTTCGTGTCAGCCCGAGAGTGTTTTTTTACTCATTCTTCCTTGTGAAAATATAAAACTGTGGAGGTAAGCTTTCTGTATTGGCATGGGAGATCATTTGCTCATCTTTTACTGGCACTAGTTGTACAAAGCCTCAACCGTAACCCTCCATCCTCTACGCCTTCACAGACACCTCACCTTTCCTCCTACAGCCTCTCTACATACACACACACACACACACACACACACACACACACACACACACACACACACGCAGAGGAACAACATGCTGGCTCAGACACATATAAACAGATGACTTGTTTTATTGGCATTGGTTTGTGTCTCATTTGAAATAAATTTATATTCCTGTGAGCCGGAGCTGACATCGATCAGACTTAACTCATTTAATGGCCATGACATTTGCCTATTAGGTTATTTACTGTCACAACAGGCCCCGGCTCTGCCTGCAGGAGACAGATAGTTCCTGAAAATAGATGGGTTTTTGTAAAACATTAGCTCTGAGTGAACATGCAGAGTTTAAAAACTTTCTGTACGATTTTGTATAAAACAAGTTCACCTTCCTACATTGAAACTTACAACTTAAAACATACACATTGCATTTTTGAAGTAGCATAGACTTTAGTTTTAGGCGTTTCTCGGCATTGTAACCCATGTTTTCATGTTGCTTGTAAATGAGTCAGATAGTGGCAAATCCAATGTCAATGCTGTGATCTTGACAATGCAATATTTACAACTGTTTGTTTGCTTTTTAATGAAGAGAGGTCTTTCACATCTGGTTTGCAATTAAATTCTGAATCTCATTCTGTGCATCCCGTGTGCACAGAAAGCCATTAATTGCAATCAAATTGAAACTGTAATTTGAATGGTCGCATTTAGCATATCTGAAATGTTATTTAGGTAATGTAAAGTAATTTGTAAAACAATATGTGAAGTATCCAGTGAGACTTCGATAAACGTGTTCTTTAATGCATGTGTGATTCTGATCATTGTTGTGCAGTTGCTGTTCATCGCAATTTTGATTTAATTTTGATTGATTTGCACAGCCTTAATCATAATACATGTCACCAAATCAAACATTGTTCCAAAATTGTGCAACCCTACTATAGATTTCTTGTATCTTTTCCAGTCTTCTGCTCATTGCATATGTACAGATTGACTGCGCCCCTAAGGCCAGTATAATGAGGTTCCAGAGGACAGCAGCGTAGCGTCAAAGCAGTGTAGGACAACAGCATGGGAGGAGGAGATTCAGCTTCTTCACCACATCTCCAACATCTCCTCTGTTCTTCAGCCCTGACCATTACTGGCCATTAAGCAGATCAGAGATGCAGTAATCCTCAACTGACAACATCCCTGCTGTGTGGAATCTCAGGGGAGCTAGGAGTCAAAGCCAGGAGTAACTGAGGAGTGAAGAAATCACAACTGGGAGTTAAATGTTTGATATGATTCGGGCAGCCCATATCCATCTGCTTTCTGATTGATGGTGCAGTAGTATTGGAAGAGGTGAAAATGCAGAATGTTTTTAGATCTATTTATTTTGGCCTAAAATACAAACATAATGGCACTCCAGCAGTGCCCAGTATTATTGTATTACTTTAGATGGCCCAATTATAGCTTTAGCTTTTTGCGCGTCAATCGGAAGAATGTTTGTGGAGGTTAAAACTAACTCAATGATTGAGCTCAGTGATTGAATTCCCCTGGTTAAGAGCTTCAAAATGAGGTATGACATGCCCATATTCACTATAGTTGGTGGTGACAGTTTTTAAAATGTTAAGGGTATCGGTTCAGTATCAGATATTTGGAATCGATCGATACCTGATGCTGTATTTTTTTCCAGGATTGGCTCCGATACCGGTGCATCCTTAATTGGAACGCCTTTAATGTGGAATGTCGGTAAATGTGGGAAAATATTTCACCTCAGTCAATTTTTGCAGACAGAGAAGACAATCAACTTCACAATATTTTTTGTCGATAACTAGAAAGCCATAAACAAATAAATCTGTTTTTTAACCGTTAATGACAAATTCTCCCATTTGGGGTCAGACCCTGTGCTTCACCTCAATACAGTAGAGGTTTTCAAATGTTTCAACTGGTCTGGGTTGTTTAAGTTGAGGGCGTTTCAACGACAAGTTTCTTTGCATGAAGAAAAAGCAGAATTTCCTCATCCTCAGCAACCTGGTCCATTGATGACATTTAAAAGGCCAACCTGGTTGAAGGCCAACCTATTAGAATATGCAAAACAACATTGAACTGTCTATTTTATGTATGTATTTTCTGTGAGTTCCCTGAGAGCACTGGCCTTCTGTGAGAGACTCCTGCTCACTCCTAATGCCTGCAGAGGCTCATGTCCCATGGGTGGATTTCTCACAGGTCTATTTGATCTGCCTCTGCCCTTCCTCATGTGCTTTTTGATCTAGTCTATTTTGAAAGAAAGGCATGACTTACTTTCTTACTACACTTAATAATGTATTTGTGGCAAATTAACACATTGATTAAAGACATTGGTAAAGCACTATTCTCATGCTTGTATGTGTAAATACTGTTGTGTCGATAGTGTTTCTTGCATTATCAGGAAATCTTTCTAAGCAAGTCTTTGAAGTGCCTGCTTGGTCCATGAGAGATAGTGAGATCTTTGAAGCCATTGTGAAAGCTCATTTGCATAGACATTAAAGGGGCTCTGTGGAGTTTGGCAGTTTTGTACTCGCAATTGCCCCCTCAGGCCAAACGCGTAACTGCAGCTCGTGCATGAGGCGCTCAGGCTTTACGAGCACCAGAAATAACAGTCCCGTCCAGGTCAATTTACAGATTTGCAGGCGTGACTTTAACTGATTTATTTATATTAATTATTTTATTGGTTTATTTGGTCGGGACAGTGCATGTTAATGAATACACATGGGTCTCATGCATGTAAATAAGCCACACCGGATTGTAGCCTTGGGCTAATTTCCATCCATCGTCCCCCATGCGCACTCTCAAACACACTCACATTCATCCTGGCCTATTGTACATGTTTTTAGTGAGGTAAGAAACGTTACTGTTTTGTAAGATATTTAGACCAAATCAATTTGAGTGAATATTTTCCAAGATGCGATACCTGAGCAAATGCAGCAAAGTGAATCGAGGGAAGAAGCCAAATAATACAGATAAACGAATGAATGACGTTTTGAAAGAGAGAAAAAAAATACTTGTATACTTTGTATGCATAAACGCAGGCCTAATTGAAATAATACAATATTTCCACTGGTAGAAATGCTACTAGGAAAAGCCAAAATCGTCTCTTCAATTCCCTGGGCCCAAAGTTAGCGTAGCTAACTCGTAATCTATATTGTAAACGGCACATGTTCACTTTTTGTAGTCGTTTCACTACTTTCACTACTACAACAGTCATGCTTATTTTGCTGCCAAGAAAAGCTAACATTAGCTAACATTACTTTTGCCATTGTAAATACAGCACCATTACCACTGTCACTACTCAAATGTTTTGTAGGTACAGCACAATTACTGTTATTACTGACACTACGAGTCTGCTACTAATACTACACAACTTGACTGTAGGTACAAAACTATTAGAGCAACTATTTTGGTAACTTCCAAATATGATTATTTTATGGCTTGTTTCAGTGAAGTTTGTACAACACGCACGGACACTGTTGTTTTGAAAGAATCAACAACACTTTTCCCCCACGTATTTAGTAATAATTTCTTAACTTTCAAGCAAAAATAAGCTACGGGTCTTTTGAGAGATTCAACATTTTCCGATGTTTACTCTGGTTCTTTGCCTACGCCGATCAGACTCGACTTTCGCCTTTTCTGTCACACTCGAATAAACTCTTCGTTTCTTTTCGTTATTTGGGGTCTGGGCTGGAGTTTTGATGGTGCTTGAAGCCGGTCTCCTCTTATTCTCCGCTAAATCCATCCTTCCGAAGTTACCACTCGCTCGGCAGCGTCACTGTAGAGGAGATACAGCTAACGCTACAGCTGAGCATGACGCGCATGACGTCATTACGCTGTTTGCTTGTTCGACCCGAACATGGACTATTCAAGTGACTTTACAGGCATATAGAGGCAATCGCGGTGAAAAGGCCAGGGCTCATTCTACTCACCAGCGCATTGCTGGAGCATGTATGAGGAAGACATTTTAAATTCGTATGCATTTATTTGTGGTTAAACTTATGTATAGTCTCTTTAACATTTTAGAATGAAGTTGCCTGTGCAGTATGCACATCACTGTTTCTCTCCAGCAGTTTAAACAAGAGCTCACTACGGACCCTTTTATGTTCTGTTATTATCATGGAAACGGTGAACTTGCCTGAGTCGTCCATGTTTACTCATGGAAAAGCTATCTAGCACTTTTCTAGCCTGTCAATCACAGCCCATAACATACAGTAAGAATCCTGGCACACAGGATGAAAGCTGTCAGGAAAGCCTTATATAACCTTCACTTCTCAAAGTTACTCTTGAGTCTTTTGGAACTTTTTCATGAACGATCCTCGTATAGTTCGTAATATTGATCACAAAATTCCCCCAATTCACTTACTTCATTTTGATGTCTTTTCCCCTTTCATTAATGTAGTGAGTAGTCAAGAACAAATACTGCATGCTATTTGTGCTATTTTTTTTTTTGGCATTCGAGACATCTGGTGTACTGAAAAACATCCTCCATCTGTGTGCATGCTCCCCGTTTGCTTCTTATTATTAGTGTCCCAAAAGCAGACAACCCAATGGAGCATTATTATGTACACCTATATATATGTGCACCTGTACACTAAAAGTACACACCGATGCAAACATTGAGTGCTAGTTTTCAATGTAATTTCATACAGATTTTATTCTATTATTGTTGGGATAATGATATTGGACTGTTTGAGAGAGAGTTGTTTACTGTAAAACATTAACACGATTATCTCAGCGCTTTTCCCCCGCAGTTCTTGAGCAAATCGCATTTCCTGTCAGACGGGGTAAACACTGTCAAAATAGTAAAATGTGAATTGGTAGTGGCAGGAATGCAGACAGAGAAATATCTGTGGGGAAATGTTTTGACCAGATATTGACTATCCAAAACAAATCTGCCCTGTTAGGATGTAATAATAATTGTAGGTTTGGGAAGAGTAAAAACTGGAAAATGTCAATGCCAAGCTTCAGAATATATACTATGCATAATCTCACATAGAATTACAGTAAACATCATTGTCAAGACAAGTATTTGCAAATTCTTGTGTTTTGGACCGCAAAAGTGGCAGTAAATCCATTTTTGAGCAACACAGCCCTGCCCTGTGTCCTCAGAGAGATGAGATAAAAATCTTAACATGTAAAATAAGACTTATGAATCTTTAATACAAGTAATAATCAGCTTTCAAGAAGAAAAATTACCTCTTAAATATATACGCTTTTCCCCATTTGCAAGCACGTAGAGGCTCGAGTCAGAATACGACGTCCCAGCCTGACTAAAAACTATAGTGCAATAAAGAATAATTACTTCAGTGGGTAATTGCTAACCCCAGATGGCATTCTCTTCTAGCACTCGTGGAGTTTTATTTGCTCTGCATCGAGGACTATTTGGATGACTTTTAAAAGACGTTAACTACAGCTTTTTACTCATAAAGGCTCCCTGTTTAATGGGAGGTAGTGACATTCTTAAAGGTTGGTGGGAATGGCTTCTGAAGCAGAGGTGTCGGTGTTCCTCTTTTCACAACTCTAGTGTGCTGCCTGTTAATTGGCTTGTCTGTCACGACCAAAAATAATTTTGCCATTTGCTTTGTATGAGAAATCCCCTTCATTTTATCTCATGTTAATAATAACCATTTTGTTTATCCATCTTTGTACATCTGTTTATGGAATGCACTGTTTGTTGCAGTGGAGAATTGGATTTTTAGTCTTTTGACGCATGTTTGTGTATGCTCAGTCGGCTTCAAATTGATTGCTTGATTCAAATTGAATGCGTTAAACCAGTTGAGAATACCTTTTTAGAACAAATGTACGTTTTATCTCTGACATTAGTTGCTAATGCAGTGATCTTTAATGCTTGTCAGAGACAGTAAGTTTTGTGAACGGGGCTAATAAACAGAAACGCACTGTCAATATTTGCATCTCCACCACACAAACGAGAAAATCAACTCTCTAATTAATCCATATCATCTTGCTAGTTTACGTCAATGGGGTCATATCCAGATCATTCGTCTGCCCGTTGGAAGGGGCTGGTCTCGCTACGCGACAGCAGGCCTGGTGGCTGGAGGAGCACGAGTCGAGCCTGTGTAATGGTTATATTTAGCCCTTTATCTCCCAGACGGCTCTCTGTGTGCACAGTCGCTTGGCACGGCAGCCCTTTCTGGTGAGTATGGTGGAAACTGGGAACACATAATGCCCATGCTGGCTCGTACTGAACTGCGGCCAGCACCACCAATCTGACTTTTTTTTTTGTATTCTGTTCTTTTATTTTAACCACAATTAGATTGGAAGCATAACCAATATCCCTCCATTTTATTACTGTAGATGTCTGAGTTTTTTGTGACTCTTTAACTTGGTTTTCTTTGGTAAAGTGATTGGCAGAGTGACAGAGTCACGTCACAGTGTCCTGCTAGCTCTGAATGACCAGAGCACTTTTCATACAATATCCTTTCAATATTTATTTTCCTTATTTTTTTAATTTATTATTAGTATTCCTTATTTTTATTTTATTTTTTTATTTTTTTTATCTTTGTCCGCATCCCTGGGAGCTCTGGCTTGTTGCAGCTGAGGTGAACTGAATCCTATATCTGTCAAAGTCTCTGGTTAGCTGTTGTGAGCACTTTTCATCTTTATCCTCCATTGTACTCAAGAGGTGTGATGGGTTCTTTTTGTTGTATTCCCAGTTGGCTGTTTTTTATTATTATTTTATTTGTCCAAGAATTGACTTATACTTTTGTTTAGCTTAAAATGGACACTGTCAATTCTATGGCCATTATGGTGCTTGGCCATAGAATGTGATCACGAGTGTGTGTTGTGCCCGGGGATGACACAACCATTACAGTTTTTTCAACAATATTTTGTAATTGGGGAAACTCGGGAAGGAAATACATCTAATGTCAAACTGTAAGAATATTGGTTGAAGCACATTATATGTAATTGTTGTTGATTTTGACACTTTTCTACAGAACAGAATATGTTTGTCTGAATTATTATTATCTTAAGATCATATTGTGCTGTATCACGGGAAATGTTTATTACATTGATTACGGGGTAGGTGTAAGCTTTCTTGCTTCGGCCTACTCCTTATAAACTTCCATAACTTTATAATATGAATGTTGTTACAAAAAAATGTTAAGACTGTAAACTGCTCAAGGAAACTAAACACATAGTTGTACTGAAACGATATACAGTATATTTTAAAAATTCCCTCAAATTGAGTCATAATGCTTAGTTGGTTACATCTTTTCAATTGAATGCCCTTTCTCTTTAGCTTTGTTGCCAATATTGAGAAGTCTTGCTCCCAAGACAACCTGCTTCCTTGTTAATCTTCAATTATATTTCCATACTGTAGTAAATCCTATTGAACCTGTTTTTGATAACTTATCCAGTTCATAGCTATTACCCACATGAATAACCTGTCAACTTGTGAAATTGCATTTCGGATTATATGCACAGAAAGAAACCTGAACTTCACATGTAATGAAAACACCATGTCTGTGCTATGGCTGACTGGTTCCCTCTCGGTGGCAAAGTGAGCAGTGAGTGTGTAGATCAGGTGTTTTTAACAGCTTTGTGTAACCTTTAGCCCACCTGAACAGCGCCGCTCCTCTTCCCCCTCCTCTCTCATTTTCTCTGCCCGGGCTTTGACAGTGCCAGGTCGAAGGCCGCTCACGCCAAATGGAGAAGCAAAAAGGGAACAAAAACAACTTCACTCTCGGTTCACACATGTCTGAAGAGTTCTTGTCCATGAATGTAACATGTTGAGTAAAGTGACAGTGTAATGTCCTTTCTACTCTCTATGTAGGCTTGAGATGATAACCACTGAGGTATGACTAATGTTAATCGTCTCTGTTATGGCATCTGCTGGCCACATTTTTGTTGAAAAATAAAAAGTGAGTGATATGGCCAAAAAGTACATTCATAATTATAGATCAGTGGTTCTCAAACTTTTCACACCAAATACCACCGCATAAAATATTCAACCTTCCTAGTGGCATAAGGAAACGGTGTATAAACCATGTCTAAATCAGACTAATAATCATTACTGAACTCTTACTCTTACTACCTTGATGTTATCAGGTAATTAGCGCTCTTTCTTGAGAAGAATGACCAATTGGGAGGTTTGACCTGTAGCTTTGTTCTATTTTAGTGGCGCTCTCCAATGTATTGTTCTCATGCTGTTCTTACAACATTGACAAATTCTTAGAGCATCATCATAGTAAGAGATGCCTCTTGGTCAGCCTATGTCTACATCAGTCAGCCCTGCACACTCTGAATGTCAAGGAGAAAAGACAGATCAATCTACGGCTCCTTTCTCTACCGGCTACACTCTCTTTCTCCTGTCTATCTGTCAGTTTAGCCTCCAGGGGGCAGCTATAGCCACAGGTCAGGCCCTCTTCCTATACAGCTGCTCCTCCCAGTGTTCTATTGAGAATGAGGAGTTGACGTCACGGCACAGAGCCCCCCTCCCCATCCCCCCCTCGCCGACATATTGGCTGCACTCCGGCGGCAATACACATTGTTTACGTGTGTTGTTAACGCCGTAGTAGCGGAGGTTCTTGCTATTCCGCACTGTTTTATCGCCTGGAAGTCACTGCTGCGTTAAAAACTGCTCCAATACCTCACACGATAGACATGGAAAACGTAGAAACAATGGGACACAGTTTTTTAGGTTACAGAAATGGACACAGCATCAAGGAGCGCGAGTCTCTGACCTGTCAAAACATGTTGGAAACGTTTGTGTACATTGAACATCTCGTAACAATGTAGTGTTTACGAAACACGCACTTTATTACTTTGTCATTTTGCTATATGCAATGTAATGACAACACACTAATGCATGTGAGGAAAGTTACTTTTGCCAGTACAACGCTGTTTTCACCAGCGGGAGGCTTGTAGAGCCATGTCCTGGATCCAGCCACAGCAGAAAGTTTCGTAACTTTCCAAAGAGTTGTGGCTTTTAAACTCCTGCATCGTGTAGTAACTTACACCAAATACAAGGTAGTTTACTATGTCCATGTATGTGCACGGAGGTAAATGGTCCAGGTCTCCGCTGCAGGGAGCTTGTGTGTTGATGTTTTGAATGTCCGCAAGCTTCTCCAAATACCGCTGTTTTGCGCTTGGTATGAGCTTGTTCCTGTAAGTCCCTTTTCTTTCGCCTTATCTCTTTGCATTGCTTTACTTTCTGTCTTTTCGTTGTCGTATTCGTAGATCTGTCTCTGTCTCGCCGAAAACGTAAATGCGCAAAATTTAAAGTGCTCTGGAATATGAGGAATGCGTGAAATTCTGGGAGCGTGCCCCCAATCCGCAGCCAATATGTCCGACAGGCTCAGAGCCCCCCCCAAATCACCCCAAGTTGGCACGTGACTCCTCATTCTCAATCCATCCTGCCCCCTAAGTCTGCGGTCACCACCTGGCATTTATAGTCATGGATATGGACGAGGTTGTCAGGCAGGAAAATGGCTTTCGACCATATACTGTATGTGGTTTGTGGGAAAGAAGGTGCGACCTTTGCCGCAATTGAATTTGCTATTTTTGTCTCGACATGCTTATAAAACAAAGCACGTCAAAATTCTTTTGGGGATCCAAGTCATGAAATACAATTTACATACCATGCATAATTTAGGTTTAAAAGCATTAATATGGCTTCCCACAAATTTGATATTTGACCTTTTTATAATTTTAATGTCTAAGGATAATAGAGTAAGGAGTGAGACACTGGGTTGGTTATTGGCATAGAGCTGCCTCTGCATGCAGCTGTAGAAAATAAATAACCAAAGGATGTTTTTGATGAGGGGACAATGTTACAAGATTACACTTCCTGATATATCTTCTATATAACACGCATGCACATGTCATAAATAAAAACGCATAAATAATAGCTTTATAGTCAAAAATGAGCACATTTCTGTGTGCATTACACTGGAATGCACATGTAAAAGTCAAAGTGAACTTCATGCTTGTCTGTTTGGGTAAATGCAACACTGGGGATTGTTTGGCGGAAACAATATGGCTCGATTGTGCGGAATAAATTTGTTTTGGACAGCATCTGACATGGAAAATACGCAGCATGTTATTTTTCAAAATACTTTGGAAGAGCAACAATTTACATAAAGCTCACTGGGCTTTTGTGTCTTATACCAAAAAAACACAATTTTAACCATCTACATTTGTTGATTATCAATTTGACTATAGCTGTTTGAATTGCACAGATTTTATAATTCCTCTTTTGCTTCAAACCTGTAGGGGATCACTCTAAAAGGACGCCTTTGCAACCAGCTCATTATCTACTTACTTGGCTATATCATCGAGTCGGTATCGTGCAATAATTTAGTGCGCCTTGAGACTTTCAGTGGGGATCTTCTGCAGAGGCCAGCCAATTGTGAAAGTAATGATCTACACAGGAAGTGAAAGCTCAAATACATACATACACTTAGCCATGTTTCTGTGGAGCTGTACTATGAGCTGATTGTGATTCTCTACTCGGCCTCTATCTGGGCTCATATACAGTATGTACTGTATATGCTCCGTGCTTTAATAGTGAACTTTTATCTTTCACCCTCCACCCCCACGGCGTCCTCACATACTTTGCCTTGACCTCTCTTGGTTATCAGAGCTTGCTCCTGAGCCCTGCCAACTGTTCAGTGCAGCTCGTACCTTTGCCATATGAACAAATATGAATTAAATATTTGTGCAGCTTGAAGATTTGTTTACAATAGTAACAGTTTATGAGTGCCCATGTCTGAAGGCCATTTAATTAAACCAACTCATTTTCTCTCATGCCCTCCATCCCCTAATAATCTCTTCATCTGTGATCTCCATCTCACACTATACAATGCACACTTCACTTTTAATTCGTTTATTTCATCTTATTAACCCCTGCGGCTTGTTAGGAGTGTGTGTGCATAAACATTTCATCTGCTGTGGAGTGTAAATTACAGCTGCTTATACGTTGACTGATATGTAAAGCAGGTCACGTATACAAGGACGGCCGTATATGGAGATGTGCTGACACAGGCTCAGCGCCCTATAGCGCTCCTCTCTGCTTACCCAACTCTTATTAAAGCAGTAAATATGGCCCAGACATAAATTTGCCATCATGATTTAATTCTGCCTCCTCGTTTCTAGGACCTTTTATTTATTCCAGCTGTTATAGCCGTGTGAGGTCACAGGCTCACCACCAATACAACTAGTGAGAGACATTGTGCCTTGATGATGTAGGTTGACTTTAAAGGCCACCTTTACACACATTTCTAACGTTAAAATTCTTCACAGGTATGAGTTTATACGGATGTGTCACAACTTTCAGGGAGCAATACTGTCACGCCAATATAAACAACAATAACTAGTCTGCTTTTAGGTTGGTTGCTGCTTCATATTAAGTGGACACAAAGGTCTTTTTTTAATCTCAAAAGTCATTTACAATATACTGAAGGCTAAAATATATATGTTTCAGGTATAAAGCCTTTTAATCTTGCTTTTAATGCTTTAGAACATATGACAGCTTGACTGGATATGGACCTGTATAGAGTTGATCACCATTTTATGTATTTTCTTTAGATTTGTGAACAGGAGTTGACAACAGACATTTTTACTATACATATCTGATCATTTAAACCATTGCAAATCTGAATAAATAGAAAAGGCAAGGCAAGGGGACAATGTGTAGTGTAACATACCATGTAATACCAGGAAAATAAAGTAAAAAGGGACAATTTTTCTGAGATCTTGGCTGTATCATTCTGATATTCCGATGGCATGAAAAAACACACACCACCACTACATCAGTTGCTCACTGTATCCTCGGTAAGTGACCATGAAGGAGTTTTCTCTTTTCTGAAGCATCCATTTGAGGTTTTGTGCACTGGAAATGGGAAGGCATGTCTTAAAAAGAAAACCCCTCACTTCTAACATCTTTTCCTTCTTACAGTACATACGCACAAGGCAAGGCAAGGCAACTTTATTTATACCTCGCATTTCATACACAAGGCAACTCAATGCGCCTCAATGCACAACTGTAGAGCGAGAGAGACAGTGAACATTTTTCTTTTGAACAGATGTCCTGTCAGACTGCTCAAACAAAAGAGAACTACAAGAATAAAGTGGATATTTTGGGATGCTTGAGTCAAATTTAGACACATTTGGAAATGGATGGGATTTCAAATGGTATGCACTTTCTGGTTTGTCCTCCTTTAATGGGGCATGTTCCCTGGAGGTTCAAGTTTATTTTCATATGCATTAAAGTACCAAAAGCAATGAAAACAGTTTTGCCCTGGCACTCTCTGCTAAAAAATTTTTATTTTTTTATTTACATATAAAAACATCAGTATAAACAGATCATTCCAACAGTGGAAGCAAAACCTCAGTCCTCCTTCAGGCTAATGTTCATGCGCCTCACCGCCTGAGGATAAAAACTGTCTCTGAAACGAAAGGTCTGAGTTTTGACGCTTTGCAGAAGTCTCTCCGAAGGGAGGAAGGAGGAGAGGGAATGTGAGCCTTTTTCTCACAGCGCCTTTTGTACAGGTCCTGTATTTAGGCAGAGGAGATCAAATAATCCAAGAAGCAGTTTTACCTGTCCTCATCAGGAGAGTGTGTTCATATGATGTAATGTTTCCAAACCACACCAGCAGAGATCCTGTCAGAACACTTTCCATCGTACATCTGTAAAAAAGAAAAAAAAGAAAAAGAGTGTTTCTTTTGACAAACTGAATTTTATTTTCCCTGTCATTTGCACAAATGCCTATTGTTGCCTCCTCGATCACCACTGTTCTCGCTCTTTAAATCTTCTCTGTCCTTCTTCATTTGTTACCAAGGAAACCTGCTAGACGGTATTTTGGGAAAATTAAGTTTGGGCTAATACAGATGGTCACAGAATATTTTTGAGATTCTTTGTTGTTGTCTCTTGTTTATTTTTGTCCAGACGCTTTTTTCCAAAATAGTTTTTTGTTTCCATCCGATGCGGCATTATACATCTAGGCAAAAAGAACTGTTTGAAGTGGGGGTGGGTGGGGGGATTGGCTGAAATTATCTTCACAGTTACCTAACACACTAGATGTTCATTGGTGGAACTTCATTTTGACGAACAAAA
Organism: Neogobius melanostomus; assembly: GCA_007210695.1. Classification (NCBI taxonomy): domain Eukaryota; kingdom Metazoa; phylum Chordata; class Actinopteri; order Gobiiformes; family Gobiidae; genus Neogobius; species Neogobius melanostomus. The sequence goes on along the minus strand of VHKM01000581.1, from coordinate 609,362 downwards.
AACCTGCATGCCATTAAGCACCTGCTTGCAATTATGCACCAAAAAGGCACATAAAGCTGCGACAGCCATTTTCTTTTAACTAACAACATCTGTTTTTATCGTCACACCCGGAAGTGTGGCTGTGAGCGTGTGGTGAATCGTCAACCTTTTTGTAAATAATCATCATCCTTTTGGTGATTTAAACTACAGAAATTTCATTCAACAAGTTTCTGTTGTATCCGGTTGAGAGAGGAAAGAAAAATGCCCAAACCGACAAGATCAGAGGCGAAGCTACAGAGAGATTTGGCGACGACGGAAGAGGAGTACGTAAGCTCCAGCAACAACAGGAGAACTTTAGAGGATTCATAAAAATCATAATGGAATCTACAAACACCCGAATGAATTTATTAACAAGGGACATACAAAACAAACAAGCCTGCAGTTCACGCAAGGTGAGGTGGACACTCTGAAGGAAGAGAAATTAAAACGCACTGAGCGTACTAAGACATTACAAACCGACTATTATAAAGTATGTGACAGTTTGCACATTATAGCAGACAAAATGGAGTACCTGGAGGGGCAGAGCCGCAGAAACAACTTGGTCTTTGAGGGAGTGTTGGAATCGGAAGGGGAGACCTGGGCCGAGACCGAGGAGAAAGTGAAAAAACTCCTGACGGAGAAGCTCAAGTTGGAGCACACGGTGGAGGTGGAAAGGGCGCACCACGTAGGGAAAAATTCGACGGCGAGAGGAACCGGCCGAGGCCCATCCTCGCCAAGCTACTGCGCTGGAAGGACCGAGAAGCTATTTTGAAACATGCAGAAAAGTCTCAAAGGAACTAAAATCTTTATAAACGAGGACTACACGGACAATGTCAAGAGAAAGCGAAGAGATCTGATGCCGGAATTGAAAGCTGCAAGAGAAAGGGGTGATATTGCCTTCTTGCGCTATGATAAACTTATTGTACATCCGCACACCAGCACACCAATACCAGTGTAAACATCGGGGAAAACTGCTTGATTCTGGTATGTTGAAGCACATCTTTTCACATGGCCTGTAATACATCTACTATTGGACATTTCGATTTTGATCTCTCACTAAGGAGAATTATGGAAACAAAACGACCTGAATTTTACTTACTCACAATATGATTTACAGAACACTGAGATAGACATCGACCTATTAATGACTGTCAATATTATGCTGAGGATCTTTACAATAGTAAATTCAAGAACGTTAATTCATTCTCTGTAATCCACTTAAATAGTCGAAGCCTCTATGCAAATTTTGACCACATCAAGAGTTACTTACTGAAACCATTCAGTGTGGTTCTAATAACAGAAACATGGATGCATAATGATAGAGAAATGGATTTTAGTATCGAAGGTTTTGAGTTTATAAGTCAGAACAGAAGAAATAAGCATGGTGGGGGCGTAGCTATGTTCGTAGACTCAAATTTAGGTTATAAAATTATTGAAAATATGACTATGGTGGTGGATGACATACTTGAATGTCTTACAATTGAAATTGCAAAGACTAAAAAGAAAAATATTGTTGTAAGTTGTATTTATAGAACACCTGGGTCTAATATACTGTAGATGTTTTTTCTAATTGGATGGAGGAGCACTTTTCAGGCTCAAATAAGAAGCTCATGTTTGTGGGGGGAGATCTTAACATCGATCTGATAAACCCAAATAAGTACAGAAAGACTGATGAAATTATAAATACTCTATTCAGTATAGGTTTGTTTCCTTTAATAACTAAACCGAGTAGAATCACAACCCATAGTGCTACTTTGATTGATATTTTTTCCAATGAAATAGAAAGTAATACAGTCAGCGGACTAATGATAAATGATATCAGTGATCACCTTCCAGTTTTTGTATTACATAAAATGAATATAAAAAACTGAAGATGAAAACGTATTGGTTTAGAAGAGTAAAAACGGAGAAAACCATTGATGCATTTTAAAAGGAGCTATTAACGCAAGATTGGAGTATTGTATACAGAGAGAATGACACTAATACGGCATATGATGAGTTTGTACACATATTTCAAAAAGTATATGAGAAAAGAAGAGAAAAGAAAAAATTCACTCTACAAAAAAGTATAAATAATAGAACAAAAGAAGCTGAGGATAAATATAAGAAATATAAAATAAACTGACAGGTATCATTAGAAAATGTAAAACAGGATTATTATAATAAGTTGTTAGATAGCAATAAGAATAAGATGGATTTATGGAATATCTTAAATAGTATAATTAGAAATAAACCAAGAACGATTAATTATCCAAGATATTTCAAAGATGAGGACAACACTCTAAGTAATATGAATGAAGTAGTCGATACATTTATTAAATTCTTTGTAGATGTTGGACCGAACCTTGCTGCAAAAATTGCAAACATTGAGAACTATAATTGTGAACTGATAGACACAAATCCTATGTCCTTGTTCCTCAAACCTGTGGAGGAAAAGGAGATACTGGACATTGTTAAAGGGTGTAACAATAAAACCTCGACAGATTATTATGACATGGATATGAAAACTTTTAAAAGTTATTGAGAGTATCTCTAAGCCGTTAACATATATCTGTAACTTATCGTTGCAAACTGGACAATTTCCTGATGGTATGAAAGTAGCAAAAGTGATTCCTCTGTTCAAGGCAGGAGATGAACATCTCTTTACAAACTACAGGCCTGTTTCCCTTTTAACTCAATTCTCAAAAATCTTAGAAAAGGATATTTGATATAATATTTGATATAATTGAAGAAATAACTAATGCTGTAGATAACAAGAAATATGCAATAGGGTTATTTTTTGACCTCAGTAAAGCATTTGATACAATAAATGGTAAAAGGTCTCAACGTATATAGCGCTTTTCCACCTTCATTAGGCACTCAAAGCGCTTTAAAGCAAGGATCCACTCACCCATTCACACTCTCATTCATACACCAGTGTACGCAGACACTGGTGTATGAATACACCAATAAACTATGATATATTAATGAATAAACTAGAACATTATGGGATTAGGGGGGTAGCTCTACAGTACCAGTTACTTAAAAAATAGAAAACAATGTGTGAAACTTCGTGATTATCAGTCGAGTTGTCGACAAATTGTGTGTGGTTTACCTCAAGGTTCCATTCTGGGCCCAAAATTGTTTAATATGTATATTAATGAAGTTGTAAAACTTCTCAAATACTTAGATTCATCCTGTTTGCTGACGATACAAATATTTTTGCATCAGGAGACGACTTACAGCAACTGTGTCGGATTGTTAACTTGGAACTCAAGAGTGTCAATAAGTGGTTCAAACATAACACACTATCTTTAAAATCTGAGTAAAAGCAAAATGATGATATTTGGCAACTGTAATTCAAATGCCCAGGAAGCAATTCAGATAGAGGGTGTTGATATCGAGCGGATGCATGAAATCAAATTCCTTGGTGTTATTATAGATGACAGAATTACTTGGAAATCTCATATTAAATATATATCTACAAAAATCTCTAGAAGCATTTCAGTAATAGCAAAAGCAAAGCACATTTTAAACATCAAAGCTCTACATATCTTATACTGTTCTCTGATTTTGCCCTATTTATATTATTGTACTGCGATTTGGGGTAGTACTTATAAAATACAGTTAAACCAATAGTATTGTTGCAAAAAGAGCAATACGATTAATTTATAAAGTTGGGTTTTTGGACCACACAAACTCATTATTTTTAAAATCAAAGATCATGACGTTTTGTGATATTGTTGAGTTCCAAACAGTACAGATGTTATACAAAGCAAGATATAAATTGTTACCAAGCCAAATACAAAGAAGGTTCCAAGAACGTACTGGTTATGATTTACGTGACGAATTAAACTTTAGGATTGAGAAACATAGCACAACTTTGAAAAGTTTTAGTCCAACAGTTAATAGTGTACAATTGTAGAAATATATAGAGAGGAAGAAATGGGGGGGGGAGTAGTGGGATCAATTATGTGTATTTTTTCCTCTATAATCTAGGAAGAGTGTTGCTGCTTGGAACGGTTGTCATTCTATTGCTCAAATTTACAAATTGAGAATTAGGGTAGGCAAGTTATGGATCTGTTGAGAGGGACCCTCCCAACGGGCTCAAAACCTTGTCTTTTAATGCACCACTCAGCATAGGAACATCATCTACAAAATCAGCTGTTGGGGCAGCTGGGTCGGGGTTTGTTGATGGGGAGTTTCTGCCATCTTCAACTGGCCCGCTCTACACCCTGGCTTTTTAATGCACCACACTATGCAGGGCTTACATCATACTTCACACATAACTCAATTAAATAAATATATAATAATAATAATAATAATAATAATAATAATAATAATAATAATAATAATAATTAAACACAAATTAAAATTATATTGAGGATGGTAATAACAGCTGGGAAGTAGCAAGATCTCAGAGTTTAATATGTATTAATGCTTTTTAATGCATTACACTATGTAGGGCTTTCATAATATATTATACATGAAAAAAAGAAGAAATTGTACACAAATTGATATTATATTGAGGATGGTAATGACAACTGGGAAGTAGCAAGATCATGAACTATAATATGTACTGCATAGTAACATGCCTTTATAATATAAAAAGTTTGGCATTGGTAACATGCTGAAATATATTATATTAAGGGTTGCCTTTTGTTACTTGCTTTGTACTAAACATCGTACATGAAACGAGACCGTGGTTGTCGTTGTGCTTTGTTTCTGTTTTATATATGAACATTTCAAACAATGCTTTGTAATTTGGTCTGTGTTAAAAAAAAGCCACTTTGTAGTGTAACTGGTTCTCCTTTGACATTGATGAAAATCAAAATATGATGCTGCTAATTGTATGATTGATAATGTAATTGCAATAGATATTATTATAGTTCTGTCATGTAATGTCTTTATGTAGATGCTATATTGTAAATGTTTATTTTGGGGTGGGCGCTTATAAGCTCTTGCCCACTCCTTTTGAGCAGAATGTTTACTGCTCAAATAAACTAATAAACTAAACTAAATCTTTTCACACAAACATCACAGCCAGTTCCAATAAACGATACAAAGTAACCACAGGATCTCAACGTTACTTTGACATCGGCGTCTCTTCATACACGTTCGGTCCCTGTATGTGTGTGGCCTTGCACTTGTGACGGAGCCGTGGTGTGCACAGGCTGAGCGCTGTCACCATCTCCCACTGTGAGGTGAAATGCTTTTCTCTGCTCGCTGCTTTCTCTGCTGTGTGCTCCTTAGGCAGGCTCAGCACCTAGGTGGGACAGCAGGCCCAGAATATTGAAACCCCTAAGCTTTATGCACTTGGTGTGTGTGAGCGGCCGCATGATTTTCCACCAACAAGTGTGCACTCAAACTCTGAATTGGCGCTGTAGGTGAGCTTTTCTATCCGCCGCTCCTGGCTCTCTCCCTCCTGTGGCTGCTTCCACACAATTAGAAACACCACCAATGCCTGTGCTGTGTATGTCAGTCTTTTTCCCCCTTTTTGCCTTTGTCATGTTGAATAAAATCCTGCTATGGACGTTCATCTGACTGATACTTGTGTATTTATAATGCATGTACTTGTTACATTTTGATCTGATTTAGTTAGTAGTTAGTAGTAATTCAGTAAGCCCATTGCATTGCAACTTTCCATAAATTTAAATCTGGTTTTGATACAGTATCTTCTGTCTAGATGGATTTACCTTTCCTGCATAAACAGGTTTGTGAAGAGAGTTTACTTGTTGGTTTAGCATAGTTCCAGCATGGATTTTGTCAGCACAAATCTTTTGCAGGCCAGTGCATAAGAATATTTTAAAATGAACAGAAGGGACAGATGAAAGATCCAAGCTCCAAATTAAAAGAACCCCAAATCTTACAGTTTCAACATTTAGGAACAAGTCTGGACCTTTGTGCATTTGCTAAATGTTCCATATATTATCATTAATATTTGTAACCCTTTTTGCTAGATTTTTGTTTATTTCACTAAAACTAGCTTATGACCTCTTGGTCACATTGGTCTCATTCTAACTTTTACCCTAACGCAGCCCCATTGGGAAGAGCTAAGTGTGACTTTGTGTGTCCTATTGGCTCCATTCACCGCTTCATTACCTCCAAACTGCGTGACTAACACTGGAGCGATAGCATCCCGTCAGTGTTGGTAATTAGGTGAGGTAATTTCCAGTCAGACTGGCCCATGGCTGGGGTGGTGATAAGGAGCAGGGGAATCTTTCCATTAACTGTGTGGAATTAGTCATCATATCAACAAACAGCACCATTATATTTGTCCTGCTTGGTGAAGATTTGAAATACACGTGACGATCGTGAATTCAGCCAAATATGTATCATTTGGTTAGGTATTTCTGTTAGTTTCCGTTTTATTTTTTTATTTTTTGGAAGGGGGGTTCTGATGGGAAATTGTTTTTTGAAAAGTGAACAATGATAATATTGTGCACATGTTGGCACATGTATCACCTCCAAAACTGTTAAAAACGGATGGTTTGGTGTAAGAAACCATTTGTAGTTTGTACCCTTGTTGTAATAACACACTGAATTGTTATAACACACCGACATTATGGATTCAAGAACAGTAGAATTTCGTTTCAGTATTATGCTGATTACTTTATTCTAAAAGTTACCCATTGTATGTAATTTATATTATATTTGGCAGTAAGCACTGTGGCTTAAAGTCATTTGTGAATTGTCTTGGAGCCAGCTAACCCTTAAAGCTTGTTTGCAGAGTAATTTTCTCTCCTGGCCTGATATATTTTACATTATAAATAACTGTTAAACGTTGAATTGGCTCTCGCTGTGTGTCTCCACCCCTCACACACAGACTTGGTTATTGATATGGGCAGCGGCGCTTATCACTGCTACCACAGCCTAGGACACGTCAGCCAAATAACCTGCCTGCTCTCTTCGGACAACAGTGACATCCACTTGAACATAAGGATGCCCACCCTCCTTTTCAAGCCAATATACTACTGACAAATGGACCATTAACCAACTCCGACAGATAAGTCCAAATTCATATTACTGTCCAGCATTCTCCCAATTAAGGCTTGTAAATGTACCGAGAGCAGCTTTTAGTGGCTTTAGTCAGTGGTGTGAGCAATTAGAGCCCAGATTAAATTCTTTATGGAGACGCAGCCGAGTGTGAGACACTTAAGGATAGCAGGTGGCATTGGCAATGTGCCTTTAATTGTGATGAGGAGAGGTTGTGGAAAGGGGTTCCAAATCCAAAGTGGATAATGCACACTGCTTTAAAGCCCATCTAGGTATATATTTCACACATACAGGCTGTGCATTAAAATGATACCCGTCTTGAAAATGTGTGCACTTCCAGTTGCATCATCTGTATGAAATTATTGCTGTGAATATTGAGCCAAACCCAAGACTTTTACATGGAAACCTAAGTCATAATCCTGGGTAAATAACAAATGGTTTCTTCTCAGAGTGCATTTGGTATTAAAATAGCTACTTGCAAATTTATATTAATGCATAGACTTGCTGTAATGAGCTCTGAAGGGAGAAGGAACATTAGAAAGAAATGTAAAACTTTTAAAGCAATGCACAACCCTGATACGTGTTGGCTGTTTATTGCAGTACAAATGTCAAATGTATAAAATGCATTCATTAACCCCAAGTATGCTTACAAACAATAATAAGCATAGATTCAAATGTTTAAATACTGAAAAGCCTGTACATACCATTGTTTATTACACACATGCACAAACACGCACACATACTGCCTGGTGTGAGAGGCTATAGGAGGTGAGCGCACCCTCTCCACCTGTGAGCTGTAAAGTTGAAAGATCTCCTACCAGGAATAAGATAGGCTTTTCATATGCTGTGCTGTGGCTCATTGCACATCCCCACTTTGCTGGGCCAGCTCAGCCCCCCTCTCACTGGCTAACCCTCTCCTACTCCTGCTTTCCATTTACGCTGCAACCACATGCCTCCCCCGTTCACAGTCCTCCATTTGTTACTGTCTTTTTTTATTTTTTCCACCACCATTTTGCAGTCAATGATTGCTTGCTCATATACTTACTTTTTTTTAAAACATTTTCTCGAATAAATAAAAGCTACAGAGAATGTGGGTTGCCTTTATTTAAAGCCATGCAGCACAACATTCAGCAGAATAAGGCACTCATTTTCATACTACTGAATATGGGTGTTTTCACTAATGAAAATAGGGAAAAACTTTGCTTCTCTCAAGACCTGACTTCTAGCTTTGATTGAAGCTGTATCTTGTCTCCATGAAGATGCAGCCAAAAATTAGTTGTAAATACACTAGCTCCCCCCAGGGACTGGTGCAATGTGATTTGGGCAGCTCCACCAGCTGCCCCCATGACCCGGGAATGGACAAGTGGAAGAAAATGGATGGATGGATACACTAGCTCCTATTGCCAGTGTTTTTTTTCATGACAAAATAAAACACTGAGGGACTGAAAGACAAAATAGTGCACAATTTGTCTTTCAGTGTCTTGCTGAATTTGTTTACCACTTTATGTGCTCTTGTGATGTAGAAAAATATAACCAGGAATGTTCCGCAGTGTAGCTTTATACTTTTGTTTGTTAGGTTCATATATTTTATAATTTTATATTATTTACAAAGCAGATTCATTCTAACGGTATTGCTATTGTTTCTGCCATATACGTTTATTGTTCTGAAACTTCAGGACCATGGACAGTGCACAGCAGTAGTTCACTTCACTTTGTCAGTCTATTTTTATTCTCTACACCCGTCCACAGAGTAAGAAGACTTGTCCACGATCCATCAGTGGGACGGAGGGAGCCAGTTGTTTTGGAGAGGCAGCAGAGGGATGGGCGAAGATGTTAGGGAAGAGAAACGCGCTGAGGCGACCAGTTTGACACGCCAAAAGACTGAAAGGCACAGAGAGGGGCTGAGGGCAGATCTGGAACAAACACTACACTGATAGAGGGCACAGAGGACAGCTGAGAGACTGGTGGCCTAAGACGAGGAGATAAGAGGGAAGAGTGATGAGCCCGAGAGGAAGTTTTGGGGTTTTTAGTTCACTCTGATGGATGCACCAGACGGGAAGTCAGCCGTTCTAGCTCAGCAAAGCCATTTAATTAGATCAGTGTCCCCAAGTGGAGTTGACCTATTCACTGAGACTACAAGCTCTTTTTTTAGTTTGTAGTTTTTTTTTTTAGCGTGGGAGGTTTGACCTTTTAAACACATTGAACACACATTGAAACAAGCAAGACAGCTGGTGGCATTGGTTGTGGATGTATTATTGACTTGAGGGGTCGTGCGTTTGCCTGGGAATCAGAAAGTCGCCAGTACGAGCCCAGCCTCCACATACTGTTGTTGTGTCCCTCCACTTCACCTCCATTACCCACTCCGGTGA